>VZTZ01043177.1:45777-64337 GCA_013400955.1 Drymodes brunneopygia
AAAAAAAAAAAAAAAGCCCTGAGCAGGTATTTCCTGCATATTTCTCCCTCCTAACCTGGCTGGGGTGTCCATTCCAAGAGGGGAGGGTACATGTAATTTATTAAGAAGGTGGCCAGGTACTTATTTACAACGGCTCTGCTGAAGGAGCAGATAGATCGAGATAAGGGAAATGAAGAGCTCTCTAGGTGTGTTGGCAAAGAAAAATGCTCACTGGAGGTTGAATCAAACACTTCAGGGCATGCAAGGCTTAAAGATAAGCCAAGAACTTTGGCTGTGGACATACAGAGCAGTGTTTTCATGGCTCCTCCTGTGCTAATGGGAAGAAAAGCCTGACTGGTTTGAAAGGAACAACTCTTTGACCCTTTCCCTCGGTTCAGACCTGAGCAGCGCCTGTTCTGGGCAGGAGTGTGTTTGTAAAATTGAGAGCTTCAGGAATTCTCCAGTGGAAAAGGAGAGGTTGGGGGTCAAGGCATCCAGGAAGTGTTGGTGCTTCAGGAATTTGAGGGTGATGCCTGGTTAGACCACAGTAGATGACACTCAGCCCATTTCTGGACACCACATTTTCAAAATTACCCACATGCAGGAGATTGTTTAGGAGGAGAACTGGGGAGAGTGGAAAAAATGCAAATGCCAGGTTTGATCATTGGAAACAGTGAGAAAAAAAAATGAATGATGGGAGCTACTAGAGAGTTGAGCAACACTGAAATGAGATTCTGATCTTTATAGACTTTCCCAACCTTTTCTGAAGGTTTGGTTGTTGGGTTGTTGTTGGATTGTTCCGGGCGGAGGAGAAAGGTTGGAAGGTTCATACGGTTCCCACCTGATGATCAATAATAATGACAGGGAGCTGAAAGAACTGGGTTCTCCTAAAGATAAATTGACTTTAGAGAGGGAGAAAGTGTTTACACCTGGAAGCAAAGTAGAAACCAAGAGAGGGTGCTCGGGGAGATGTTATCACACTCCAGAGTGAGCCAGGAGGAGGAGGAGGAGGAGGAGGACTGGGCTCAGCTCTGTTTAACAGCAGAGCCACTCAGATGTTTTGAGATTCCATCCTGCACCTTCAGCTGAGAGTCAAGTGACTCCACACTGCCCCAAAAAATGCCAAATTTGCATTGCTCCGTCTCGGGGCTTGATGACACCTTGAGAACAAGGCCTTTGCTGGAGATTGTCTTTTGCAGATTAAACTTTCCAGACTGTAACTCAGATCAAAGCGAGGTGTGACTGTTGCCCTGCTCTATTGAGCAGGGAGCAGTGTGAAAAAGCAATTAGAGGTATTTCTACGTGTTTTTGTTTTTTTTTTTTTAATCTTACATGATCTTCCCAGCAACGGAAACGAATAGTTGAGGGCACCAACCTATAAACTCCTCTTCCTATGACTGGTGTTTTCATTCTACCACTGGAGAAACCACCAAAAAAAAAACAAAAAAAAACCTAGAGACAGGCTTGAGTTTGGCTGTTCACATGGTTAAAGTTTATGAGGCTGGAATCTTCATCCAGGTCCTACTGAAATAGCTCAAAAAAGTCCTCCTGGCTTCACAGCATGGTGGATGGAGCCTGAAACGTGTTGATGGTGACTCAGTGGATGCTTTATCTTTGTTGGGAACTGGGCAAAAGAGACTTTGGAAAGCTTTGGGAAGGATGTTGGTGACTGCAGTTGACATGGAAACAAACTCTACAGATGTTCCCACCAAAGTTAACTTCAGACTCAAAACATCCACATTTTGGACTCTCTGTAGGCAATGGCTGGAGGATGAGTTGGAACAATTAAATTAATGTTCTTCACTGGAGACTTCAGTGAAGGCATCTCTCCACATGGTTTACAGAGATAGGACCACCTAGATCCTGATCCTAACTCCCATTCTTGGGGGGGTTCAGTGGATTGAGTTTTGGGTATGTGGCACCCTAAAACTCCATTCCCAACAAGGCCACAGAACCAACACACTCAACAAGTCCTCTGAAGCCTAAAGCAGTGTTTTGGAAGGTGTCTTTAGTCCAGAAAACGTGGTCCAGTGTTTTGTGTAATATTTAACAGTGAAACAAAAAATGCACCCTTGGCATGGGCTCCATTTCACAGAAGGTTTTCTGCCAGCTGTGTACCCTGAATTATTCTAAAGCTCAGAAAACCCCCAAATCTTGCCACTGAGATAAGGAAAATGAGTTCAGTGGGTCTTTTCCTCAGTTTTCTCCTGTGGGTTCCTGCAGGCTCTTGCAGGAACTTGTCTCCTTCCTCCAGCTGAGCTCTCTGCGTGGCCTTCAACACAAGGCTGAACTTCCCTGGGTGGGACTGTGAGGAGGAACTTGTCCATCCTCACTGTCAGGGACCATGATTCACCTGCAGAGCTCCAGGGTGCAGACCTGCCCCACTCCACAGCCACCCAGGGGCTCTGGCAGTCTCACCAGCACAGCCCCTGGGGCCAAGGCCGTGATTCACCCCAGCCTGGAGCACACCCCTCAGCTGGGCAGGGGAATTGTGGCCTGGAAGTGTCTGCTCCTCTCCAGGGAATGAGTACAAAAGCAGCCTGAGGTGAATGGATCAGCTGGAGACACCCCTGGTACAAGAACTGGAATGTGGGTGACATAGGGACAATTTGGGGTCTGGGTGAGAGGTCTTCCTCCTCTTTAAAGCAATGGAAAAAGAGGGGCATTTCTGGAGGGCAGCTCATGCCATTTATCTCAGCTTCTCTCCCTGGAGCAGAATGAGTGGTCCTCTGATGTTGAGATTCATCATCTCCCAGAAGTTCAGCAGAGGTGGAAAGAGGCATCTAAATTTCAGAAATCTGCTGGAAATCCTTTGCTTTTCCACACGCCTTCCATCCTGTCCATCTGAAGTTCCTTTACTGGAGGGCATGTTCTTGGCTGAGCTGATTATCCTGGTTCTGCCCTCCTGCCTGGAGCCATTTGGGATCCACAAATGAACGTTCTTATGTCCCATTTGCCTGGAAAGGATGGATTTGTAAAGCTTGGCCTGCAGTTAGCAAAGCCCTTGAGATGTGGCTCTTGATCATGTGAATGTCCTCCTCCTTGTCACTTCTGTCCCCTCTTGACCAGGAAAGGAGTTAATTACTTGCAAGGACCCTTCTCTTTAAAACCATAAAAAAATTTTTATCCCAGCCTAGAGAACTGCTAAAGTCAAGCTTAATTTCTTCTGGATTTGAGCAACCATAGAATCCTTGTGCTATTTTTTAAGTCAGAGCAAAAGAGAGTGAAGGCTTTATTCCCTGATGGCCCTGTTGATAATTCCAACACACCAGGCTGCTCCCAAATGAAAACCACACAGCAAAAAAATGAATGTAAACAGAAATACACACTGCCCAGGCAGGTTCCTCTTTGTCATTAATTCAGGGCAGAAAAGAAGACAATCAAGAGATTTAATTAGAAGAAAAGGAAATTATACTCTAAAAATCCCTTCAGTTTTAGTAATCAAGGTTATTATTAGAAGCACCAGTAAAAAACACTTTAAAAATCTATCTAATTAGCTGAGTATCTGCTGATCTCCCAGCAGAGCTGACTTGTTTGTCTCCAAGCCTTCACCAACAAAAAGGTTCATGGACACTCCTTTCAAGACTTCCACTGGGCTGAGCTCAGAGTTTGCACTCAGGTTTAATTGGGATTGGTTTTCTGGGTGTTGGTTTGGTTTGGTTTTGATTTCACTCCCCTCACTTTAACCAAAGCGCCACAGAATGATGCTGCTCCCCTTCCCGAATTCTTGGGGTTGCCCTTCTGAATACTTGGAGCTTGCTGGCTTCTGCTGCTGGGGTTATTCCTTTGTGGAGCTCTGCAGGTGCTTTTGTCTGATCTCTGGGCTTCCTCAGATGCCAAAATTCCTTATAAAGCATCCTGTAGAGGTGTGCTTGTGTCTCAAAGAAAGAAATACATGTTTGAACCCCCTGGTTGTAATGGAAATTATCTGTAGGATGGATGGATGGATGGATGGATGGATGGATGGAAGGAAGGAAGGAATTCTGGAAGGAGGGAAGGAATTCTGGAAGGATTTCCAGAAGGAATTCTGGAAGGAATTCTGGAAGGAAGGAAGGAATTCTGGAAGGAATTCTGGAAGGAATTCTGGAAGGAATTCTGGAAGGAAGGAAGGAATTCAGGAAGGAATTCAGGAAGGAATTCTGGAAGGAATTCTGAAATGAAGGAAGGAATTCAGGAATTCAGGAATTCAGGAATTCAGGAAGGAAGGAAGGAAGGAAGGAAGGAAGGAAGGAAGGAAGGAATTCCGTAAGGAAGGAATTCCGGATGGAAGGAAGGAAGGAATTTCACAGTGACGAATTAAGGCTTTGGGAGGATAAAGTAAAGGAAAGGCAGATATTAAAAGCAGAGTTTCCTGCCTTGCTGGGCCTGTAGGGAACTTCAGGAGATGTTGTTTGGGGGAAGGATGACAATGAAAATTATGTTTTCTAGCGAGGGGAATCCAGAGGAACTGAAGATGTTGATTTTCTATCCCCATTCCTCTGAACCAACTACAAATGTGAAATCCAGCCTGACAACATCTCTTTTTCCTTATTTTTTTTTGCCCAGGTCCTTGGCAATTGGTCACCAGTACTCATCCCTGGGGACTCAGCCCATCCTGTGCGGGAGCATCCCGGGCCTGGTGCCCAAGCAGCTGCGCTTCTGTCGGAACTACGTGGAGATCATGCCCAGCGTGGCAGAGGGTGTAAAGATTGGCATCCAGGAATGCCAGCACCAGTTCCGAGGGAGAAGGTGGAACTGCACGACCGTCAACGACAGCTTGGCCATCTTTGGGCCCGTGCTGGATAAAGGTGAGTGAGGAGCTGTGGGTTTGGGGAAGAGGAATGGCCGTGGTGGAGTGGCAGCAGAGATCTTGAGAAACCTCCTGTGAACTCATTCCTTCCTGGAAAAATGTCCTGGAAAATGTCCTGAAAGAGACAGGACTTGAGTTTGATAAAGAGTGAGGATATCTCAGTTCCAGCTTGGAGCAGGAGGTTGGACTGGAGACCTCCCCATGTCCCTTCCAGCACGAATTATCCCACAGTCCTGCACTCCTGGGCAGGAACACAGAGGATTTTTGTGTTTGCAGTTGTCAAGCTGGACCTGGCTACTTTTCTGACCCTGTGCTGTAATTTCAGCTCTTTAGGTGATGGCAGAGGGGAAATGATGGACTGTTGGGGATGGTTCCTGGGGACTGGGCTTATCAGATAACATCAGTTTTGATACTACTATGAAATACAATGAAGATCAAAGGCCTGGGGAAATCACCATCAATGAATGGTTCTGCTTTCCTTGGTCATGAATGCAGTCAATTAGGACAGGGTGCAAATTCAGGCCCCTGTTTCTGCTCCCCTTGATAGAAGTGGGAACTTAGAAATCTTGTGTGTTAGGTTGGTGAACCCTGTGAGATTTAACCCTAAAGTAATCCAGAGTATCTGGACTTTTCCCTTATAAGTTGGTAGGAGCCTGTGAGAACTCCTTTATCCTTCTTTGCCCTTGTTGTGTGTCTTTTAAAACCCAGCCTGGTCCTGCTGGTCTCACTAAGTCTGGGAGAAGTTTTAGCACAAAGGGTCCCTTCCTTCCTTCCTTCTTTCCCTCTTTCCCTCTTTCCTTCTTTCCTTCTTTCCTTCCTTCCAAAATTCCTTCCTTCCAAAATTCCAAAATTCCTTCCTTCCAAAATTCCTTCCAGAATTCCTTCCAAAACTCCTTCCAAAATTCCTTCCTTCCAAAATTCCTTCCTTCCAAAATTCCTTCCTTCCAAAATTCCTTCCTTCCAAAATTCCTCCCAAAATTCCTTCCTTCCTTCCAGAATTCCTTCCAGAATTCCTTCCTTCCAGAATTCCTTCCAGAATTCCTTCCTTCCTTCCTTCCAGAATTCCTTCCAGAATTCCTTCCTTCCTTCTTTCCAGAATTCCTTCCTTCCTTCCAGAATTCCTTCCTTCCAGAATTCCTTCCAGAATGCCTTCCTTCCTTCCAGAATTCCTTCATTCCGCCATTCCTTCCTTCCTATGAAAGAGGAGGGAGCATCTGGAATAATTTCAGGGCATCTGGTGTATAAAATTGATCTCTATCCACCCTGGGGTGTGTTCTGCAGTGTTTTCCATCTATTTTTTTATAGTTTTTCCCCTGTTGCATTACTGAGAATAGATCTGGGCATTTTCTTCCACCAGGCCCATCCAACCTGGCCTTNTGGACTGTTGGGGATGGTTCCTGGGGACTGGGCTTATCAGATAACATCAGTTTTGATACTACTATGAAATACAATGAAGATCAAAGGCCTGGGGAAATCACCATCAATGAATGGTTCTGCTTTCCTTGGTCATGAATGCAGTCAATTAGGACAGGGTGCAAATTCAGGCACCTGTTTCTGCTCCCCTTGATAGAAGTGGGAACTTAGAAATCTTGTGTGTTAGGTTGGTGAACCCTGTGAGATTTAACCCTAAAGTAATCCAGAGTATCTGGACTTTTCCCTTATAAGTTGGTAGGAGCCTGTGAGAACTCCTTTATCCTTCTTTGCCCTTGTTGTGTGTCTTTTAAAACCCAGCCTGGTCCTGCTGGTCTCACTAAGTCTGGGAGAAGTTTTAGCACAAAGGGTCCCTTCCTTCCTTCCTTCTTTCCCTCTTTCCCTCTTTCCTTCTTTCCTTCTTTCCTTCCTTCCAAAATTCCTTCCTTCCAAAATTCCAAAATTCCTTCCTTCCAAAATTCCTTCCAGAATTCCTTCCAAAACTCCTTCCAAAATTCCTTCCTTCCAAAATTCCTTCCTTCCAAAATTCCTTCCTTCCAAAATTCCTTCCAAAAATCCTTCCTTCCTTCCAGAATTCCTTCCAGAATTCCTTCCTTCCAGAATTCCTTCCAGAATTCCTTCCTTCCTTCCTTCCAGAATTCCTTCCAGAATTCCTTCCTTCCTTCTTTCCAGAATTCCTTCCTTCCTTCCAGAATTCCTTCCTTCCAGAATTCCTTCCAGAATGCCTTCCTTCCTTCCAGAATTCCTTCATTCCGCCATTCCTTCCTTCCTATGAAAGAGGAGGGAGCATCTGGAATAATTTCAGGGCATCTGGTGTATAAAATTGATCTCTATCCACCCTGGGGTGTGTTCTGCAGTGTTTTCCATCTATTTTTTTATAGTTTTTCCCCTGTTGCATTACTGAGAATAGATCTGGGCATTTTCTTCCACCAGGCCCATCCAACCTGGCCTTGAGGATTTCCAGGGATGGGGAGCCCATGACCTCTCGGGGCAACGTTCTCCCAGCCAGTCTGGGATCAGACACCCCCCATGCCCTGCAGCAATTTTCCTCGTGGATAAACTGCTCCTCACCTCCCTGCTGCCCAAAGGAACCCCAATCCCACAATCTGCCAAACCCTTATCTCCCAGCGGTGCCGGCACAAGGGCCCGTCCCTGCCCCAGACTGGAGGCTCTGGGTAGCCGGGCTCAGGGAGGGAGAGGAGACTGGGACGATTTCATAACTGAAGAATGTTGTTCCTTGAGGGAGAATCAAACCACCCTTCAGTTTTGCTTCACCTACAGCAGGAGAGGGGGGAGAAAAAAAAACAGCTCGGTCGCATTCTTGTGCGGCAGATCCCCCAGGGTAGGAACATACTTGAGCTCCTACCCAGAAAGGGAGAAGGGGAAAAGGAGAGAGAGAAAGCAAGGAGGCAAAAATCTGCTTTGCAGCCGGGATTTGAAGTCACCCAGGATCTGAGTGCAGCTCCCAGTGGGGACCCCATCCTCCCTCAGCTCCTAAAGCGTCTCCCCTTTGCCTCCCAGACTATCTGCACTCCTTTCACTGAAAAGGACTGATTTTTAATGCCTTCAGGAAATCCTTTCCAGGCCCAAATCTCGCTGAGGCTGCCTGGCTGTCTGGGCTGCCCTTGCTGCTGTGGTACCTCATTGCTCATTCAGGCCTAGGCTTGAGCTGTGATTCAGCAGTGCCAAACTGTCACCAGACTCTGGTCCTGTAAAGAGCCACGTTCTGATATCTCATCTGAAACCAGACTCTTTTTCCCCCATCAGCCTTTTTATGGAAAATAACGAATCACACATTAAACAAATATATATTTGTGTATAATATTTTTTAGCAGGGCCTAGTCTGCAGAGGTCCCTTCCAACACTAAAAATTCTGGGATTCTTAACAAATCACACTTTAAACAGGAAT
This sequence comes from Drymodes brunneopygia, assembly GCA_013400955.1. NCBI lineage: Eukaryota > Metazoa > Chordata > Aves > Passeriformes > Petroicidae > Drymodes > Drymodes brunneopygia. The sequence goes on from VZTZ01043177.1 coordinate 53,886, forward strand.
GGCATTGATGAGCTTGGCTACCAGGGAATGGTGATGGCCAGGGGATTCTGACCTGCTGCTGTTGAAGCCAACACTTGCCAGGCTTGACCCTAAATCCCTCTTGCTCTTTGTACGTCACCCAGGGCAGAGGAAAAGCAGAAATCCTCCATCCCACCCTATTTGACTGCTCTGGTTTGCAAGTCCTTGGCTGGGGAAGAAACCTTCCCTATTCAATTGTCCAGAGAGGTGTGGACTCTCCATCCCTGGCAGTGTCCAAGGCCAGGCTGGACAGGGCTTGGAGCACCCTGGGATAGTGGAAAGTGTCCCTGCCCAGTGCAGGAGGGTTAAAACGAGATGAGTTTTAAGGTCTGGGCTGTGGAACAGGGTTTTTCTCCTCTTCTGTGGTCTTGGGAGTGTATGGGCAGCTTCATGGAGAAACATTCAGACAGTGCCACTGTTGGGTTTTCCTTGCAAATCTCCAGGAAATGGGAGTTTTGGTCAGCCTAGACTAGCTGGAATGCAAAAACCAGGATTCCTGTATGGAGAAAGAATAGAGCCTGACCTCCTTCTCTCTACCTAAACCTAATCTGCTTGTCATTTCTAATCTAAAGACATTGCAACTCATTTCTAGTCTCCCAGAAGCTCAAATCTCAACTGCTGGACAGCAGAAAGAACCCCTCACTTAAACTTTTCCAACAATAATATCCAAAGGAAAAATATTGGTATTTATTTCTCCACCTTCACTTTATGAAGTGGAGAAAAACCTGGCCACGGTCACATGGCCTGAAGTGACCACCTGAGCCACAGCTCCTGCTCAGCCACTTACCTGAGAGGTCTGGCAGTTTTTAATGCCATTGTTGCATCTTTCAGTTTACCAAGAAGGAAAGATTTTTGAGTTGCTTCTAAAAATACCCAGGATAAAACTTTGGAGGAGGTAGGAGAAGGACCCTCCATCACTGACAGCAGAAAGTGAGCAGTGCAACCTTGACAGGCATTTTCCATCTCCGGCTGAAGTGCCCTGCATTGGGAATTGTGCCTTTTGCCTTTATTTTAGCTTTTGTGGGCTGAAGAGGTTGTTCATGCTTAAGTTGTGGGTTTAGAGTCTCTCAATGCCCCGTGAGCTCTCTTTGAAACTCCTCTGGGCACAAATATGAACCAACCTTGGGAGAATACAATAAAAGCTTATCATGGCCCTGTCTCTTTAAAGGACACCCAGCACATAATTAAGTCAAAATAAAAGTTTCCTCTCTCTCCTCCCCCCCATTCAATAAAAGTAAATTACCTCCAACTATTTAAGCCAGCAGTTCGTTTAAATTTAAAAAGGGAGCCCTTGTCTATCTATTTCTTTCACTCACTCCCACCTCCTTCTGCTAAAGACTGGCTGGGGCTTTAAACCTGCCAGCTGGGCTGAGAAATGGTTAAATAGTTATTGTGGAGGAGCAGCTTTTAATGAACTATTGAAGAATGATACATTGATGGAGTAATGGGAGTTTAAGTCTCTCTGTAATGAAACAGGTTCTCAGCGCCGACCCATTGTGGTGTAAATACGGCACGACTCTCCCACTGTTTGGTCAGGACTAAATAGCAGGGGCCAGAGGGGGGTCAGCTTATGGGGTCTCCGCTTTAGTTAATCAATCTGATTGGATTAGGGTCACTGCGATCCCTAATAATGTCAAAGGTTACGCCAAACTGGATTAAATGCTTTGTTGGGGAGGGCTCGGATTCTTTCAGCTCCGGCCGGCGGGGCTTGTTTATTAGGCTTTAACACTCGTGTGCAGCCTGGGGAGGTGCTGCGGCCCTTTTCCTGTGTGTCGGGGTGGGAAGGAGCCAGGCTGGGGGTGTCCCGTGGCTCTGCACCCATGGGATGTGCCCTCCCAGGACAGGCATCAAAGCCTGCTGGGCGAGCAAGGCCCGCGAGGCGCAAATTCATTCCGGAAATAACGGCTGGCGGCCGACCCCGCTCCGAGGCAAATGTCGAGAGTCACGGCAGAGGTGGAGTGACCCAGTGCTCGTGTCCCTCGGGGTTAATCCTGGCTGTGTCCAGCAAAGCCACGTCCTTCCTGCTGCAGCTCCTGTTTGGCGAGCAAGGAATGAAATATGGAGTATTCAAGACCACTGGATTGCTTTGTTGTCAAACTGGGGAGGTGTCCTGCCTTCCAGCACTTCCATCTCAAATCAAGGTGGGATGGGATGGGATGGGATCTCACTGTCATCTTACCCAGACTGACCACAAAGCCCAAAATATTCCTATTGTCTTTCCTCACCATGTTCCTGGAGATGACATTGTCCCACAGACATGGCAGAGTGTCCTTCAGGCAGGGACACCAAATAATCCCTCTGAAAGCCCCTTGGCAGGGGAGAGGGGCAGCACCTACAGTGTGTCACAGGCAGAGATCTGAGACCCCTGGGATCCCATTCCAGTGCCTCATTCCTTGCCCCAGCAGAGCACACAATGCCTGCTCAGGGCCTGACAGGACTGTCAGATTATCCAAGCAGGCTTCTTGCATGATCCAGACCAGAGAATTTCCCCTCGAGACTTCTGGAATGAACCCAAAATCTGAATTTGACTGCAGCATCTCTTCCCAAAGGACATTTTGCCTTGACATATCACCAAGAGATAGCCTTCTCTCTACAAACCTCCTCCATTGCTCTGGTGTTGACAACCAGCCCCTCTCTTTCCTCTTCTAGCACTGACCATTTTCTTTGCTCTTTAGACTTCCTAAAAAGTTAAAACTGGGGCCTGCAGAAGAGCAGTGGGTCAGCAGCAGAACTTTGGGCCCTTCATGCCAGACAGCAAGGCAGCTCAAGGTAGTTCCAGTTGTTGCTGGGGTCCTCCAGGGCATGATTCATCTGATGTATTCCAGACAGTTAGGATTAAATTATTCACACCCTGACGTTTCTACATCTCTCCATCAATCACTGGGGGAATCCAGGGAGACCGGCTCTGGATGAGGAGACTTTTGCTCCCAGGGACTACAAGAAGGGCAGAGCAGGCATCTGTCCAGCTCCTGAGAGATGTGGGATTCAAATCACATCCACTTTCCTGTGGAATGCTGGGCACTGTCACCTTTGCAGCCACGCTGATTTTGGACTCAGTTTAATTGTGAAGTTAAGCTTATTTTGGACTCTAGACATTTTGGTGGTAACCCTCGTGCATTCTTTCTCTCAAGACAGCCCAAAAAAAACTGTGTTAAAGGGTTGACTCTTTTCCATCGTGGATGATAAAGCTCACCTTGTGTCTGGTGGAATCCACGTGAGCTTTTCCCCAGATTAGGCAAGAAGGGCACCAGACTTTTAAATTCAGTTATAATCCCTCGGAGACACGAGTCTCCTCCATGCTTTTTTCTTGCTGTGTCATAACAGCATTGCTCCCTGGGCTCCCTGATAGGCCTGATCTCATCTCCCAGAGTTAGATGTTAAAGTCTGAGCGAGTCACCCCAGGCTCCCTTTGTAGTCAGTGGAGAGCAATCGGCATCTCTGGGGAGCAATTCATCTGACCTATCTCAGACACCTATCTCAGGATAACATGAATCATAGCAAGATGTTTATTTCTCTCCATTGACTATAGAGGGAGCCTAGGGCTACAGCCTCAGACTTCCAGGGGTGCTTCTTAGAGGCCCATTTTGGGGGCAAATAGTTCCCACCCCTCACATTTCTCCCGTTGGAAAGCAATCCTGACGTCCAGCCTCATTTGGAGAGGCCATTTTAATACTGGAACCACATGGCACTGGAAAAGATCTCCAGGGCCACTGAATGCAGGCAGTCCCTCGCTGTTCAAGGTGTAATAACATCTCATGATGATTTAAAATTAATACCTTCAGCAGATCTCATCATATTTTCCTGATGGCATTCTGGCATCTCGGTTGTCTCCGAGCCAAACGTTTTTCCCCCCCTGCTCTGGATCAGCCTTCTCCACTTCTGCAATAAAGTAAGGCATGAGCAGAAAGCCACAAGATACTGATCCATCCAGGAGGTTTGTTACATGTAGGAGGTTCTCTCCGCTCTCTCATGAAACTCTTCCCAAGAGGATCTGATTTCCAACCACACCCCGTCTACCTCTCGGCTCATGGCAATTTGGGCAGCTGCCCCGCTATCAACAACGGAGATCTACAAACTCTGCCCTGTAACTATGGGGAAGGAAACTGGGAGGATCAGGATTGGAAATGGGACTGTGCAGGCTCCTCTCAGTCATCAGGATGCACAAATCCTGCTGGCCAGGGCTTTGCCAGAGCTGCTGGGGAGAAGGCTGGCACATCCTGGCTCCAGGCTGGAGCACCACTTGGGTTTAGTGCCCGTGGAAATTGAGCTCAGAGTGGGGATTGCTGCAGGGGATGCTGCACTGCTGAGTCCCTTCCAGCCCAAATTCCAGGCTGCAGCATTCCTGACATGGGTTTTGGGGAGCTAACTCAGTACAGGCAGCGTGTTGGAGCTGCAGCACGTTGGGCAAGTAGTTTTTGGAGGTCTGGATGAGCTGCAGCTGCATCCCTGGGTTGCAGCCCACAGAGACCTGCGAGATTTGCTGCTCTCCCTGAGCCTTGGTGAGACCTGCAGGTTGCAAGAGCAGCAGAGATGCTGAGGAAAGGTTCCAAGGTGTTATCCCTCAGCTTTTGGGAGCAGGAGACCAGTGAGGTGGTGAGGAGCTCCTTCTCTCACTGCTGGAGCCAGGCAGGACCATCAAAGGAGTCACTTCATCCTCTTGGGACTCCCGAGGTGTCCAAGGACGAGCCCTGGGCAGGGATGGCACTCGGAGACCGTGGTTAACATCACATCTGGCAGCATCTGCCTCTCCATCCCCAGTGGGCTCAAGCGTTTTCGGGGTTTCTTAGAGGCTCTGACCTCATCACCTCCCAACCTGCACAGCGATCCCGGGATAAAGATCTGCCTCCCGTGCATCTGGAGAGGAGACAGCCCGTGTAAACAGCTGTAAACAGCCAACACCCAGGCTGCAAACCCCGAGAGGAGCGAGGGGGGGAAAGGAAATGGCAGCAATTCCAGGAGCCGATCCCGTTTGCTTTCTGCGCTCCCCCTCCACCTCCCACTCATCTGTCAGCCCTGACACGCAGGGGGGGTTTGCTGGTTTTGGTTTTTTTTTTCTCCTTTTCCTGGCGACTTAAACATTAGACGGGGGATCAGGGAGGGGACAAGGAACAAGACAGCCCGTGGCTACAAAACCGGTGGCGTCTCTCCCGGCGGCGGGAGGCACTGGAAACTTCTGCCTCGGGCTGCGCTCACAATGCGCCGGGCTGGCAGGGAGCGGGGCTGCGCCGAGTTATGGATTTATTTCCTTCCCCCATCCCCTCCCCTCCCCTCCTTCCCCCTTTCCCTGCTGGGCGCATCGCATTCCCCGAACCGGGCTCAGGTTGGTCGCAACAAGGAGCTCCCTCTGCCGCATCCCCAGAGTGCCAAGTCCAAGCGTGGGAGCTAGCCCTAGACAAAAGGCAACAGTAGAGGGAGCTGAATTAGCATCCCTTTGTCCCGGGAGAATCCCGGCCCCAAAACGGCCCTTGGCGCGCCACGGGAGGCACAAACACACACACACACACGCATGGACGGGAGCCAAGCGGGGAAGAAGGGACAGCAGAGGCTCGGTCGCCTTCATCCTGGTGCTGGGGGGGAAGGGGAATGCTCTGGGCTTTGCTTTGGGATGGCTCCGGAACCGGGGAGCGCCGTGCCTTGGGTGGGTTTTGCTGGTTGAGGAGATAAACATGTGTTCTATGTCCCGAGCAGCCAAAAGGAGCGAAGTGCCCTGACAAAGAGGGATCTGAGGCCGTGAATGTGGCTTTTCTTCCCCGGGAGATGCGTGAGGAGCTGGCAGTGCTGAATAGAGGCGGGGATTTTAAGGCCAGGAGAGGCTGTGGGATCATCTGGTTGGATTCCTGTATAACAGGCAGAGAGATTTTCCTCCTCTCCATCCTCGAGCAGATAAGACAGGGCAGCCAGAGGAAAACCAGGGTGCATAAAGATGCCCTGAATTTGGCTTTTTTGTTTTTTTGTTTTTTTTTTTTTTTCTGCAATGGGCTTGCACAACAGGGGAATGGGGGTGTCTCCTGCAGAACACTTTCCAGCAGGGTATTGCTCAGCACATTCCCTGCTAAGCTCTGGTGCAGGAAGGATCCTGTGCCTGGATGGATCAGCCCCTCTCATTCCTTGTTTCCTCAGCCCCATCTTTCTGGGAGCATCTCCTTCAAAGTGAGGACTTGCCCACCCAAGAAGATCCGCAGGGTTAAGAAAGAGGAAGGGAACAGTCACCAGGAGGAGTTCAAAAGGATTGGTGTGACTCTGGATTTCTGTTGTGCATGTGAATAATGTGCTCCCAGGAATGACTGAGGCACAGCTGGCTCTGAGCAGTGAGGACAAGCAGCAGTAGGAGGAAAGCAGGTTTTGGGGGGCTCCAAAATCTTGGAGGATGCAAAGGGATCAGAGAGCTCCACCTGATGTAGGTGGGGAGTTCCCCTGTGCCAGGATAGGCAGAGGAGGTGCACAAAAGTGGCATTTTTTTTTTGGAAAACAGCATGAGATGGGTGAAGCTGAGGCAGCTGAGGGCTGTGTGAAGTTGACCCCAAGACATCAAGCAGAGGAATGTGTGGTGCTCTGTCTCCTGCCCACCTTCACCGTGCTCCCAGGGGTCACAGAGATTCTTCTGGAGAGCACTGTCCACTGCAGACCACTGCCAGGTGGGCCCATAAAAGAGAGGTGTGGATATGTCACACTCTGGATTTGCTCCAGGGAAGAAGGGTTTTATGGGTTGGTTTTGGTCTGGGCAGGCTTTTTAAGGAGGTGGAAGGTGGCGTGGTGAACCTCGGGGAAGTTCTGGAGCTTTGGCTGGAGGTGACCTTAAAATCTGATGGCAAAGCCATCCATAGAATATGAACCCTATAGATCTTAGGAAGTTCACTCAGAAGGTGGTGAGGTCCTGGTTGTCCAGAGAAGCTGTGGCTGCTCCTGGATCCCTGGAATTGTCCAAGGCCTGGTTGGACAGGGCATGGAGCAACCTGGGATATTGGGAGGTGCTGCCCATGACAGAAGGTGGAATGGGGTGATCTTTGAGGTCCCTTCCAACCCCAAATTTTCTCTGCTTCTGTGAAAACACAAACAGAACACCAGAAAGCCACCAGATCCTGGGAAATGCAGAGCTGTCCTCAAACCCTGGGAACAAGTCCTGACTGGAGGAACAGAGAGTGTCTTTCACTTTTTATTTCATTTTTGACTCACCTCACCCTTCCCAGAGAAGAAAAGCAGTTTACAAAGCACTCATGACCCAACCAGGATCAATGATGGGGAACAAGGCAGAAAAGAAAGATTCTGATTCTGGCTCTTCCTCTGCCTCTCCATTTCCCATGGAGCCACCACGGAACCTCCTGGATATTTCAAACTAGGTCACACGCGGGGCCCTGCAGCTCTTGCAACACGATTTGGATACTTTTGTTGGCCTCCTCAGGAGCGTTCCCCTCCTGTTGGATCGCCGGGGCAGCAGCGCTCCGCGGAACACTTCCCGCTAGGCTGCAGATTCGCTGACTCAGCACCTGGCACCGTGTCCTCCCCATTATTTCCAGGTGCTAAATCACACTCAACGATAGCTAATAATGATGGTTTATCCTCTCCTAATCACGCTGCTTTCCCAGGGAAGCTGTTGCCACAGGGATGTTGTGGGAGTGCGAATGGGTGGGGAGGGCACCAGGAGATGTTTCTGCTCACCCGGAGCCATGGAAAAGTTGGAGACCCCTTAGGCTAAGCACACAAGATTCGGCCTAGGAGATATTATATCTTGTCCAAAATATTCTTCTGAGCCGGTTTTCCATCAGAAAAGGAAGCTGCACCAAACTGGAGGTGTTTTTCAGGTTCCCCTTAATTTCCAGGGAAAAAAATTCACAGCTTTCATTTTCCTGAGGGTGTTTTTTTTTTTTTTGCATATTTCAGTTTCATTTGAGTTGCTGAAAATGAGGCATTTTATTTCTTTTTAATTTAAATGTCATCTTATGCCAAAATGGAAAATCATTAAACCATCACAGAATCACATCTTCAGTATTTTGTAGAATATTGAAGTGTTTTTTATATAATTGGGGTGAATGACTTTATCTTCTCAATCAAAGAAAATCTGACATTAACAAGACAAAACACTTCATCAGCCCAAAAATCCACACTCTTACATGATCCATCTGATTTCAAAATGAAGGGAGACAGAATTTCCTAGAATATGCTAATTTTTTTGGCCCTCTTTGCTTACCCATGGTATGAACTCAAAACTCCTTCATTCTGCCTAAACCCAATATTAAAAATGAACAGTGGTCACCTAAACACCCTTCTAAATTCATAAATCAGCCTCACAGCTCTATAAAACAAGAGTTGTAAGAGATAAGACCCCAATCTGTGGTTTAGCCTCCTGTTACAACCACTGAGTCCTGACACGAAGATGCTCCCACAAGAAATTGCTCAGGTTCTTCTTAGAGAAGAAATGAAGGATGAAAATTTATTTTAGTGCAGTTGAGTTTGGTGGAGAAATTTATTTCTGTTCATACAACATTTCCAGTCTGCTTTTCTGATTGGATTTCAGATACAGATTCCTTGAGAGATGAATCTGAAGACATAAATGAGTCCTGAGAGGGGTAGATGGGAGCTTGGTAGAGCCCAATTTTAATGGGAAATATTCAGTGGTAGTCTGGTGATATTTATATTTGAATTATAATCCATGCCCAGCACCTAAAATTAAGAATATTCTCTGCATTTTGCTCCCCTGAGCACGGGGTCTTCTCATTCAAAGTCCATCACTTGCACCTGAACACTTCAGACATGATCTAGTGACTCTGAAGGCAAATATTCAGTTTTGTAAAGTTCTGTTTGTGGCTTTATTAATTATAACCCTGGCCCAAATACACCCTGATGTCATTGGTCTCCATGGATCAGGAAAGACTGAGGAGGATACAAATCTTTTATCATCAAATTCTCTCTCTCATTATTTTTTTCATTGGGAAAGACAATGGATTTTGTCTGCTGGTGTTGGTTCTCAAGAGGACAGAACTTTTGAACTTCCCAGCCAGCAGAAAATCACCACCTCAGTTCTCAGTTCTGTGTTTCCAGTGTTTTTCCCGAGGGTTCAGTAACTAAATCAAGTAATCAATAACCAATATGTGAGAAAAATCAAGTCATAGAATCACAGGATAATTTGGGTTGGAAGTGGCCTTGAAAAATCATCAATTTTCATCTACAATGCAACAAATTTAAAGTTAAAAACTTTCCCTAAAATCCCCTTGCTTCAAGCAATGTCAACCACTGGCCTTCAGAACATTCCTGCCCCATCAGTCATTAACACTTTTGTTCATTTATAGGATGGTTTGGGTTGGAAGGGACCTTTAAAGGTCACCCAGTCCAAGCCCTGCCATGAGCAGGGACATCCTGAGCTGGGCCAGGTTGCTCAGATCTACATCAACCTCACTTTGGATGTTTCCCAGTACTTATAAAGCTCCTGTGACATCCCTGAAATCCTTAAATAAACCTGACATAAAGCCAGTGTTTTTTCAAAAGAAAGTGAAAAAAAAGGTGTTTGTTTTGTGGGTTGATTTTTTTTTAAGGATTCCAAATACATTTCCATATTTAACCTGATTTTTCAGGTAGATCCTTTAGAAACAGATTATACTTTGCTCTAACAGCCACCAGTACAACACACAAGCCTCTTACACTGCTGATGGCCACAAAATATGAGTTATTCCAAGTCTGGAGAGTGGGGTAGATGCAATTTAAAAGCCTATGGATCAGCATTCCAGCTGGAGAGGAGCCTGTAATCACTGGTGTTGTAACTCAGTGAGGTCACTGCATCAAGCACCCCAGACAATTCACTGCATGCATTTATCCATTTTATGGGGCTGACCACTAATGTGGTTGGCTAAAAGCTGGAGGTATATTGGGCTTTTCTGGGTAGGGATGGGTCTTCTGATATTTAAAAGGCTTGGAGCTCACTGCTGGTTTGTAAATTCCAGGCTGCACCTTCTTTTGTGAGGTTTGGGACTGGTGGTGCTTTAGGCTTTTATTTGGTTACATCAACCCGGCCAGAATAAGGAGGGTTGTTCTTAGTCCAGGCTGGGCAAGTGGGGAAGTTAGCCTGGCTTAAAATGACAGAGGAGCTAAACTTGGTCCTGATTGGGATCAGAGAGCTTGGGCTGAACCTCAGTGTGGGATGGTGGATCCTCTTCCCTCTATCACCACAGGTGATGCCCATCAGCAAGGCCAGGGTGGAGGTGTACCAGGACACCCTCAGAGGGTGGTGATGTACCAGGACACCCTCAGAGGGTGGTGGTGTACCAGGACACCCTCAGAGGGTGGTGGTGGTGTACCAGGACACCCTCAGAGGGTGGTGTATGTACCAGGACACCCTCAGAGGGTGGTGGTGTATGTACCAGGACACCCTCAGAGGGTGGTGGTGTACCAGGACTCCCTCAGAGGGTGGTGGTGTATGTACCAGGACACCCTCAGAGGGTGGTG
>VZTZ01043178.1:4370-20978 GCA_013400955.1 Drymodes brunneopygia
CCTCTCGGTGCCAGGGAGTCCTGGGGCACGGCCCCCTGAGGCCCTGCTCTCTCCCCTGCCTTTGGGGGAGCAGAAGAAGGGTCTGGAGGTGAAGAAGGAGGATGGGGGAAGCCTGGGGGTCTGCTCGCCCGGCTACACATCTGCCATGGGCTATGGGGACTCCCCAGGTGGCCCCCACCTCTCGGCTGCGGAGCTGAAGGCGGCCGACGTCTTCAAAGCCCCCATGACCCCACGGGTCTCTCAGGTAGAGCCGCAGAGCCCGGGGCTGGGGCACCGGCNAGTCAGTGGGGGCAGCTGGTGGAGGTTTTGGGGGCACCCCGGCAGGTGACCCCCATGCCAAGGCACCGGCTGGGCCACAGCCACCCTTTGCCCGCTCCCCTGGTGCCAGTGTGTTCCCAGGGAGCCAGCCCCCCATGCGCTTCACCTTCCCCCCGGCCGTCTCAGAGCCGCTCAAGGGCTCTCCGTCCCACCAGCCCCACGGGATCAACAGCCATTATGGCTCTGGGAAACCCCAGAGCTCGGCCTACGCCTCGTCGCCCAGCTTCCACCAGGCCAGCAGCCCGCTGGGCCCTGGCACTGCCGCCCCTGACTCCTACAGCCTCTCGCCCCTGCGGCCCCCGTCGGTGCTGCCGCCGCAGCCCCCAGCCCCTCCGCAGCAGCAGGACCCTTCTGGAGCCTTCCTGCCCCGCACTGCGCTGGGACTGACGGCTGACAAGAGGGAGGAGGTGACTGTGGGGCTCTCGGCACCCCCAAACCGGGACCTGGCAGAGCTGCCTGGCGGCCAGGACGGGGCTCTCAGCACCATGAGCCAGTCGGAGCTGGAGAAGCAGCGACAGGTGAGGTCTCTCCTGTGATCCAGCTGTGTCCATTTGGGTTTGGGAGAGAATGGAAGGGAAGAACTGGGGTTGTGGAGGTGTTGATGGCCGCTTCATACGTGGTTTGTCTTGCTGGATTTTGGTTCTGTTGCCACTCTGGGCTCTAACACTGAATTTTTCTCAGCGCCAGCGCCTCCGGGAGCTGCTCATCCGCCAGCAGATCCAGCGGAACAGCCTTCGGCAGGAGAAGGAGAGCGCGGCTGCTGCCGCCTCCTCCTCACCAGCTGCCTGGGCCCCTGAGGCCGGCGGGCAGAGCTTCGAGCTGAGCCGGGGCATGGCCCCGTACCAGCCAGCACAGGTGGGAGAGCTGGGGCACGGTGGGCATGGGGGAATGTGGCCAATGGAGGGGCACAGTGTGCTTGGGGGGATGCAGCCAATGAAGGAGTTGATGATTGAAGAGGCTATGTAGAACAGAGAACAGACAGAGTTAAAGGGTAAAGGATTTATTGAAAGGCCTTCACAGGGTGCATCTTGGGCAATGCAGGGGTCTCACAGGGGACTACACCCGAGATGGACGACAGTCATGGGATTTTTGGACAGACATAAGTTTGATCTATTTGCAAATCAGAGGTTAATTGTTCAATTACAGCTTCAGGTGGTGGAGTCCCATTCTCCCCATTTGCCCCCCTCCCCAACTTCACTGTTGTTTACATTTTTCGGGACCAGAGAAAATAAGGTGGTGTTGGGGTTTGGGCCTCGAGACAAATTGTTTTGTCTGAATAAAACGGGAGAACAGTAGCTGACAGGCTTTGAAGTTTTAGAGTTACACACTAAAGCAGTGCTGATCTGAAAAATACAAAAGCTAAAACCGAAGGCATCAGAGTGACTCTCTTTTTTTCCTTCCTTCCTCTAGGACAAGAGTCTCCTCGGGACTCTGGCCTCGGCAGCTGGTGCTGGGAAGCTGCCTGGCTCTGTCATGGTGCAGGCAGCGTTCACGCAGGACGAGCGGCTCTCCCGGCCCCCGCCGGCGGCCACGCCAGCCATGCTGGACATCAGCGGGCGGTGGGTGCCCCCTGGCAGGGCGATGGGCTCAGCGTGCATGGGTGGGAGCCAGCAGGGATCCCCCTGGGAGCACGTGTACCCCCAGCTTGTGGGGATCACTCTGGAGGGAGGGGATGGCTGTGGATTTTTGGGTGCTTGGCACAGTCTGAGGGGGATGGGACGTGGTGTGTTGGGGCTGTGCTGAGCTGGTGCCAACACTGCTGTGTCTTCCAGGGCGGCGGTGGGGCCCCCCCAGGCCTTCTACCCCCGTGGGGTCTTCCCATCGCCATCCCCGCAGCAGCAGCAGCAGCACCTCTGGCAGCAGCAGCAGCAGCAAGCAGCCGTGGCTGCCCTGCGGCTTCCCATCACCTCCCGCTTCGCCCCCCCGGCCACCGGGACCCCCATGGGCGGCCTGGGCACCCGCCTGCCCACCCCTGCCGAGGCTGTGCCCCCCTCACCAGCCGCCCTGGGCGCTCCCTTCATCGAGCTGCGACACAACGTGCAGAAGGGGCCTGGGGGTGTCGTGGGGTCTCCCTTTGCCCCCCAGGCACCCCGACCTCGCTTCTTCCTGCCCGGAGAGGAGGGCACCCCCCAGGCCCTGTGCACCCCCGTCATGCCCATGCAGGCGCTGCCATCCCAGAAGGTTCCAGCACCACTGCCGCCCGCATCCCCGCAGGGAGCTGAGATGGGCAACAGCCACCAGCAGCCCCATGCCAAAGTGGCACCGCCGCTGCCGGCCCCCACCCTGGAGCTGCAGCACGTCCCCCCACGCCCACTGTCCTCCGGTGCTGCCCTCCGCCCCGAGGGGCCCAAGGATGGCCCCACTCCAGACCCTGCACCTGCCCCAGGGAAGAGCCACCTGAGCCTGGAGGGGGGACGAATGCCCTGCGAGGTGCCCGTGGAGCCCGATTTGGATGACGACTTCGGCTCCCACAAGGACTTGGAAGATGATGATGATTTGGCCAACCTTAGCCTGGATCCAGATGTGGCGAAAGGGGATGATGACTTGGACAACTTGGACAGCCTGGAGACAGCAGACCCCCACCTTGATGACCTGCTGAATGGTGATGAGTTCGACCTGCTGGCCTACACTGACCCCGAGCTGGACACAGGTGACAAGAAGGACATCTTCAACGAGCACCTGCGCCTGGTCGAGTCGGCCAATGAGAAGGCTGAGCGCGAGGCCCAGCTCAAGACAGAGCCACCAGCGTCCACCTTGAAGCTCCCCGACCCTGGGGACAGCAAAGATGTGACCCCATCTGCAGAGGCTCAGGAGGTGCCTAAGGAAGGACTGGTGTCTGGGATGGGCTTGGGACTCTCTACCTGTCCCACGGGCTCTGTGCTGGCCCCTGACCCGTCTTTCAAGGCACAGGGTGCAGAGGCAAAGGCCGGCTCGCTGCCCACTGATGTCAAGCCCAAGCTGGAGGAAGGCTGCCTGAAGACCTCGCCCTGCCAGTTCACCGCCACTGGCCCTGAGCGCCTCCCAGTGCCGGTCAAGTCAGAAGCACTGCAGGGCACAGATAAAATCTCTGCCTCCCTGGGGCTGAGTGTCAAACCTGGCCAGACCCTCCTGAGCTCCAGCACTGGCCCCGCTCGCCTCGGCCTGACTCAGTTCTCCAACAGTGGCCACACTGGCGTCCCTGTGCTGGAGAAGGACCCCTACACAGGCCCTGGCCGTGGGCTGGCAACTGCCCAGCTGGGTGGCCAGAGCAACCCCTTGCTGGAGAAGTTCGAGCTGGACAGTGGAGCCTTGGGGCTGGGCAGTGCCCGGCACTCGCCGGCGGATGACCTGGACAAGATGGAGAGCTCGTTGGTGGCCAGCGAGCTGCCACTGCTCATCGAGGACCTCCTGGAGCATGAGAAGAAGGAGCTGCAGAAGAAGCAGCAGATGTCAGCCCACCTGCCCCGTGGCACGCCCCACCTCCCGGCCCCAGGGCACCCCATGCTGCACACAGGAGCGTCTGGGCAGCCTCCTGAGGGACAGCCACCCCGTCTGGGCACCCCACAGACACCCCTCCAGCTGGGGCTGGTGGCCCGGCCACCGCTGTTGCCACCACAGCCCCCCCGGCTCAACGCACCCCAGCAGGGCCCAGCTCTGGCCCCCCACATGGGCATGGGCTCTGGGCAGCCCCACGTGCTGTCATCCCCCCATGGGGTGCAGGTGGCCCTGGGGCAGCCGCAGCAGAGCCAGCAGCAGGTGCTGGTGCAGAAGCCGATGGCCGGGGTGCAGCCCCCCACCCTGGGCCTGAAGCCACCCCAGCTCGTCATGCAACAGCAGTTGGCCAACAGCTTCTTCCCAGACACAGGTAGGGGCTGTGGGGATTGTTTTGGGGGAGCACAGAGCCCTTTTGGGTTGGGGGCATAGGGCTGAACATGCTGTGCTGTCTGTACCAGCAGATCTGGATAAGTTTGCAGCCGAGGACATCATGGACCCCATTGCCAAGGCCAAGATGGTGGCACTGAAGGGCATCAAGAAGGTGATGGCTCAAGGCAGCATCGGGGTGGCCCCAGGCATGAACAGGTAACAGGCATTGGGATCCAGGGGGCACAGGGTGGGGCAGGCAGGTTGCTTTGGCTCTGGCTCACGCCACATCTCTGTTTGTGTCCCCCAAAGGCAACAGGTTTCCCTGCTGGCCCAGCGGCTCTCAGGAGGCCCAGCTGTCTCTGAGATGCAGAACCACTTACTGGCTGGGAGCGGGCAGGTGAGTAGGGTGGCCAGAGGGGCTACAGAGATCTCTTGGGGCTGCCAGGCCAGAACTGCTCTGGCCAGTGGTTTTGTGGCTGTCTGAGGGGTTGGGGGCTGTGGGGAGAGGACAGAAATCCACAGCATACATCCCCAATGCTCTCCTTTCTACCAGGAGCGGAGCGGCACAGACCCAACCCAGGCTCGTCCCAACCCACCCACCTTTGCACAGGGCGTCATCAGTGAGTACTGACATGGCAGGGCTGGGGTGGCACAGGATGGGGTTCACCCTGCCCCTGAGGGCCAGGGTTCCCACTGAGCAGGGTCCTCACTGACCTGGGGCCTCGGCTGACCCGAGATCTCTTCTGACTCGGAATCCCCACTGATCTGAGCCCTTTCCCCATCCCACAGACGAGGCCGACCAGCGGCAGTACGAGGAGTGGCTGTTCCACACGCAGCAGCTGCTGCAGATGCAGCTGAAGGTGCTGGAGGAGCAGATCGGGGCACACCGCAAGTCCCGCAAGGCGCTGTGTGCCAAGCAGCGCACGGCCAAGAAAGCCGGGCGGGAGTTCCCCGAGGCTGATGCTGAGAAGCTGAAGCTGGTGACGGAGCAGCAGAGCAAGATCCAGAAGCAGCTGGACCAGGTAGGACCCTGCATGGGGGTGGGCACCTCATCCCTGGTGCTAATGCTTGACTGTTCCCAGTGCGAGCTTTGCTATTCCTAACTTTTACACTGTGCCATCCCCAGTGCAGATGTGATGTCCTCAGTGTAAATGTGCCATTTCTGGCTCCACCTCCTCACTGTCCCCGGCACTAATGCTGTGCTGGTCCTGGTATTAATTCCTTGCTGTCCCTGGCACTAATTCTGTGCCATTCCCAGCACTGATGTCCCACTATTCCTGGTGCTAATACTCTGCTGTTCTAGCACTAATGCTCTGCCATTCCCAGCACTAATGCCCTGCTGTCCACAGCACTGAGGCCCCACTGTCCCCAACACTTAATTCTGTGCCATTCCTTGTGCTGGTGCCTGGTGCCTTACTGTCCTTGGCGGGAAAGCTGTGCCATTCTCAGTGCTGACACTGTGCCATTTCTGGCACTGTTATCATGCAATATCTCTATCAAACACTCCCCTGTCCTGGTTAGTAAAGTTGTGCCATTCCCAGTGCTAAGGCTGGGCCATTTCTGGCACTGTTATCATGCCATTCTCTATGCTAACACTCCCCTGTCCTGGCTACTAAAGTTGTACCATTCCTGGTGCTGATGCCCCACTGTCCACAGTGTGAAGACAGCGTTGTCCCCCTGTCCCTGGCACTAATGCCATGCTATTCCTGGCACTAAAACCCTACCATTGCTGGCACTGACACCCTGCCATCCCCATCAGGTGCGGAAGCAGCAGAAGGAGCACACCAACCTCATGGCTGAGTACCGCAACAAGCAGCAGCAGCAGCACCAGCACCAGGCCTCGGCCGTGATGGCCCTGAGCCCCTCGCAGAGCCCCCGCCTCATGTCCAAGCTCCCGGGGCAGCTCCTCTCGGCACACGGCGTGCAGCAGCCCGGGGGGGCCCTGGTGGGAGCACAGGGCCTGGGCCAGCAGCCAGGGCAGCCAGGGGGGCTCCGCCTGCCCCAGGGTGGCGTGTCCATGGCCGTGCAGCAGGGCCTGTCCTTCATGGGGCAGCAGCCCGTGGGGAACGCCCCAGGACCCGGCTCCTCCGGCGCCTTCTTCAGCGGGAACCCCGCGCTGCGCGGGCTGGCCGCCGACAGCCGCCTGATGCAGGAGCGGCAGCTCCAGAGGATGCAGCTGGCACAGAAACTGCAGCAGCAGAATATGCTGGGACAGGTGTCACTGCAGCAGCAGCCAGGTGTGATGGGACAGACGTCAATGCAGCAGCCAGGTGTGATGGGACAGGTGTCGCTGCAGCAGCCAGGTGTGATGGGACAGGCGGCCATGCAGCAACAGGGCGTGATGGGACAAACATCAATGCAACAGCCGGGTGTGATGGGACAGGCGGCCATGCAGCAATCAGGTGTGATGGGACAGACGTCACTGCAGCAATCAGGTGTCATGGCACAAGCATCGATGCAGCAACAGGGCGTGATGGGTCAAACGTCCATGCAGCAACCAGGTGTGATGGGACAGGCATCGCTGCAGCAGCCAGGTGTGATGGGACAGGCATCCCTGCAGCAGCCAGGTGTGATGGGACAGACGTCAATGCAGCAACAGGGTGTGATGGGACAGGCGTCCATGCAGCAGCCAGGTGTGATGGGACAGAGCTCGATGCAGCCACAGAGCATCATGGCACAGACGTCCATGCAGCAGCCAGGTGTGATGGGACAAGCTTCAATGCAACAGGCAGGTGTGCTGGCCCAGACATCACTGCAGCAGCCAGGCATGATGGGCCAGGCATCCATGCAGCAGCCAGGTGTGCTGGGCCAGGCCACAATGCAGCCGACAGCCGTGCCAGGGCAGCCTGGCCTGCTGGGGCAGCAGCAGCAGCAGCCCCCGGCCCCACAGCCCAGTGCTGGGACTCAGCCCATGGTGCCGAAGCAGCCGGGGCTGCTGGGCAGCCAGCAGAGCCTCCTGGTGCAGCAGCTCTCGCCCCAGCAGCAGCCAGGTGTGCTGGGCCACGCGCCAGGGCTGCAGCACCAGCCTGTGCTGGGCCACCCCCCACCCCAACGCCAGGTCGTCCTGGCCCCCCACCAGCAGCGGGTGCTGGGCTCGCCCCAGCTGACGCCGCAGACTCCGGGGATGCTGAGCCACCGGCTCGTGCTATCCCAGCAGTCTCGGGCACTGCTGGCCCCGCAGCAGCAGCAGCAGCAGCAGAACTCAGCGGCTGCCCAGCCAGGTCTCCTGGGGCTGGGCCAGGGGCAGCCCTCGATCCAGCACTTTCCGCAGCACGGGGCCGGGGGCCAGGCCCCCTCTGTGCTGCACCTGAGTCAGGGAATGCAGCCGGCCCCGGCGGTCCTGGCTGCCAAGGACCAGCCCGCGGGGTTGGACGGCAGCACCCTGCACGCTGAGGGTGGTGAGAGTGGGGGGCAGCTGCATGGGGAGCAGCAGGGAGCCCTCAACCCCCCAGGGCTGGGGGGCCCAGAGCCCCAGGCCCCCAAGCACCAGGCTGAGCTGGGTCAGGGCCAGCAGCTCCTCTTGAGCTCCCCACAGCCCGGTGTCCTGCGGGGAGCCCCTGGGCAGCCAGGTGCCCTACTCGCCCCGCAGCTGCAGAGTCCTGGGTCTGTCCACACTGAGCTGTCCCAGCAGCATGGGGACACGGCCGGGGTGGCAGAGCAACCACTGGGCTGTGGGACAGGCCCAGCACAGGCCATGGTGCCGGCACCGCGGCCCCCAGAGCAGCCAGGCAAGGGGGTGGTAGGGGCCCTACCAGGGCAGCCACAGCCCCCACGGCTCCAGAGCCCTGTTCAGCACAAAGTAGGGCCGGCATCAGCCTCAGCCACTCTCCCTCCAGGTCTCCTGGGGCAGGTGCCGGGGCCGGTGATGGGCCAGATCCGGGCACAGCTCCAGGGTGTCCTGGCCAAGAACCCGCAGCTGCGGCATCTGACTCCGCAGCAGCAGCAGCAGCTCCAGGCCCTCCTGGTGCAGCGGCACCAGCAGAGCCTGCTGCAGCAGAACCAGGCGCTACGGACCCCTGGCCCCTTCCCCGGGCAGGCCCCGGACTACAGCTTGCCTGCTACCCGCCAGCCCCCTCGTCCCATGGGGTCCCTTTTCCAGCCCCGGCCGGGTGCCCCAGCAGAGGCACAGACCAGCTCTGCCACTGAGCCAGGGCGGGTGCTGCCAGGGCAGCCTCCCCAGCAGCCCCTGGCTGAGCTGGTTCAGGCAGCTCTGGCTGCCCGTGGCCCCCAGCCCGGCCTCATCCGCCTCCCCACGCCACCAGCCCCCTCGCCCCTGGGCTGTGCCCCCCAGCACCTGGCCAGCCCTGAGCAGAGCCCCCAAGAGCCAAAGAAGACGTCACCGGGAATCCCGGCCTTGGCCCCCAGCCCTGCGGCGCCCACGGAGCCAGGGCTGACTCCCACGCCAAGCGGTGCCCTCCCTGACCCAGCACACGGCCCCTGGGACCCCGAGGCACCTGGGGTGGACCCAGCCGACCCTGGTGCGACCCACATCAATGGGGCTGTGCCGGAGGGGGCCTCTGTGGCAGGTGAAGCCCGCCAGGTGTTGGTGAAGCAGGAGCCAAAGGAAGAGGCAGCAGCAGTGGCGCAGTGTGAGCTGGATGGAGACGAGACGGCGAAACCAGAGGCCAATGGGGACCCTGGGGACAGCCAAACCAACAACCTGCTGGCCCCAGGTGGGCGCTCTGAGGCTGGGCACCTGCTGCTGCAGAAGCTACTGCGGGCCAAGAACGTGCAGCTCTCAGCGCAGAGCCCAGGCGAGCTCAATGGGCACATGGAGAACCGGAGCACTGGGGCAGAGCCACGGCCACAGTCACTGCTGCTGGGCCGGGAGGTGAGCAGGACAGGCTGGGCTGGGAGTGTGATGGGCAAGGGGCTGCTTGAACTGCCTGCTTAGAACAGAGGCTAGACAGAGAATATAGGAGGTATTTATTTAAAAACCTTCGAAAGATACACCTTGGGCAGTGCAAAAGCCTCACAGAGGCTACACCCAAGATGGACAACAGTCACGCGTTTTTCAGACAGATACAAGTTTGGTCTATTTGCATGTCAGAGGTTAATTGTCTAATTACAGCTTCAGGTAATGAAGTCACATTCCCCTAGTTTGCTCCCCGCAATTCACTTCTGTTTATACTTTTTGGGGCCTGAGGCTGTGATGCTGACTTTGGTTCTCTGGTCTGGAAGGATTGTTTTGTCTGACCAAACCGTGAAGAGAGCTTACTAACACTCTCTATGAAGCTCAGAGTTAAACACTAATGCAGCACAGGATCTGAAAAATATAAAAGCTGGAACTTGAAGCATCACTGGCACAGCTCATGTCCCCTTCTCCCTCCCCAGGACCCCTCCATTGCCAGGAAGCCAGCACCCACCAAGCCTAAGCGGGTGCAGAAAGGCAACGAGCGGATCCCAGCATCCCGCAAGAAGCTGCGGAAGGATGAGGGGCTGCGTCCTGGCGAGGCCCTTATGAAGCAGCTGAAGCAGGTATGGCTGTGGGCCAGGGTGTGGCAGGGGACTGCCTTTGCCCCTGTCCCCCCCCTCACCGCTGTGTCCCCAGGAGCTGTCGCTGCTGCCGCTGACGGAGCCGACCATCATGGCCAACTTCAGCCTCTTCGCGCCCTTCGGCAGCAGCCCCATCAACGGGAAGAGCCAGCTGCGGGGCGCCTTCGGCAGCGCCGTGCTCGACAGCGTCCCCGACTACTACTCCCAGCTGCTCACCAAGGTGAGAAGGGGGTTGTTCCCTGGTGTCCCCCTTATCCGGGGATCCTGGACCATCCTGCTGTTCTCACCCCACTGTCTCCCCCCAGAACAACCTCAGCAACCCACCCACGCCACCCTCCTCGCTGCCCCCCACACCCCCTCCCTCCGTGCAGCAGAAGATGGTGAACGGTGTCACGGCCCCAGAAGAGCTGGGGGAGCAGCCCAAGGACTCCGACCCGGCTCGCGAGCCCCACGGCCAGAAAGGTGAGCCTGGCTGGCACAGGCGGCACGGAGTCCCTGCTGCCACCTGTCACTCTCCCCTGTGACATCCATCCCTTCTTTGCAGATGCACCAGCCGTGGAGGTGAAGAGCCTGGACCTGCTGGCAGCACTGCCCACTCCTCCGCACAACCAGACTGAGGACGTCAGGTGAGACCCCCACTGTGTTGACTCCCCCTCCATGGGTGACACCAGGCCCTGTGGCCCCTGACACCTCCATTCCCACAGGATGGAGAGTGACGACGAGAGCGACTCCCCTGACAGCATCGTCCCTGCTTCATCCCCTGAGAGCGTCCTGGGCGAGGAGCTGCTCCGCTTCCCTCTTCTCAGCGAGGCCAAGCCAGAGCTGGAGGAGCGTGTGCTGTCCCCCATCATCCCCATCATCCCTCGGGCCAGTATCCCAGGTGGGATGGGCCGGAGGGGTGTGTGGATCAGGGCAGGAGTGGTCTGTGGTCCATATGGACTGGACAGGAGGGGGTCTGTGGGATGTGCAGCACAGGGAAGGGGTCTGGAGCATGTGTGTCAGGTAGGAAGGGATATAGGTGGAACAGGAGAGGGTTCCCCTAGGAGAAGTTTGAGGGAGCCAGGGGAAGGGTCCTTGGGAAGTGTGGGATATGAGGGAAAGGGATCTGCAGGGTGGTGGATTCCCTGCAGGGATGTGGGGCAGCTGCGTGGGCTCATGGGTGTCTGTCAGTGGGGCTGGGTCTGCACAGTTCTGACCCCCTACTCCCCATGGCTCTGACCCCCCTTTCCCCACACCAGTGTTCCCCGACACAAAACCCTATGAGGTCGCAGAGCCCTTTGGAGCTCCACCAGGGAAGGTGGGAGCAGCAGGCCCAGGAGCCCCATGGGAGAAGGGCAAGAGCAGCGAGGTCTCTGTGATGCTGACGGTGTCTGCAGCAGCTGCCAAGGTGAGCGAGGGGATGGGGGGATTCAAGACCCTTGGAGTCCCAGCAGTGACCCAACACAGTGACACCTGAGGCGCCCTGGGCCCATCTTGCCTTTCTCTCACCTAGAATCTCAACGGGGTGATGGTGGCCATGGCTGAGCTGCTGAGCATGAAGATCCCCAGCTCCTACGAGGTGCTGTTCCCTGATGGCCCTGTGCGAGCTGC
This sequence comes from Drymodes brunneopygia, assembly GCA_013400955.1. Classification (NCBI taxonomy): domain Eukaryota; kingdom Metazoa; phylum Chordata; class Aves; order Passeriformes; family Petroicidae; genus Drymodes; species Drymodes brunneopygia. The sequence goes on from VZTZ01043178.1 coordinate 15,618, forward strand.
TGTGGTTGAGGCCAAGAAGGTGGAGACTGATATGGCCGGTGAGTGTTCATCTTGTCCCCATGGCCCCCCGTGTCCCTGCACTGGGACTCCCGTGACAGGCTGTCCATCCCTCTGCCAGGAATGCTCGGAGGGAAGGAGAAGGCGCTGGCTGGGAAGGTGCCGGACAGCAGCTCCGAGTGGCTGAAGCAGTTTGATGCAGTGCTGCCAGGGTACAGCCTCAAGGGCGAGCTGGACCTCCTGACGCTGCTCAGACAGGTCAGTGGTGTGCAGGGGGCCCCCGGGGCTGGGAGCTTGGGAGGGAGGTATTGGGGTACCCACAGGGCTGTGGCTGTGTGGAGGTGCAGGAACAGGTGCTCTTGGGTAGGTCACCCCATGATTGCAGGGAGTTTCCTGGAGGGCTGCATCTCCCCGTGGGGTGGTGCTGAATGTCCTGGGAGAGAGTCCAGGAGGTCCTTGCAGGGTTGGGTGCATGTGGGGTGCTGAGAGGTCCTTGCAGGGCAAAGAACCCTGCCTTGTGATGCACAGGGAGGTTGGGGTTCCCCATCCCTGCAGTGCTCTGACCCATACCCCCCGTCCCCGCCCCACAGGAGAGCCCTGCTCCTGAGAAGACCCTTCACCACTGCTACGTCAACAATGTCTCCAACCTGGACGTGCGGCAGCTCTCTGTCCTGCCCCAGGAGCCCTCGCCCCCGCTGTCCCCCTCCGTTCCCTCCCCATCCAGCCCTGCTGAGCCCACCAGGGTCCCCGACCCCGAAGCGTCCCACGAGGCAGCCCCAGCCCCATTGTCACCACTGCCACCAGCCCCCTCGCCAGCCCCCCAGGAGGAAGGGGCCGCAGCCGCCCACTCACCGCCCCGTTTCAAGCCACGCTCACGACCTCCGGAGGACGGGGATGAGGCGAGGCCACGGCTGAAGAAGTGGAAGGGGGTGCGCTGGAAACGGCTGCGCTTCCTCGTCACCATCCAGAAAGGGGGGGCCAAGCGTGACGGCGACAAGGAGATCGCCGAGTTCATCGACAAGCTGGGCACCACGCTGCGCCCCGAAAAGGTGCCGCAGGACCTGCGCAAGTGCTGCTTCTGTCACGAGGAGGGCGACGGGGCCACGGACGGGCCGGCCCGCCTGCTCAACCTTGACCTCGACCTCTGGGTCCACCTGAACTGCGCCCTGTGGTCCACGGAGGTGTATGAGACTCAGGGAGGGGCCCTGATCAACGTGGAGGTCGCGCTGCACCGCGGGCTGCTCACCAAGTGCTCCCTGTGCCAGAAAACCGGTGCCACCAACAGCTGCAACCGCATCCGCTGCCCCAGCGTGTACCACTTCGCCTGCGCCATCCGCGCCAAGTGCATGTTCTTCAAGGACAAGACCATGCTGTGTCCCCTGCACAAGCTCAAGGGGCCCTGCGAGCAGGAGCTCAGCAGCTTCACCGTGTTCCGCCGCGTCTACATCGAGCGGGACGAGGTGAAGCAGATCGCCAGCATCATCCAGCGCGGGGAGCGGCTCCACATGTTCCGCGTGGGCGGCTTGGTCTTCCACGCCATCGGGCAGCTGCTGCCACACCAGATGGCCGATTTCCACAGCGTCACGGCCCTCTACCCCGTGGGCTACGAGGCCACGCGCATCTACTGGAGCCTGCGGACCAACAACCGCCGCTGCTGCTACCGCTGCACCATCTGCGAGAACAACGGGCGCCCCGAGTTCGTCGTGCAGGTCATCGAGCAGGGACTGGAGGATCTTGTCTTCTCTGACTCCTCGCCACAAGGTAAGGAGTTGGGAGATGCCAGTGTCCAGCCTTTGTCCCAGTGGCCGAGCCACACCAGAACGCACCAGAGGGTGGGGCGGTGGAAGGTGGCTTGAGGTCCCCACTGGGTCCCCTTCTCCAACCCGTGGCACTCAGTGCTCTGCTCTGGTGATGATGTGGTGATTGGTCACTTGGACTTGATGATCTTGGAGGTCTTTTCCAATCTAACCTATGGTTCTCCCTCCCCTTGGCAGCTGTCTGGAACCGGATCATCGAGCCAGTGGCGATGATGAGGAAGGAGGCCGACATGCTGCGACTCTTCCCCGAGTACCTGAAGGGCGAGGAGCTCTTCGGCCTCACGGTGCACGCGGTGCTGCGCATCGCCGAGTCGGTGAGTCCTGAGGGGTCCAGTGTGGGGTCTCTCCTCCATACTGGGGGTCCACCCTGCTGGGGAAGGGCCTGGTGGCTGTGCTGGTGCTGCCACTTAACCCCCAGTCCTTCTGTGTTCCCCTCTGCAGCTGCCGGGCGTCGAGAGCTGCCAGAATTACCTGTTCCGCTACGGCCGCCATCCCCTGATGGAGCTGCCCTTGATGATCAATCCCACTGGCTGCGCCCGCTCCGAGCCCAAGATCCTCACCCACTACAAGCGGTAAGCAGGGCCAGAATTCACTGGGAGAGCTGGGATCCACCAGGAGAGCTGGTATCCCTGGGGATCCCTCAGCTCTAACCCCTCTCCTCCCCCTCCCCCGGAAGGCCCCACACCCTGAACAGCACAAGCATGTCCAAGGCCTACCAGAGCACATTCACGGGCGAGACCAACACGCCCTACAGCAAGCAGTTTGTGCACTCCAAGTCCTCCCAGTACCGGCGCCTGAAGACAGAGTGGAAGAACAACGTGTACCTGGCACGGTCCCGCATCCAGGGGCTGGGGCTCTACGCGGCCAAGGACATCGAGAAGCACACGATGGTCATCGAGTACATCGGCACCATCATCCGCAACGAGGTGGCCAACCGGCGGGAGAAGATCTACGAGGAGCAGGTGGGGCTCTGGTGGGATGCTGGGGGCAGTGTGGGGACTTGGGCAAGATGTGGAGGCACTTGGGTGGCATGTTTGGGGCTCTAGTGGAGCATGGAGGGACGTTGAGAAGGACATGGGTGGAGTCAGATGGGATGTTGGGGGCTTGGGTGGAATGTGGCTGGACTTGGGTGGGATGTTGGAGGTTCTGGCAAGAGGACATGGGTGGAGTCAGGCGGGACGTGGAGGGACTCGGNGAGGGGGGCTGGAGGTGGCAGGACTGAGCTCTGTGCTTTGGGTGACTCCCCACTCCCTCCCAGCTCACCTACGACTACCAGTTCGACTTCGAGGACGATCAGCACAAGATCCCCTGCCACTGTGGAGCTTGGAATTGCAGGAAGTGGATGAACTAACTGGGAAAAAGGGGCTGGGGGGCTGCCACCCCCGCCTCAGAGACCTCGCCGAGCCCCCCAGGGCTGCAGGAGGTGCCAGGGGCGGCCGGGCACTGAGGGAGAGCAGCGGCTGCAGCGCTNCTCCACATGTTCCGCGTGGGCGGCTTGGTCTTCCACGCCATCGGGCAGCTGCTGCCACACCAGATGGCCGATTTCCACAGCGTCACGGCCCTCTACCCCGTGGGCTACGAGGCCACGCGCATCTACTGGAGCCTGCGGACCAACAACCGCCGCTGCTGCTACCGCTGCACCATCTGCGAGAACAACGGGCGCCCCGAGTTCGTCGTGCAGGTCATCGAGCAGGGACTGGAGGATCTTGTCTTCTCTGACTCCTCGCCACAAGGTAAGGAGTTGGGAGATGCCAGTGTCCAGCCTTTGTCCCAGTGGCCGAGCCACACCAGAACGCACCAGAGGGTGGGGCGGTGGAAGGTGGCTTGAGGTCCCCACTGGGTCCCCTTCTCCAACCCGTGGCACTCAGTGCTCTGCTCTGGTGATGATGTGGTGATTGGTCACTTGGACTTGATGATCTTGGAGGTCTTTTCCAATCTAACCTATGGTTCTCCCTCCCCTTGGCAGCTGTCTGGAACCGGATCATCGAGCCAGTGGCGATGATGAGGAAGGAGGCCGACATGCTGCGACTCTTCCCCGAGTACCTGAAGGGCGAGGAGCTCTTCGGCCTCACGGTGCACGCGGTGCTGCGCATCGCCGAGTCGGTGAGTCCTGAGGGGTCCAGTGTGGGGTCTCTCCTCCATACTGGGGGTCCACCCTGCTGGGGAAGGGCCTGGTGGCTGTGCTGGTGCTGCCACTTAACCCCCAGTCCTTCTGTGTTCCCCTCTGCAGCTGCCGGGCGTCGAGAGCTGCCAGAATTACCTGTTCCGCTACGGCCGCCATCCCCTGATGGAGCTGCCCTTGATGATCAATCCCACTGGCTGCGCCCGCTCCGAGCCCAAGATCCTCACCCACTACAAGCGGTAAGCAGGGCCAGAATTCACTGGGAGAGCTGGGATCCACCAGGAGAGCTGGTATCCCTGGGGATCCCTCAGCTCTAACCCCTCTCCTCCCCCTCCCCCGGAAGGCCCCACACCCTGAACAGCACAAGCATGTCCAAGGCCTACCAGAGCACATTCACGGGCGAGACCAACACGCCCTACAGCAAGCAGTTTGTGCACTCCAAGTCCTCCCAGTACCGGCGCCTGAAGACAGAGTGGAAGAACAACGTGTACCTGGCACGGTCCCGCATCCAGGGGCTGGGGCTCTACGCGGCCAAGGACATCGAGAAGCACACGATGGTCATCGAGTACATCGGCACCATCATCCGCAACGAGGTGGCCAACCGGCGGGAGAAGATCTACGAGGAGCAGGTGGGGCTCTGGTGGGATGCTGGGGGCAGTGTGGGGACTTGGGCAAGATGTGGAGGCACTTGGGTGGCATGTTTGGGGCTCTAGTGGAGCATGGAGGGACGTTGAGAAGGACATGGGTGGAGTCAGATGGGATGTTGGGGGCTTGGGTGGAATGTGGCTGGACTTGGGTGGGATGTTGGAGGTTCTGGCAAGAGGACATGGGTGGAGTCAGGCGGGACGTGGAGGGACTCGGGAGGGATATTAAGGGTTCTGGCAGGACATGGAGGGACTCATATGGGATTTGAGGGTCTTTAGTGGGACGTGGGGTGGTGGACATTGACTCAGCTGGGATGTGGGGATCTCAGTGCACCCCTCAACCCTCTCTTCTCCGTGGCAGAACCGTGGCATTTACATGTTCCGCATCAACAACGAGCACGTCATTGACGCCACGCTGACGGGGGGCCCGGCCAGGTGAGCACGGGGGGCTTTGGGGCAGTGGGACACCCCCAGAGGGAGCCATGACGTCCGTCTGTCCTGCCTGGGTTGGTGCTGACCCCCCTCATCCCCCAGGTACATCAACCACTCGTGTGCCCCGAACTGCGTGGCCGAAGTCGTGACCTTCGACAAGGAGGACAAGATCATCATCATCTCCAGCCGGCGCATCCCCAAGGGGGAGGAGGTCAGTGAGGGACTGAGGGGGTGCTGGGGGGGNTCCCTCGTGGGGGAGCCACGGGGGAGCAGCGCCGGGCCCAGCGTGGCCGGAGCGATTGTGCGGAGCCGGTCTGGATATAACGATTATTTTAATTTTATTTTATTT
>VZTZ01043189.1:0-48276 GCA_013400955.1 Drymodes brunneopygia
TGTCCCTATCTACCACACAGGAGGGAGTTTTGAAAAGGATAGGGAGAAATAGGCTTAGATGTAGGCCACAGGCTCTTCATGAAAAGTGTCATTTCTGTAGCAGTGCCAAGCAGGTAGCAGAGATTTTTAACCCTGAGTGATGACAAATTAACAGGTAGGACGTGTTGTGGGTCATTAGAGAACATTGAGTGTAAATCTGCAGAAGAGTCAATGATATGGCATTATATGAATTAGGATCTAGAGACCTCCCAATAAGACTTATCTAAATAACTAGCATATGAGCAATTAATTATATGCAAAAGTGCCTCATAGATATGCAATAGTAGATGACAACCAGTAAAAGAATGACAAAATATATGAGAAACTAATTAAAAGTCTGAAGGGGATGTTATAGCTCAGATTTTCTTCATCTTGGCCACTGACCAGATGGGTGCTTTGGTGACTGCTGTGTGGTAGTAATCTGTACTGGATATGTATTACACTGCTCTGAATTGATGCTATTGGGTGACAGAACAGATGCTGACAAAAGCTTAAAAAGCAGATTAAACCTAATTTCTGGAAAATCTGGAAGCGGGAAAAATTCTGGACAAAACATCTCCGGGCAATAATTGGGTTTCTCTGCTCCAGGGCATTGAGAGTACTCATATGGGACAGATGCTGTGAAGAGCACCTGGCTCTTGGCTGCAGGCTTTGGGCTTCTGGAAGAGGAGTTTTGTACAGCAGAAATCAGTTCCTTAAGACAGAGGTGCAATCCTATGCTTTATTCTGCAGCCAAAGTCATCCACTCCAGTGAGAAAAATTATTTTTGGTACCTTTTCCTGAAAAGCTCTTGCTGACATTCTGCAAATAATTCTACTACCAAGGGTGAGTGGAGACTGCGCAAAAGGTAGGAGGGAGAGGAGGAGTTCATCTTATGAAAAAAAACATTATTAAAGTTAGCATACTACTGGTAAGAGCCATCTCAGAGTCTCAATATTCTCATTACCAGTGGACACTTCAGAAGATGTGACTGAAAAAGTCCTTGGGTAAAATCAAAGCAAACAGACCACAGTATCTACAAGATACTGTGAGAAACATTTAGAAATGAGAACAGTTGGCTTAATCTTAGTGTGAATTCTCTAAAACAATTAGACAGGTTTTGTATTCCAGTGAGGCAGCTACTTGCTTAAATACCAGGGATCTGACTGAGATACATTTTAAGCCAGGTCATGCTTTCTTTTTTCTGCCAAATATAATTAAAAATGTATTGAAATGTGCAAGCTGCACTATTCATTAAGCATTTGCAGATGTAACACCATGAGGAGCACTGCTGCTGTTCTGATTTTGGCACTTGGCATTACCATGGCAAAAAACCTGCTGAGCTAATAGAGTGTCTGCACATTGGAAACTAAAGCTCAGCTGGGGTTGAGAAAAGCAATTCCCTGAACTAAAAATTACCTGTAATGCAAGTTCTTTGAATTCTCCTTTAAGTAAACAATTTTGTGGTGAAAATCTAACACATAAAGACCAGGACAGGCTAAAAATATAAACAGGGAGGTTTTTTTTATTTTGTCTTTCTACAGATTCAGCAAATTTGGATTCCTATTCTTATTTAGAGCTAACCCAGAATTACCGAGTTTGAAGTCCTTTACAATTTTTTTCTTTTTATTTATGAAATATGTTCAAACATCATCCTAAATAATGAAATTGATTTTAAACTCCAATATCATCGATAGGAATATGAATTCAAGACCAGAGAGAATTCTTCCTGGAAGATACAGGTTTGATAGGATTGCAGTTGATAGGGTATGTGCAAGAAGTTATTTAAGCATATACTTTATACCAGAAAAATGCAAAATCATAGAATCTTTTAGGTTGCAAAAAGAGCTTTAAGAACAGCGAGTCCAACCATTGAGCTAACGTTTCCAACTCAACCGCTAAAGAATGTCTCTAAGGTGCCACATCCACACATCTTTTAAATACCTCCAGAGATGGTGACTCTACTGCTTCCCTGGGCAGCTGTTACAGTGATTGACAGCTCCTCTGGTGAAGAAATTTTTCCTAATATCCAGTCTAAACCTCCCCTGCTGAATCCTGAGGCCATTTCCTTTTTCATTTGTTGTTTCTTGGGAGAAGAGACCAACCCACACCTGTTTCTAACCTTCTGTCAGGAAGTTGTAGAGAGTGATAAGTACTCCTAAGCCTTCTTTTCTCCACTATAAACATCCCCAGATCCCTCAGAGCAATGGCTTCCAGCTCGTCTCTTTGTTGGCCATGCTGTGTGCATTGATTTCACCACCTTATTGTTTTTGTGACTGAAATGAACTTGATCACATTCAGTAAAAGCTTGGTTCCCTCCTCTTCTGGCTCAGCAAAATTCCCTATTTTGCAACCTGTCTTCCAGACTTGTCCTCTGGCTCTAGTCAGTGATACAGGGTTTTTTAAACCAAACCTTAATTTGAATTGTTCTTATTGGTAGGTTGTCAAGTCTCAGTTTGAATTTTCCTTTGAGAATTTAAGAAAATTCATTTATTTGAGTTCCCATCAAGATAGTCTATCTGCTTTAATATGAGTCATCATTGTCTCTTTTTTGCTTCTTTTCATTCATGGACAAGAATGCCTGGTCATTTGTTCAATGACTAGGGAAGCACTCCCCATGTATTATTTTTTCAGTAATAAGTAAGCCTTATATAGTAAAACACTATATATCAGACATTTTCCATGGCAGACAGTCATTCCTGTTTACTGAAAATTCCCTCACTACAAGTTATTCTTACAAACTCCATAATAATTTTGATGTGTCATAACCCACCAGTAATTTTGAATAGTAGCTTATCTCAGTCCAATGTCATTCTTGGCTGATGGCCTGGCAGCACTATCTAGATCTGGAAAGGTCAAAAAACAAATTCAGTGCCAAAGTAATGATAAGCTGCAGGTGGGACTGCAAGCTTTCCAAATCACATAAAATCCCAGGAAATTTTCCCAGAAAGATTTTTTAACATGTATAAAATAATTGAAATAAAAATTATTATCATTATGTCTGTGATATGTAAGTAGCAGAAGAAAAACTGTAACTTTTGCTGTCTGTAAATTATTGTATTCATCAGAATTTTTAAAAACATAATACTAGAGTCAGTGAAATATTACCAGATCATGTTCTGTATTACAAGCTGTCTTCAGCAATCGTTCTGGCCCAATATTTTGTTCTTTGTATGTGTTATGTGAACATTTGGAAATAATTTTTGCAATCAGAACAGTGAAAAATACATGTTCTGAAGTATGGACTTCTCACTCCTTAAGGTCCACAGTTAATCCAAAACTTTTTGGTTACATAGGAAGAAAAAAAATCTATGAAAAATTCATAGATGAAGAAAAGTCAAAAGCTTAAACAAGAAGCTTAATAGAAGCAGGAGGTTATAGATAGGCAATGAGCTACCCATGCCCAGTTTGGCTTGTAAAATGGCAGTGGAAGATAAACAAGATAGCCCAGCAATGCACAGGGCTACGCAGGATGTTCAGAAGAAGCTGAGTCTGGAGCCTTGCTCCCAGCTGAGCCCTTGGAGTCAGGTGGAGCTCTGCTCTCCTGTAGCACTGCCACTGCCCTTGACATTTTATTCAGGTCTATCTTTTGCACCTGTGTGTGATGAGAGGTTCATAAAGGCATGCATCCATGTCAGATCATAGAAAGAAAAACAAACAGAGGTATTGAAGGACATATATGCACCAGTTACAAATGCAAAAACATTAAGAAAAAAAATTTGATTTACCCCATATCGTCATTTTTTTCCCAGGTTAAATGAACATTTTACTTTAGTCTTGCTCATTTCTTCTCTTTCAAATGGGTGAAAATACTTAGTTTAATTCAGAGCCTACAGCTCTGATATATCAGATAGTCTGAAGCTGAGACTGTCACTGCAAAGCCCACAGCTATGGCCAGAACTGTAGCAGCCTGCTTATCCAGTTGTTTCTCTCCTTTCACTTTTCAAATACTCTATGCATACCATTGCCCTATTGAATGAAACTTCTTTTTTCTCTGATGCCTTTTCCTGGTCTTAGGCATGGTTAGAGGGTTGGGGGTTGTTTACCTCAGTATTTTAATAGGATCCCATTTGATGGCTTCTACCGTCCAGGTAGAACATGTCGCAAAAGCCCCGTCCCCCCACTCCAGTATGCAATTAAAGACCTTACACATTAGCATATCTAACAAGGGGGCCCAATAAGGGGCTGGGGTGGGCTAACTTCTGGTTTACAGAGTTTGTCCTAGTAGAGGACCTTGAATTCTTACAATAGTAGAATGTTTGGACTTCCTGGCTCTACAGTTCTGGGGTGTTTGGTCTCCCGGCCTGTGGGACACCAAGAAACCAGGCTAAGTTATCACACCTAGAGGATTACAAGTATGCATGCTAATATCTGTGGATACAGAGAACTGTGTAAAAAGTATATAGAAGAAAAAGCAAAAAATCCTTTCAGCATCATCTCCAAGAGGTTTAATTGTCATCTTGAAAGATGCACAGTTTCATTCAAACTTGGGAGTGCTTCTGGAATGGTTATTTTTGTTGATGGCAGTGTTGATATGAACGGCAGCATACTTCAAGGTGTTTCTCCAGCAGAAGGTGAAAAAGATTTTATGGTACGGTTGATTGTAACAGTAGGAGCAGTTCTTATGTTCCTGGGCAAACAGACTTTAAAAAAACTCAAAATTTTTCATCGTTGCAAGGGTGTTTAAGCAGTTCTCAGAACAAATATAGCAATACTTACTGTTGTCCCTACAAGTTATAATTTCCATATAGCAATGGCTAGATTTCTTCATCTTGCTGCTTTGATGGTACTGAAGTAAGATGAGCAGCAAAGATTGCAACCATACTTTTTATTACTGCTTACAAGCATTAAGTGATGAGAAATAAATGGATAATTATTTTTGCATTTTAGCATCAACAGATAACAAGTACCAGCACCAAAAGCTTGGAAATGATGTCATCTCTGAGCATGCTGTGAAAAACAAGGGATAGCACACATACAGAGACATTAATCTTTTGTTAATACCTTGAGACTGCTGAATCCTAATGGCTCATGAGATGCTGTGTTGTTAATACCTGTGTATCTCAGATAGATGTACTGTCATAGCTACAACCCATGACATTCAGAATAAATTTATTTAAGACAGAAACAACATACAGATTTTTAATGGAGGTGGATTTTCTACATGTATGTTCACTACCTGAAAATTTTTGCCATAGTTTAAGAAGAACATCGACCCTTTATCATTCATCTTTAATCTTTGCTCTTCAGGTTCAAAAAACTCTGGACTTTCTCATTATACTTCCTTGAGGTTGGATCTGGAAACTAATGAAAACCTAGAAAAATACTAAATAAATTTCTAATTTGATATTTAATAAAATCCAATTTGGAAAAAAGTATTTATTCACATTAACCTTGGGGCTGTACTGAAATGCCTTTCAGCTGTTGTAAAGGTTAAACGCAGAGGAAGCACACATAATTAATGAGGTTGATACTAAAGACTTAATTTTAGGAAGTCTGTTTTAAAGATATACGCTTTCCTAGCTATTATATTTTACAAATAAAATATATCATGATGAAAATATGTATAAATACATATTTTGCATTAATTGTTTCTGCCAATGTTAGAGCTTTAGGAGTCCATATTGGAAACTGAACTCATTAATGCCATTGTAAAGCTTTTGTATTCTGATAATCATTGAAGTCTATTATGAGATCTATTATTCTGAGATCTATTATTTTTTGTAGTTTTTCTTACACTAACTTTCCTTTCCCTGTCACAAAGAAGGTTGGTATCCTAATAACAGTGCAAGATTTTGTTCTCATATGTCTTAAAATATACTGCATGTCTTTGTGTATTCAATTTCAGCACATTCTCCCACAATTAATTGTGTTCTTTAGTTTATCAACTGTTAGAACCAAGTCTTGAAGTGCAGTTAAATTGTACTTAGAATTGAATTTCTTTACTCCTGGTTTACTTGAAAAACAGAATTTTCTGGTTGAGATATCTGCAAAATCTTTCTGACTTAACCACCACAATCATGGTGTTTACTCAGTTTTCCATGGAAAATTTTATCAAGTTTAATTAAAATCTGAACTGGAAATTAGTAAGCTAGGCACTTAAAGAGTGATTTTATGAAAATACTGTCACTATTTTCAAAGCAAACTTCCATCTGTGAGTGTCTCCTTTTACCCCACCCTCTGGGATACACACAATCCCTGACTCTGGAGCACAGCTGCTTTAGCAATACCCTATGCTTTGCCAGACCCTTTCTTCTAATTCACCTCTCCCTGTGCTGCCCCAATTCTGTGACTTTCGACAGAATGCTCTGAGTTGGAAGGGACCAATAAGGATCATCGAGCCCAAATCTTAAATGAATGGCCTGTATGGAGGTCAAACTCACAGCTCTGGTGTTATTCTTTGTTCTTCTGGAATACACGAACGAAAACATTCAGTCCTTGTGTTTGCAGGTGCTAAGCTGCTGCTGAATTATTTTGAGTGAAGCAGATGGTGTGAGCAAGCCTCACCAGGCTCCGCAACCCTGTACACTGTGACCATTTGCTCCTACATTCTCCTTTGCCATGACAGGGACTCCTGACATCCTCAAAAGGGCAATTTGCCTCCTCTCACTGTCTGGCCTTCCCAATATGCATCCGCAGAAGTAAAGGTAGGATTTCGGGTAAGAAATAACTTAAGAGCTTTTACTTTCCATTATTACTTTTTCTACAATCTTGTCATAATTACCTAAACACTTTTTAAAAGGCAGAATTTGATCCTTTTTTTGTTGTTGTTTTTGAGTTGGTTTTTTTGTTTGGTTTTTTGCTTGGGGTTTTTTGTTTGGTTGGTTTTTTGTTTTGATTGGTTTGGTTTGGTTTGGGTTTTTTCTTTTGTTTTAGTGGAGTTTTTTTGTTTTTGTTGGTTTTTTGGGGGGCATAAAAAATTAAATAAGATAATTCCTATTCAAATGTCAAAGTACTGAGGTAAACAGATAGTAATAGAATTTCACTCAGACATTATGATTACTTAAATACATTGCCATGAAAAGGCAAACAATCAGCACAGTTCTTTAAAAGGTTCAGTGCAAATTAGTTTCTGGCAAGGACTGTGTGCTGTTCAAGGCTTCATTAAAGCCTTTCATTTACAAATTATGTCAGGAAAAAGCAAAGGGTGCTACGTATGCTATAAAATGAGACAAAAGCCTCAGGAGCCCTCCCAGGGCATTGGGCAGCTCATTTTAAGGTGATTGTGAGGACCATCATCTATCACTGCCTCGGGGTCACTATAGCAGCACAACTTGGGAAGTGAAGGCATTAATCAGAAATGAACACTTATGTGTGTGCCTCTCCAGAGTTTAATTCTAATCTGGAACAGTATTTTAAATGTGAAATACAAATATTTATTCTCCCCATTTTTCAAAGGAAACGTGTATTTGAGGACATGCAGCAACTCGCTGACTCCTATGTGTTGTCTCTGACAATAGGAGGCACTGGAAATTTCCACATGCAATCTGTTGAGCTTAACCTTCAGTTTTTTTGCCATTGAAGTAGTCCCCTGTAAACACTTCCCTGTATAAAATGCTTTGGAACTATCATAAGTTGTGTCCTTCAGTTATTTACATAGTGTTATTCCATTGTTTTGAGACTATTGGTAAAGAAATACAATGAATATTTACATTTCTGGTCACAGTATTGACACTGGGAGACATTTTTATTTTTCTGTTTTCTAAGTTAGTTATTTTCTCTCATTCTTGTATGAGTTAATTTGTCAGAGTTTCTTTATCATCTCTCTAGGATGTCAGACCAGAACATGATAAATGTTACAGTTTAGCTGTTTATGTACGTTTTCCACAACTTTTGCCGGTCTTGATCAATGGAAGAAGGAAATGAAAGACACTTGCATTCTTCTCCTTAGAGCGCAACTGCAGTAGCAGAATGCTCTTGCTAGATTCTCTTCTTGTCAAGTACGGCCTGATGGTTAAATACTCCGCACGAGGAGTATGTATCTGAACATGCTCTCTAGCTCCTTTCCAAACCTTCTGTGGTAAGCTGATGTCTGGAGTGTGATGCAAACAAGCTTCTGCTGGGAGGTGGACACCTGAGAGCTTCTGAGAGGTTTCCAGATCTTGCAGGGAATGGAACTTATTAGTTTTTTTTCTTTTTAGTTGACTGCTATTTAAAGGTCAATAAGTTTATGCAACAAAAGTTTGAATAACATATAACTGCTCTTCTAACAGCTCCCTCTTCTGACCTTGCTGATGGTCAAAAAAATTTTACTGGACTGAGGTCACAATTGTTTTTGTGGATTCTGAGCAGAATCTTGTCATAGGCGGTGTTTGAAAAAGTGTGCTTCAGTCCAATCTGACTGTGTGGGAGACAAATTGACATTTAAAACTGGATAAGAAATAGACTGAACGGTTAGTGGGGGAGAAATAAAAAAAAGGGAAAGAAAAAGATGGGAAACCTGATAGAAATGTGGGGAGATATGCAGTCAATGCAGGATGAATAGATGGAATAGACAATGCAAAGAAATACTGGAAAGAAAATGGAAGAAAACAGTGCCTTTTAATCGATATGCCTATGTTGAAAGAGTTGCCTCTGTACTTTGTAAACTGCATTTCTCCTGCAAGCAATGAAACAAAAGGTAACAGTGACAGGGTGAGCTCTGACCATGCTGCCTGCCCAGCTGCTGGAGTAGTATTTACCTCTGCTAACACTCTGTTCAGAAAGCATCAGTAGGCTTCACCTGGTTCACACTAAACACTTCTCAGGACCTCTGGTTAGTCCAGACAGCATGAATGAAACCCAGTCACAACACCTTGGGAAAAAAATGCACACAGAGGGCTGTGCCAAGTGTTCCATTTTATTTGAAACCATTGGTTCTGGAGAAACTATCTGAGAGCACCCAGTGATGTTCTACCCCTGGGGCTCTTAAAGAGGATTACCAGCCAGCAGGCATCATGGATAGGCTTCTGCCCCTGGACCAGGCTGGCACAGAGACTAAACCTGAAAACTGAAAACTCTCAGTGACACTCTTACAACACAGTTAATTTATTTTTTGCTAGAACACCTAAATCACCATAAGTAAAATGTGAAAAAAACTCAGATTTTATTTTCCCTGATGGAATAAAAGCTTTGTAGGTCTTGCAGCTGATAGCAAGTGCAGACCTTGAAATCCCTGGAGAATGGTTCTGTGTGGAGGAGAAGGGGAAGATTGCTGAGTGGTGCAGAGCCTGCAGCAGCCAGCCACCAAGATGTAGCAGCTTTACCAAGTGCCACCATGCTTTTCAGCATGAGTTTCCAGCAAGAAACAGAAGCCCATATTTCTTGAGACTTCAAGTAGCAAAGAGGAGTGGGAAATCCTGCAGCTGTGCAGTTTTCACATCGGCCAGTCTCACACCCTGGAACACCTTGAATCAGAGGAATGGAAGAGGAGAAGGAGAGAAAGTAATTGGAATCCTCCTGGGACCTTGTCTGACATCTCTTTCTCTGAATCCAAGGTGCTTCCCAAGACATCTATGCCTCATTTCCTTAGCAAAGAGAGTGTGTATAGTTGTTTTGTGGACAATTAATTTTTTCTTAAAGGGTCTCAATCATTAGGCTCATGGCAAAGAGAACTATTTGAGGTGGAGGCCATACTTGTGACCCTTCTTAAGAGGGAAGAAAAGTCTTCTGCAGCATGAGAGTATCATTATGAATCTCTATTTTAGCAAAGTTTTTGTGCAGCTATATCTAGCTAATGGATATAAACCCACAAGTATGTACATAAAATCACACACACTATGGCAGAACAGGATAGAAAATAAGTACCGCATGGCAAGCATCGCACATATTTAACAAACTAGCCAAATATGCTCAACAATACTGCATTAAGAACAATACAGGAAAGTATATAAGCAAAATCAGAAGAGGGATAAACAAATGAGCTCAGTATTTCTCAGCAGAGTTTGATGGAAAAAGTTGTTTTAAAGCTTTAATGTGGCATTTCAATGTAATTTACATTGACACCTGATAAATGATTGCCGAAAATGTCATTGAACATATGTTGCAAATTTTCATAACAGATTTTTCAATGGCTCTGATGTTAAATTTGCATCATGAGTCTTTTTTGCAATCAAATAAAAACAACTGGAAAGCACTAAAATGATTACCAGGAAGAAATATTAAAAAAAAATCCAATTAATTTTGTATTTTCTAAGACTTCTGCTATTTTCTGAAGTCCCCATTCATCTCAGAATTCTGAGCTTGTTATATTGTCAAAGCTTTCACTTTTGATTAGAGTATGTCTTCCTGAATATTAATTTGTATTTTGGAAAGCACATTTTTTAAAAATGGTTTTTTAAAGTTTTATGAAATTTTGTTCTAAGATTCTTTGATATGAAAGATTTTTATGTATTTGACATGGATGTTTTCTTTTGCACTTAATATTTTCAGTCACTACTTTTTGAGTGCAGCAAAAGAGCTCTGGCTGTTATGACAGGCTAGCTTTGCTAATATGCCTAATTCTTATTAATACTGCTTCTTACCTATTACTCAAATGGGTCCACTAGCTAAACCTCTTTTTGAAATCACAGGCACTGCAAACGACTTGGGAATTTTCTATCATTTCTTTCACTGTTACCTTTCAGCAGCTTGATTATATAGAGCAGGGCTTGGGTCCCTACTGCTTTTGCACTTTTTCTAAACAAGATTTTTCATGTCAACAATGCACAATATACTTCTGTGAATAGAAGTTGTGGAGCAAGCAGCTTTAGCTGACCCAGTCCATCTGTTCTCTTCTGTTCTTTGTGGCTGGAACTCTGTTTCTGTTTCATCCTGGACTTTGACCAGGATTTTATCATCAAACCATACTTTAAAACTCTACCTATTCTGCGTATTTGCTTAATGGATTCAGATTTTTATTTGTCATAATAATGGATTGATTAATAAGTGTGGCTTACTGCATCATACTAGTAAGTGGAATTGTTAGGTTTTAGTTTAAAACTTACAGATTACACAATCCTTCACTGCACTAATGACTTTGACTTTGGATTTTATGACAAAAAATGTGGAATTACTGCTATTGCATGAAATGGCATCCAGCTTTTCTTTTAAATCCTGATATTCTTGACAGAAAATATATTCAGGGTTTTTTTTTTACTAGCTTTGAATGCTCAGCACCTGCCTGCTGGCTCAGTTAGCAGAGTTGCAGGCTAAGCCTGGGGAATCTCAATACTGCGTACATTTTGTCAGAATACTGTCTTTTTCTTAACCTGCAAAATATGAGGTTAACAAAAATAAAATCTTCCTAAAGGAGAATTAGAAAGACAGAAATGACTGATCATTGAACATTTTTTCTCATGTTTCTCAAGTTTTTCTCATCCATACAGTGACAGCAGTGTTGAATGCTAATTTTACAGGCAGACTGGTTTTTGCAGAAAAATATTGACCACCTTATTTAAGGTTACCAAAGCCTGATTATTTGAATTACTGAAAACCTCATGAGAGATGTTGAAGCCTCTTCCTATCAGACTGAAGGGAAAAAAAAGCCTTAGATCTCCTCAGAAGCATATGCATAATGGATTTGTGACTCATTTTTAATAAAGTCAATATTCAAAACGTTCCATTAATGTATCAATATTATATTGGGAGAGGATAGTTTTGTGACTATGAAGAGAATTGCTTAATCTTCCTTTATTCTTGTGACTGAACTAAGAGTCTGTTTATCAGCTTGATGATTTGTATGTGATTGCTAACACATTGTTTTTAGATTTAGGGCATAATTATTTATGGCTCGTTTCTCCCATTTCACAAGAGAAAACACACATAACAGCAAGAATTTGTGAAATAAAATAGAAATAAAATGAACTTCCCTAATCATCAAAGGACTTGTCCTAATTTATTTTTGCCATTGCTGCATGTCTGCCATAGAGGTAGGGAGGTGTCCTGGAGCACATCATATGGGTTCCACCAAGGGAAGGAATCTTGCCTTTGGGAATCCTGCATGATGTTTCTTTACTTCCAAATGCAGCAACTGCTGATGAAACATCTCAGCTGACATAATCTTTTCCACTAAAATACAAACTGAGGAGATATTTCAAAATAATCTCTTTAACACCACAAAACTTCATTGAATTTTAAAGGTACAGCTAATTGTTCTTCATTTGAAAACACACTAACTGGGAAAATATATTTCATTTTGCTTCAGTGGAATTGTCAAGTAGTTTTTCCATGGTCCTTTATGTTATTTAGACTGATCTTCTGGTTACAATGCTTTATTATATACCATTAAATTAATGAAAGATTGATTTATCTCATGATGCTGAGTGAAGTAGCCGATGAAATTCCACATTGGTAAACACAAAGTAAGTTCTCTCAGAGAAAAAGAAGGTAAACTATACATACCCAATGATGAGTTTTGACTTAACCATTACAACTTTGAAAGAAGATCTTTAAGACGTCTTGTCTAGGGCTCAAAAACCTTATCTCCATCCTTAGAAGCTGTAAAAAGACAGTAGTAGAATGTCTCAAGAAAAAGATTGAGAGAAAATGGTAAGTGGTTATACCACTGAATACCTCTTTGGTTTAGTCACTTCTTTATTCCAAGCCTTTTGGAACTCAGGTAAAAAAATATAGCAGAAGTGAAATAGGCAGAAGGACAAACAAGAAAGATGGTCTGAGTTATAGAATGGTGTCGCCTCAGGAAGCCTGAAATGGATCAAATTCCTTGGTTATGAAAAAGGAATGACTCAAAAATGACAAAAATTTCGCAAATCAGGAATGATCATAGGAAATACTTGAGCAGCACTTTGAGCAATAAAATTCTAGAGGCAGTAATGTCAATATTCATACAGGAAGTTTAAAAACAAACGACATTCTTTTCCATAAAGAGTCTAATTACCGACCCATTGCCAGAGGATGTAGCTGCTAAAAGCTTAAGTGGTTTCAAAAGATGATTAGACATACTTTTGGAATAAATTTCTAAAAAAATCCATCAAAGACAATATAAACCCAGATATACAATCTCTAGCTTTAGAAGTCCTTAACTTCCAGACTACAGAGAGCTAGAGGTAGTAAAAATGTGCCTATATACTTTCTCTTGCTCTGTTCCCCTACCTTTGCGTAGCATTTGTGATTAGACATCACACAGGTCCACATCGTGAATTTCAGTGCAGGGAGAGGATTTCTCACATTAGTTCTCCAATAATTGTAACAAGAGAGCAAGTAAAAAAGCATCAGCAGAGAAACAAAGTTTTCTTCAAAGATGTTTTTTATATTGTGTTCCTGGACTGAAGTTCATCACTGCAAAGATGAGTCAAAAATGGAGAAACTGATTGGAAAGTTCTTGGATCAACTCATTCACTTGGACAGGTAAGTCTGTTAAGAGTGGAGGATCAATGACCATTTGTTCTGTCTGAGAAGCTGCCCCACATGGCAGGTCAGTCACTAATTACAGCATCACAGTTCTGTACCTCAGTGACGAGCATGGCCACTGGGGTTTTATGCATGACCATTTGCATTGTCTAAAGAATATAATGAAGGGTTTGACCTTCAACCCCAGGGCAAAATAATGGCCATTGGGCTGCCTGCTTTGTGCAAACTGAAACTCCCTGGGCTTAATTATTTCATATGAACAAAACATCTTCCAGGTATTTCTGAAAACTGTGGAGATTTCGCATTAATCAAAAAGACAGTGTCTCAGGACTCTGTTTCCAAACTGAGAGAGTATGTGATGTAAGCCTAGAGTCAACAAATACTGTGCAGGACTAGTGCTAAGTCTATATTAAATTACAGCTGGCGTATATACTGAGAGCCCCAGGAGTGCCTGCCAGCTCCCAGATCTGGTTGTACATGCTGGCTGCAAACTTGTTGCATGCCATGCATGGGAGGACACTGCCTGTATGGAAGATGTTTAGCCCCTTCACCCCTGTTTTCATTGTAGGGAGGAGGTCATTGTGTTGGAACTGAATGACACCTGATCTAACAGGTCCTGGAATCACCCTGAAATCTGGGATGTGCTGCTAATGTACCTGCTTTCCCAGGCAGGGTTAGAGAGATACGTTAAAGCATTTTCAGACATGTAGTAGGAACAACAAAAGGAAAGGTAAATTTCATTTTCCGAGACTTTCTGTCAAAAATTTTGGTAAAGGCCGGAGAGTTTCCTTTGGACAGTTCAGACATTTCTGTGCAACATGTACGTAAGTATATCAGGCTCCTTGGCTGGTAAGCATTTCATGTTATTATCCTGTGACATAAAATCTGCAATTTTATTCACAAGACTTTACTTGGGGCACAGCTCTGTGTTTTCACTCTGCTTGTAGTCTACAGGTTCTATTTGTAAACACAGCCACGTAAAAGAAATAATCTCTCCTAATTAATAATTTATTGTAATTTCTGATTCAAATCTAACTGCTTCCAATTTTCTACTTCCTGCAGGGTGCCCTGACCCATAATTAGTCTGCTAAAAGGATTTATTGGTATCAGATCTATTTTCAGGCATGGCAACCACCTCATATATTATAAGAACTCTTTTAAATATATGCTTGTTTATTTTGCAGAATTACCAGAATCTAAGCAAAAGCCAAATATAACAAAAACTTATTTTTACTTTATTTTATTAAAATATTTTTAATTTGATAATTGCTATTTTAAAAAATGGTGCTTTTGTATACCTGTTCCCTCCGGCAGTGATTTGGACTTCTGGGCTCAGGACTCACTAGTTAAGATACACAAGACAATCCATAGGAAGTGAGGATCCTGTCAATTAGGAGATCCATGGTAGGGGTAATTATACACATTCTTTGAGCTTCTCAGGGAGGTTTTCATAATTATTTAAACAGCTTTTAGATAACAAGCACTTTTGAATGTCATTTTCTTGTATCCTTAATTAACAATATTCTTAAATAACAGATTCAGAAAAAATTTTTGATGGAATGATACATTAAAAAATTTTAATATATTAGATTTGTAGTTGCATTGAAGTTTTATATCTTACACTTTAAACTAATCTCCTTATTGCAAAAGAAGTAAAATATTTTGTAGAATGTGACAAAAATGTGATTTTACCCATTTAAATAATACGCTGATGTCTGTCTTTTGAAAACAGAAGATGGTCCTCCACCATCTCCATCTGAAAGATTCTAAATTAATATTTTCTTTGGTATTGAGAGTTGGTAGTATTTTGGTCTGTGAGGATGTTGTAAGAGACCTTAACTGAGATAAGTTATTAAATTTTGGCAGCTTTGCATATATGATTTAGTATGATTACATGAATAAATTAATTTTATGTAATATTTATTTGCTACACATCAATCTGACTTTATATTCCTAAAGTGAATCTTACAATGAATTGGGAGATTCATTTTTATCAGTGTTAATGAAAATAGTTCTGCATTTTGCAAATGTTAATATTGATGAAGATGCACATTATGGATAAAATGTAACATGTATATATGGAAAAATTTATTACTAGGGTTTTTTTCCACTTGTCAAACACAGAAAGATGTGAGTTTTTGATCCTCAAAATCAGCAATAAGGAATGAACAATATCTTACTTCTGTAATAAATAAACTAAATGTTAGGTTTACATTTTTCAGACTATTTTCAGTAGTAATCTCAAAGGTGAAGAGGTGTGAAAGGGTAAGATATCCTCAGGAACAAGAACAGGTGTTCTTGTATCCTATTTTCTGGCATGCTAAGGATGTTATGGCAGGGGATACTTCAGAACCTTAACCCTCCTATATTTTCCTAATCATGTTGCCTCCATTTCCCACCAGTGCTTTTTCTTTTATGCTGACAAACAAACTTTTTAAAGAAAAATGGAAGATTCTTAATTGAAGAAGAAAATGAAGATGAAAGGGCTCTTTTTATCTCATAAAATGTTCTATGAAAGTCATTTATTATTTTATTTCTAAATCGACACTGTACAATATTTTAATGCATTTATTGAATTTTCAGATCCTCAGCAGTACTGATACCTTCTACATAATTTAGTCTAAAACATAGAAGGCTAAGAGCCAGTGGAAGTAAACTATGGAAAATGGTGTAATGGCTCTTATTCTGTGATCTCAAAGGATGGAAATATCTACGCGTTTTGAAGCATTCTTTCCTTTTCAGTTGTGTGGGGTTTTTGTGGGCTTTTTGCTCATTTTTTTTTGAGAGTGACAAAGCTGGTAAGAAGTGGAAGCTGCAATCTTGCCAAGAAATTGAATCACCCTGTCAAAAAATTGAATAATCATGCCAGAAAGGGTACATAACAGGTAGTATTTACTATTGGTAACAACCTACATTTGCTCATTTTTCTGGTTCCATTAGAACACGTTTTTATCTCGACACCTGTAACTGGGATGTTGTGTTTTTAAAAGATAAAGGGGGGAGGGGAGAAGGGGGAAGAGCAAATTGTCCATGAGGAGAAGAAAAATGAGCAAATACAAAAAATCAAACCATGTAGAATCAGCCTGAGGTTTGGGTTTGTTTTTTTTAATGTAGATTTCAGGAAGGTGCCACTGTTAAAATCATTTATCTGCTATGTGTAAAGTGCCATCAAAAAATCTTTTTCTTGCACATGGTAGGAGCCATGCATCAGTAAGGTAGACTGGGGATATGTCTAGCACACAGTATCTCAGTTCTGCAGCTGGGAATCGTCCTATCATTCTCTGGAGTGAGACAAAAAGGAAAACATAGTAAAAAGTGCCACAGTGATGCACTTAAGACAGCCAGCAAGGCAAAAACAGAAAATTATTTACGGTTGTGCTGTAGCCCAGAGAGACCCTGCAAAGCCATTTATTAATAATAAATTCTATAGTGGAGTGCTTTAGCTGCATAACCCTAAATGTTTATTTAGTAGCTGACCATGGTTGTTACTTTTAGTGATGTCAGCAAACATTCACAAAAGTAACATATCTTTAAACCTGGTTCTCTTGGAAAACAGTTATCTGCCTCATACATATACTAAAATAAACATTAGCAAAGCTGAAGTAGGCAGATTCTCTCTTTCCCTGTCAGAAAATAGTCCTAGAAGAAATCTTCCTTACTTTGGAATGAGTTTTCCTTTTATCTCTTGAAATAATACACTTGGTCTGTAAATAGTCATTCTGTAGAAGCCTGCATTCTGTAATTTGCTGTATCTCTACATTTTTCTTAAATAATAATCCATATTAGTATACCAAGGGTTCTAGATAAAAATGATATAAAAATCAATACAAGATCAAGAAAATAGGCAGAATATCCATTGGTAATAATTTCTTCAGCTATTCACTAGGATATGAATTTTGTTTCTGTCATTTCAATTATACTATCTACATTTCATTTTCTTTCCCACTAAGAGGATTATAATTCCTTTCTAAAATTAATTTGATGTCCATAGATAGTTGCATTTTGCTGGGTCCAGTCAGTGAGGCTAATTTGACATACTGAACCATGTTATTTAAGTCAGGAAGGAACCCTTAGATTACTTAGTTTCATCTCCTGTATGCTTTGGGTTATATATTTTTCTACAGGTGTTAAACTTACTGGTTGTGTATGTTCAATTGTTCCATTGAATAAGACATTAAATAGTGAATCCATTTTTTTTTTGTATATTGTACACTGCTTAGTCATATTTGCAGTCACAAATAACTGTCAATTTGTAATCATAGATTTTTGTTTAAAAAAACCCATAGGATCTTGTATTCCTTGGTTTTTGGTTTGGTTTTTTTTTCTTACTTTAAATTACTTCTCAGGAACTGGTGTGTGTGTATTTGTGTGTTGTAGTTACCTTTCATCTTTGTACATGTTTTTAAAATACATTAGAACTTGCATATTTTCCATACCATACTTACAAATTGCCTTCCTCAACTTATTTACTGCTGTCTATTTGTACAGTAAAAAAATTCTTACACTATTTTTGTCCATTTCTCATCTTGGAAGTTGATGTTCTCTTCTTTGGTCCATGATATTTGTAAATCTATCTCAGACTCACTCCTTCCCTTCACAGATTCCTCCAGTATGGCTGTCATGTCTTTCCAGACATGAAAGTGTGAACCTGGCTACATTAAACACACATTTTGCTCAACAAATTATCAAAGGCTCCAATTTATTTGCACAGCTGTTCTGAGTTAATGGTGAATTATTGGACTTCCAATGTGATCTATTCATTTAATAGCTAAAAATAAGTATTATTTCATATTTACTCTGCATAAGACTAGAAGTTATTGAACATTGTGGAGCCTGTGGGGAACCTTGCCCATATTCCCTGGCTATTCCATCTGAGAACAGCATTTGAAAATCTGAAATACAGCCCTATTTTTAATCAGAACACAGGGTGCTTGTATGTCAGATGCCTGGTGCCATTACCTCTAATAACCAAACCTGTAATTTTCTCAGATAATTAAAGAGAATAATTTGACAAGATACATTTTCTAGGAAAGCATGTCAATTGCTTGCATTATATTTTTACTCTTTGTCTTATATTAATTACAGTCCTTTTTATTTATTATTTTTTGAATCCCATATGAGCTCTCTCATTACTTTCCCCAGGGCTGATGTCCAGCTAGCCTGCCCATAGTCATGTGGGTCAGCACACTCTGGCTCAATAGTTTCAATGGCATACTTCATTCATTTGTATTTTCTCTGGCATGCAGAGACCTAATTAAAATCGTTACCAGGGGTTCAGAGATGTCCTCTATCTACAATTAGAATAAAATGGGGTGGCAATTTTAAAAAGTTTTCTTCTAGCAAAATCTCCTGAATTAGAGCTGAAAAAGCTTTGAGATTATAAATTTAAATAGAACCCAAAATATTATTATGCAATGTTATGAAGAATGCAATAATCAAGTGGTGAACTGAGGGGAGCTTTAACCCCCATTTTTAAAAAAAGAAATAAGGAAGATCTGGGTAACTACAGGCTGGTCTTATCTTTGTGCATAGCAAGATCATATAGCAAATCTTCCTGGAAACTATGCCAAGGCATATGGAAAACAAGGAGGTGATTGCTGACAGCCAGCATGGCTTCACAAAGGACAAATCACAACTGAGAAATTTGGTAGCATTATAAAATGGAGTTACAGCACTGGTGGATCAGAGAAAAACAATTGATGCAATTTACCTGGACTTGTGTCTCTTTGTTGGTGACATCCACGAAATTGAAGGCTGCATCATGATTTATCTGCACCTGAAGCTTCTTCCTTTCCTCTCTCCAGTTGTGAAATGCAGAGGCATACAATTTTACCTGATTAAATTTAGGCAGACTGGTCAGATGGTCACAGAAATGCAGTCTAGGGTGCCCCGTGGCAACCTAAATCTAGTGCAACACCCTTCTCAGTACACCACACTCAAGGAGCTTCTGGAACTGATGAAGTGAAGCTGGGTGAAGCTAATAACTAATTTATAAGCTTAGCAGAAATCTCAAGGATTATGTCAGAAATCTCAGTGCAAGTGAAAGAAGAAAAAAAAAAAGTAAAAAATGTGAACCACAAATTCAGATTTAGGAACAAAACTGGTCCCTCTAAACATTGCGGTTTTATTCAGGTCCGATAACTGAACATACAGAGTTGGTACAGGAAATAAAGGATGGAAAATCAAACAATGAGGTATCAGCCAAACCTTATCTTCACATCATGGTAATTTGTGTAATGGCTCATAATCACATTTTATGGTCCTGAAATTGCTTTTCTTCTAAATAACAAGTGTAGTAATCCTTAAAAAGTTGTAGACAATTAGTAGATTTGACCTAATTCCTGTGTTCCTATTGTAACAGCAACACAGGTTTTAAGTATTTCTAATATCATGCATTCATCCAATAGGAGACTGACAAGCAGAGACTACTGACCTTATTTAATGCTATTTTTAGCTAAATCATACACAAATCTGTCTATCCTTTCCTTAATGAATTCCCCACCACCATCACCCCAACTACACAGGTGTCTCCAGCAGGAGCTGTTATTTGCTGTTGCTCAGTGGCTGCATTTCACTGTGGAGCTTGAGGCCCCACTCACTGCCAGGGCACACCTGGTGTGCTGGAGTGGGGCTCTTCACATATTGCAGCACACAAGGGAGAAAGGGTAGCTACGCCTCTTTGTAGAATAAGTGAATAGTTGTAAAAACCTCAGGCTCATTTTTGGACCTGCTGGAGCTATGTGGAAAGGAGAGAATCTGAAGGAAGGAAAAATAAAAAAGAGAACATGGAGTGACAGTGCTGCTGCTGACTCCCTAACCTCAAAGAATTTCTGTACATTTGTTCAAAACTGAATGAAGCAGACACATAGTTTGGACCAAAACCATGACTGAAGTTACGGGTTCTTTTCTCTTGCTACTTCTTTGTTCTTTAGATTGGTTTCACTCTTTCTCCACTGTTGTTGTGAATTTTGAGTCTTCCATAGACAGGTGGCTTCTAAAGCAGTCTGAATGTATGTGATATGACAAAGCTGGAAAATAGCTGTTTAGTGAAGGTCTAATATTATTTTTTCAGTTGCTGCAAGTGTAATTCTCAATTACTTTGGCCTGTTTATTAAAGTATGCTTGTACATATATGTTTATACATATATTTGCATGTTTTGCTCTGTTTTAGACTTGCTGGATTCAGAGTTGCTGCATATCTGAATTCCAGTACTGACTACAGCATGATTAAAATTTCATACTTCGCTATTAGTCAGCTATTCACTGTGTCCATTTTCAAAGTGATGAAACTGTGTGAAATGAACAGACTTTTCCCTTTGGGAAAAACCCTTGTCCCTTTTATTGGCTATTTATATCAGACTTCTAGGCCTTCTACCCTTTTCCTGTGGTCCTAAGTGCATTTCTTGGGAACTAGAAGTCACTCATATCCTTAAAAAAGTACTTCACCTAGGATTGACTGTGCTTGGAAACTGAACATAAAGTATATAATTTCTGGGCTCACTTCCCCCAAGAAATGGAAAAATCTTCCTTTTTCCAGCTCTTTGGTTTTCAGCCTGCCATTCTCATTCAGCGAGGTCACAGGATGAAAACTCCCTCATTGAAAGCCTGCTGTCTATCGATCATAGTTATGTCTCTGCAGATGCACCATTTTATTGCCTTGCTCTGACATTTCCCTCTGCTTCCTGAGCTGTGTTCTGTTGGTTTATTGTGTTAGGTATTGCCCTCAACAACAGCAATATTCTAGCCATGACACAGGAAATAACCCATCGGTTTATGCAATGATCATGAAAACATCACACAAAACTAAAATCTGCATAAACTGGTGCAGATGAATCACGAATATCTCTGGTCAGGTTATGATATAGTGAAATACATTCTGTGAAGTGCAAGTGCCATTGCACAAGGGTATTATTAATGCAAGTGGATGAAAATGGATATTTCTGAGGATGAGAAATGTTCTATAGCTCTTTAAGGCAATTCTTGTTCTTACTACCCAACAGCTACTACAACAATATGTTACTGAGAAAAAAAAAAAAGGGAATTGTGTTTATTTTAATCTCAGTAATTTTTCCCAGTTTCCTAAACCCTTTGACTAAATAAAGATAAGATGTCATTCCTTGGCTAAAATGATTTGACTGAGTGCTGTTCTTATTTTATAGGGAGTTGATTTTTGTAGATTTTGTTAAAAAAAAATTATTTATTTAAATTCAAATAGAATTTGACTAATGGAGACAGGCCAAAAATAATTGAAAAAAAAAGTCAGCCTCCATACAGAGCTGCAGAAGAGTTTGCACAGGCAGATTCATTATTCTTAGGTCAATAAAAGCCAATTCTGGTCAAGCAGTATCAGTTTTCTGTGTTACAATGGTATTGTTAGGTAAATTATTGCTTATTTGTTTCTCTGAGGAGTTTACCCTAGGACTCACTCTTATGGAGGACTAGGCATGTCCAAGGAACTGAAGGAAAAAAAGCAACTGTTTGGAAAATAATAATTTCCCAAATAAAATAATTCCAATAGAATACTCTTGTGAAACAGCAAATCTTGAATATGTTCAAGTGAACATACTGCTTATTGCTCACACTTCTGAGATAGAGGCTGTCCTGAATCTTCAGATCATCTTGTTGTGAGATGAGAGGTAAGCGCTTTCTTTTCTTATGCTGATCTACTGCTATTTGATGTTACATTTTTGACGTACAAGAAAATGAGAAGGAAAGGTAAAGTAACTATAGTTTACC
This sequence comes from Drymodes brunneopygia, assembly GCA_013400955.1. Taxonomy (NCBI): domain Eukaryota; kingdom Metazoa; phylum Chordata; class Aves; order Passeriformes; family Petroicidae; genus Drymodes; species Drymodes brunneopygia. The sequence continues at coordinate 22,084 of VZTZ01043189.1, forward strand.
TCCAGCAAAAAAGAAATTGTGAAGAGCGCTCAAAAAGGGAATTGTGGTAAGCGTAAGAAAGCACACAGTCATTTCAGGAATCTGTCATAACCTAAATATTAAAACAACTTCGAAGCAACAGTACAAACTGAAAATTGAAGAAGGTTCATCCACAATTTTCTACCCCTACAGCTTTCTGTAAAACCTTTTAATCAAAGAAATTACATAACATCTGCTTTCTTAGGATACTCAAGTTTTTAAAAGATTGTCCTCTGTAAAGTTTTACCAACTATTCTTTATTTCTGAGAATATGCATCTATACTAACTGCTCATAGAAAAGTGTTTTAGTCTCTTAGTGCTTCCAGCCACATGAACAGGCAGATGAGGCAACAGAGAATATGAAGGATTCATACTCTGACCTACTATGATCTTTTTAAGGGTCACCTTGGGAAGTGCTGGGCTGGTTTGCTTTCTGTCTGAGAAACTTCTGTGTTAGGAAAAGGCACATTTACCCTGAGTGCCTGAAAACCTCACAGATGCAGAGCACATATGCCAGCACTCTAGCTGAGCTTCTGGGAGAAACAGGCTAAACCAGATCCTTGGAATAGGTTGCTTTGTGGGGAATCAGTAGGAGTCTGACCACGTGGTCATTCAGGATGGGTCAAAGCCCACACAGATGTTTCTTCTCACCTTGGATTTAAATCAAGCACCATGCTCTGGAAGGGGAAAAGCTCAACCACTTGATGCTAGACTTGCCTTTTGGCTGTCTCACTGTGAGCTGTGAGGCAGCACTGATGGAGCAGGTTGCTCTCCAGCTGGGCTCACCAGCATATGCCCTGAACACAGCCCTAAGCCCAAGTGGACATTTCAAATCAGAGCTACAACAGGCTGGAATGTACTACATGGAATGAGAATTTGCTGGCATGAGAGCTTAGTAGGTTTGATCCTTCTCTCAAGTTACCCTTCTGTCACCTTGTGGGGCAGGTACAACTTCAGGATTAGAGAGGATTATCAAAAAAAAGCTGAGGGTGTCATGAGTATATGAGTACATCAGTTCAATCATTGCTTCTTACAGGAGACACAGAGAATTGAGCCATGCAGAAATTGTGCCTTGAACATCAACATGGTGTACAACAAAAACCCTACTCTGTTCTTAAGGGACAATTTTTTTATTCTTTACTCAGTCTGGTTGTTTTTACTGTGTACTGCTTTTTGGACCACTCTACTGGAACTCATATTTCATAGGCATTGCAGAGATTTGCAAATCTCACTTTTAGAACCTGAAAAACGGTTTTAAATTTTTGACCTAAGGATCTGAAAACCATATAAAGGAATAAAACCAGAACTGCATCTCACAAAATATTACAATGTTTCTGTAATTTTTAAACTGGGCATCCCAAAGGGAGTCTCTGTAATAGCCTTCATATAACAAGAAAAGAAAATAGCAACCATAAACCCCCTTACCTGTTAAAACTTCTTCTATTGATCCTGCAAATAAGTTCATCAGAGAAATACAAAGTGTTTAAAGTGATTTCTGAGTAAAGAACTGCACACCATATTGCAACATAAATGGTCCCTAAATAGGCATCTTTGAGAAGCAGCACAGAAAAATAACTCATTAGGAAAACTATTTTAAAATAGTTTGTTTCTTCATTGAGGGAATGTGGTATTATTGCCCTAGAATGATTTAATTCACCCTAATTATATTCTCTTTGATATCTGCAGCTGTCTTGGAAGCAGGCTTCTGCTATGTAAATCCAAGAAATGTTTCTCATCTCATTTGAAACCCCAAAGTACTCTAATTTTCAAAGGGATTTTAAGCTGATCTCTACTTATGTTCATTGAATTTTTCAGAGGAATATCAAAAGAACAACTCAAATTTCTGAATCCTGTCACTTATATAGACTATTCATCCTCAGCGTACCTCATAAATGTATATACACATAGAATACAGTATGTATTAGGAAGCTGTGTAAATGCATGATTGTATGTGACCAAGAACATCTTTGTTTTGAAATGTTCATAGAACATATCAGTATAAATTGTGGGTTTTTTTCTTTTTTCTTTGAATTTCAGCCTACTTTAGAACAGATGTGAAGCTGTCTCTTCAGCAACTTTTTAACACAGTCAGTAAACAGCACCATTTTGTTTGATATGGAAGAACCAAAAGAGGATAAGTTTCTGACAAAAAAATGCATGTTTTATATGCTTCCTCCAGTGTCTTTGGCAGTAGCTGTCCTTTTTACGGTGTCACACTGCATAATATACATGATGATGATGTGCAGAAAATTTTAATTAAATATTTATTCATGGATGGCCACCAGAAATGGCAATCAGTGAACACTGCTATTTATTCTGGAATATTGCCATCAGTTCCAGGCAAGATAGAAAAGTGAACAAGGTGGAGTGAAAAACCACAAGGACCTGTAAAATACATGAACATTCAGTAAGTGATGACCTCTTCCTGCTCTCTACAAACTACTAATCAACAAAACAGAGCAGTTTGCTTTCTTCTACTGTGCAAATGCTTCCTTTAGTAACTTCGGGAAAGGTTACAAATAGTTTGGAAACAAAACAAGGGAAGTCAAATGTTTTCCTTCAAATAAAAATACCTTATAAAGACAGAATTCTAATCAGGGGTTAGAAATTTTAAAGTAAAAGCAGTTTTATACTTTGGAGGTAGAACAGGAGCAGAATTTAGATAACGATTCAAAAGAAAAATTCACAAACTTCCATCCATAATTACTAAGGGTATTTTTCAGGTACACTCTTTATGAAACTATAACTCTGTTTCGGTGCCACACCGTCTTAACTAAATTGAACATCAGGAGTTTTGAAATGGGCACCTTCTACATTGATTCTACCATAGAAGCCAGTTCATTAAACACAGTTTTAGACTAGCCAGTGCTTCCCAGGTTCCTACATCTCTATTCCCAAATCCCCCACACACTCTCTGTTATAACCCATTTTAGCAAAGGGACAGCACCACCAAAAATAGAAGGACTGATCTCGTTCCTCTCTGGAAGAAATTAAGTACAAGGTTTGGTCAATGAATCCCAATTTGCCGTGAATGATCAAATCTCTCACCCTCAAGTCCTTGAAATCAATTCTTCCTTCACTCGCAGTTTTTATTTTGTCTGTTTTATCTACTCCATTCTGACATGCTAGTTGCAATGATTCCCTTTACAAGTTTCCCAAGCCTCTTTGTGTACTAAACAGTGAATAAATATTATTAGCCCCCAAGTTAAAAATTTGGTATAATGTGGGTATTTTGAAATTATAAGTTCTTTTGTGGATGCAGAATTAGATATGAAAACCAAAGAAAAGCTGTGATGATGTTAACATGGTCACTTGAATATCTTGAAATTGACTTTTGGGGACTGGAAACTTCCATTCACAAAGGGAGAGATCAGAAATTATTTTAAAAGTTGTCATAATCTATAAATAAATGTTTTTGTGGGAAAACAGATTAAAGCTGGAGTATCTTAACTTTTACACAATTTTAATAAAAGAAACCTCATACATTTTAAACACATGCAAGATTATTCTTCAGGGAGTATTTCAAATCTATATTAAGGGAATGATCTGGAAAGAACTATCACTCAGAACTTTGCCAAACTGTTGTAATGTAGAAAGATCTCGGGACCGAGAATTAAAATAGTTTTCTGTTGAACTTTCAATCATTTCCCTTTCTCTTAAATAAATGGGCAGATAATGAGTGAATGTCTGTATACAAAAACATCTTTATGTTCAATTACAGGCAAAACCGATAAAAGAATGTGGGAATATACAAGGACTCAAAATCTGTGGGAAAAAATTGCATTCAACAGATGCAGTTTGTTATTTTTCTGAAATATTCCACTTCATTGCATGTGAGAAATAGCAAAAGCTGGAACTACAGAGATGTATGTGATCACAGAAACTTTGTGCCAACATATGAAAAAGCTTTGATACAACACCAGTATAATAAGGTCTTCAGGTGAGAGTTTGAACACCAGAAACTAAGGATGTTCACCCTATGTCTAAATCAATGTTAGAATAATAAACAAATGATAAAGATTTTACTTGCTAAAAAGCAATTTCTACAGCAAATTATACCCCTATCAGAGAAAAAATTTAAAAAGTTTCAACGGAAGCCTTTCACTTTTAAGTCACAGTTTTGATGGTTTATGGTGATGATTTTCTCCAGCTGTCAGACACCTCCACTATTCTCCATCACTTTTCCAAAATGATAGAAATTGGCCCTGAAAGGATGCCATCTATTTCTTTCAGCACCTTAGGTGTCTTCCATTGTGTGCCATAGACTACTGTATGTCAATTTTTTCGAAGTCGTACCCAATTAGATCCTTATTTACAGCTAGTGGTTCTTCTCCTGGAATCTTTTTTCCCTAAGCACAGGGCTCTAGAAGAACTTGTTGGTGAAAACTGAAACAAGGAAGGAATTGAGCATCTCATCGTTATACAGCATCTGAGGATGTGTCGGGAAGAGGCTGATTACTGGGACTGTTTACCCTGGAGAAAAAAAACTTGCAGGGATCTTATCACTGTGTGTAAGTAGCTGGTGGGGATGGAGGGAATAAATAAGACAGAATCATTTTCTCTTATGTGCTATCCAGAGGGAGGGTAAGAGACAATGGGCACAAACCAAAATACAAAAAAATTCTTTTAAGCTGTTTTACTGGGAGGATGGTTGAACCCTGCAACATGTTGCCCAAAGATGCTGTCACATTTCCTTGGAGATGCTCAAAACCTGACTGGATGGGACTCTGAGCCCCCTGCTCTAGCTGATCCTGCCTATAACTTCATGTGTTGTACCAGGTGATTTATGGGGCCCCCTTCAAATCTCAACCATTCTGAAATTGTGGGGTTCTGTGACAGATACTGCTTAATAAATTCATACTCTCAGACATAATTACTAGAGTTTGTGATAAAACAATATTAATGCATTTTACTCTCATTTTTAATTTTTGTAGATTTATGTCATATAAAAATAGATTTATTTATTAATCTATGGGGATAAAGTAGATTGGAATGGCCACATGCTTAAGCTTATGTAACAGAAAGGTGGGTGATAGCACAGGGACACTACCAGCAGGTCCTTAGGTGAAAGAAAAAACAAGACTTCCATGTAAAACTTAAAACATTTCTTACTCTGTTGCTCACCAAGCCCCTTCATCTGTGTCCTTGTTCATGACAGCAGCATTCCTCCAAACAACAGCAACACCTGATGTAAGGCAGGCAGGGATTTTTATTCAACAGATATGTAAATTTTATGTTGATGAAGATTTTTACAGTGCATATCTGGAGATGTCTGGCTTGTGCTTTTCAAATTCCCATTGCAGACAGAGTCTTGCTGAGCAGAGTAGTCTGCTTTAATCTTGGGCTCAGCAATTTGCCAAGGATTACGTGATTTAGACTGCATTCATAAGTAAATCAGGACCTGATGAGACCCTTTCACTTTATGTCACCTAGAAGAAGGAGGTAAAGGAGATCTAATGTCATGTGAAGCTAAGTCCATAGATTGGGAAAGCTACAGGCAAAATTTTTTACTGTCTTTGGAAAAGTATCCTGTGACAGTGGTAGGCAGTAGTAAACAAGGTCTGCAGAACACAGAGGTATGAGAAGAAAGCAGGTAGGGAAGATGCAGAGATGTGTGAAACATTTTTATTAAGATATTTGTTGGGCCAGAGTAAAAATAAAGATGAAAAAGTAAAAATTTTTTTTACTATACAGTTTCAATAGGATTGAGAAAACTATTAATTGCATGGCATTCTTTGAAATGATTCACAAAGATAAGCAGCAGTAGGCTTGGTGAAAACTGTGGGTTTGGGTTTACACAAAAACTCCACAAAACAAACTGATTAGCAACAAATGTGTCACAACAGGGGCAAACTGATGCTGGGAAAATTAACTTTTATTCAAAAAATTAAATCATACAAACAGGTGCATGCAGTCTGTAGTATTAAAGTCACTGTACTCTCTCTCTGCAAGACTTTTCTTCGTAATTCATCAGCCTTTCATAGATATATATACAAGTGATATCTAGTACAATTGTTGGTAAGGACGGTAAGAAAATTCATCAGAAATTAACAACTTAAAGGTGTCTGAGATGTCTGAGACTCAAAGAATAGACTTATTGACAGAACTCTAACTTTGCAGAGCAGTGACCAGCTGAGAAGTTTTACCGTGTATGGAATGGGCATTAGCAAACAAAGACACTTGGTTGTATTCTTAGCTGACTTTCTTGGCATCCTGGTATGCCAGGATTGTCAAGCAAACTGCTGCTGGTAAGAGGTTTTTTTGAGGAGCAATGCCATGGATTTTAATATATGACAAACTTTGTGGTCCTGTCAGTGCTGTGGGTTCAGGCACTTGCTAGGGCAGCTGAAGGGCTGTGAGAATATTATGTACTGAAGAATAAATGGTTCTGTACATGTCTATGTTTATTTTCAGTAATATATTGAAATATCTGGGTTTTATTTTAGCCAGCTTTTGTCTTTTTTCTCAAACTATTCACCCATTTTCTTTGCTGTTGGACAGACTCTCTACATAGTAACCTGGCAAGTATCTTAGGAGTTTTTGGCTTGTGCACAATATCATACAGAAAGTTGTTCAATAGATTAATATCTAATTTGGTATGTGGTTCCAAATCTGTGAAAAAATATATTAGTCATATAAGTCAAACACGACTTTTGCAAGGAGCGAGGAAATGATCTTGTCTGAGTGCAATTTAGACAACTTGCTGGAAAAAGTAGTTTCTCTATGCAGTGCTTTAATGGCATATTAGCTAGCGATAAAATAGAAAGCACTTGAAGTGTTAATCCAAAATATACCATATGAGACTGTTCTGCCTGTCTACACAGCTGATCCTGCAGCAATGTGGTTGTTCCTTAATAGCCTTGCTTTGTACCTCACTGTTGAAATGTCAATTTTCATTTCTAGATATTCGTCCTGAAGTGCCCAGGGTTCTATACCACCTTAACTCTCATTGGCCAGGTATCTACAAGCAGACATTCTATAAGCTCTACAGGCCATACAGAAATGTTGATTTGCTGTCTCTCATTTCAAAATGGTTTGCTTTCTCTCTAGGTCTAAGGGAGGATCAGGAGAAACAGAAGCTTTACAGTTCCATTAAGAGTCTTTTCTGCAGGCATTCAAGGGCAGGTTGGATCGGGCTCTGGGTAACCTGATCTAGTGGCAAGTGGAACAAGATAAGCTTTATGGTCTCTTCCAACTCCTATCACTCTATAATTCCATGATTCTATGATTCTATGATTTTCTGAACCATTTTCTCTGAGAGATAAATAGTTACAACAGTATTTCCTGTCTTCCAATTTTAATTTCATCAATCTAATGGGACAGAGGAACTGAGGTACCATTTTGAATGAAGACAACACAAGTGTGAGTATCAAAGTACTTCAAATAATATTTTAAAAGAACCTTTTCAGTAATACAATTAACTTTCTTGTATATAGATAAAAATGGTGCTTTTGCCAACAAATATATTAGGAGGATGTCTTTTCCCAATATACAGATTTAATTTGATACACTGCAGTCTGTAAAGATGACAAAATTTTGGGAAATCCATGACCTACAAGAGTATGAGGGAAGAGACACAATTTACAGTAAACATTGTATGGTTATAAAGTCATACAAACTGTTCACTGCAGGAAGAAAACAGAAAATGAAAACGCAGATAACACTGAAAAACTGTGTTAATGGAGGCAAGTTTCATACCCTGTGTTATTGAAAATAACAACAAAATTGTTCAACTACCAATTAATGGAGACAAAAGCTGTAGTTTAAGGTAGACTATGTTGAATGATACACAATTTGCCTGAATCTAAGCCTAATTGGGCTTGATAATCCTGTAAAAAATGTCAATTTGGTTTTTTTTTATAATGTGAACTCACCAAGATAATATTTCCATGTACATTTGCTCATATGCATGTTTGCCAATAGAAAGATTGAAGACAAAAGGCATATAGAAAGTGAAAAAAAAAATCTTTTTTCAAAATTCACCCCTCGTTTAGAACAAAAGTCTGAGCAGCCACAGCTGTTTTTAAAACAAAATAAGCAAAGACTGAAGAAAAGTTTTTTTTCTCCTTCCAGAAATATATTTATGTTTCTTCTTATTTCAGATTTCCATTTAAAGAAATACCATTTTAATTGGCATAATCTTTTGAAGCAGAACATTTGCCACTTTTTAAACAATAGCCAGGGGAACACAGATAGCATGTGTAGATGTGTGCCACTTATTTTTCCTCACCTAGCACCTAGTTTATTATATAGGGTGTAGAAACAAAAGCAATTATGCAAGGAACAAAACAGAATTTCTTGAAGGTGCATATATTGCACCTTCACAACATTCACAACAGAGTAGAGTTCATTAATTTCATCTTGCGCTTTTTATCATTTCCTGCTTAATTTCTCTACTTTTTTTTTCTTTTTTATTTTCTCTTGGTAATATAAATTCATTCTCTAGCCAGAGCTAAGAAGTTAAAAAGATTTAGGTCGTGATTAAATGCTTCAGTACCAATGACTATCAGTAGACGTAAACCTATGAAAAGGATTCATTTTCTCAGTTAACTATGCAGATATCTGACTCCACAGCCTTTTTCCATTAATTTTCAAGACATTCAGTGAAAATAGCACCATTCCATAGTTTCCACGTCTAGGAAGTGTAAATGGACACAGCCACTTCTGTCTTAAATTTGTAGTAGGCAGAGCATACTAGCCACTGTGAAGAAAATTAACTCTACCCCAGCCAAAACCATCACAATTGGTTGTCAAATAATGCCCTTACAGGAAACGTATTTTCTTTAAGTAATCAAGATTGAGGTGTTTGTCTGCAAGGGGTTTGTCAGTAAGCTGAAACAACCTGGATTAAACAGAATGCTCAGAGATTAAATATGGACTGATAAAATGCCTATGTCTTTACCTCTTTCACTGACAAGGACAAATCAAAATTACATTTATTAAGTTGCTATTACCGAATAAAATTTCCTCAGTGAATTAAAAAGAGCTGACTAAAAAAAATATATATATATATACAAATGCATAATTCTTTCAAGTGGCATACTCTGTTAAGATGGGAATCAGAAGCAGACAAGATAAACAATAAAAGTTAGCAAATCACAGATTGAAACACAGAAATTTCTAGATACATAGACAATCCTTCCACATGGGCCAAGACATGAACAGTAGATAGCATGTTAATAGTAGGTTACTTTTAAATTCTAGCATTAACAAAGAAATTTGCAAGGAAGAGGTGCTTAAACCCTGACCATATATTGCTGACTCTAAAAGTAGAAGAAGCAGATATGGCAGCTATCCATTGCTAGAAAGCATAAAGGTATGCACATTTTCCACCCTAATTGATAACTCCTCTTCAATCTCAAGAGAGCGTTTTTCTTCAAATTTCACTTCTTCCAGATTCCCCAAATGGTTGAATCTGGGCCAGAGGATTCATGATGAAAAAAAGGGGTATTTTAAAAAATTACTCCCAAGCTTCATGTGCAGGGTGATGACAAGTCTGTGTTCAATTTCTTAATCTGTTTCTACATTTTTCTAAATACAGATGCTATATTAAAAATATGATGCTATTGTAACCTCACAGCCCTGTTCATGTTCTGCCTTCAACAGGAGATATTTACCTCAGTTACATGAAAGATATTCAGTAGTGCTGCCAAAGATATGAAACTTGCATGTGCTGTTCAACTTCTGCAGTACTGAATCCAATCAAAGATTAGTTGGAATAGGGTGCATGATGATTTTGCAAATAAAAATATATTACTAGCTCTTCAGATGTAACAAGAAACGGCTTCAAAACACCTTGCACTTTTTTTCTTTAACAGCAACTGTCACTGGATTTCTGCCGTGAAAAAGTTTTCCTGGAAAAAACTTCTGTGAGGACAATTTTGAGATACTGTGAGAAATCCTGATGAGATGCAGATGCAGCCCTTGCTTGACCTAGGAAATGTCCAGATACATTTTATGGGGATTAGCTAGCTGTACCTCAGCCTTGAGGATTTATGAATGTTGCCTAGGAACTATTCTGTTTTTTTATTTCAGTGCATACTCAGTCATTAAAACAAGTCACTGGCAGCTAGAAAGAAAAAGTGTTCTCAGATTACTAGTGCTGCATTCTCAAGAGAGATGGAGTGGATCCCTAGTCATAGTCTTTAGTGCTGTGCGTTGTGCAAGTCCTTCTTCCTCTTGTAGGCTATGAAAATGTTTCCCTTGAGTGGTGTTGTGTCTGTGAGTCTGCATGGAATTTTTCTACATTTTTCTATTATTTTTTTATGTATCAGCAGATGCCATCAAGGAGGCAGAATACACTTTTTTTATTTGATCAACAATCCCAAACCCTTTGCTTGGTTTCGTCTTTCCCCGTGCTCTCAGCTCTCCTGTGTAGAGACTTCCTGGAAAGTGCCATCTAAGTTGCATGCTTTACCTGTGATGATTTATCAGCAACTGTAGCACCTTTAAGATATAGAGAGTACATAGAAAACATACTATTGGGAGGAAAAAGAGGAGAAAGGCACAACAAAAATACCCAAAGACGTGGGAAAATAGTCAAAAGTAAAACTAAGCAGAAAAAAATTTATATATTTCCTAGAGAAAAATAGCAAATCTAGGAGAAAAAATATACAGAAAGGAACACAGATCGACTCCAGCAAAGAGAACTGCCTCTGATACCTCTGTCTGACCTTTTTTCTTGCAATTTTATATGTTGCATGCTCAAGAGAAGCACAGTGTTAATGAGCTCAAACAGAAGAGGAGGGTTGTCTAAGTCCTTGAGTGTGAAAGAAGTCTATCTATATAAATATCTTTATTTATAGTGGGTTTAGGTACCTGTCAAATGTACTCATTACCTCTCAATAATAGTATTTTGGCTGTGAACATACAGTCTGCAAACTGAATGCAAGACTGGAAGAGTTTCTGGGTACAGACATATTGTTAGGGTATCTGGCCAAAGAGCACTTGGGCTAAGTGCCCAAGTCTGATAAAAATCCTTGAATGTATTTTGTCCTTGAATGAGACAAAATATGGACTTATTGTCACAAATGCTGCCCAGGGAAAAATTCTGCAAACAGATATCAATGCTGTCAGTACAAGTCTGCTACAACAGCTATTCTCAGCCTCAATTAGCAATATGGCGTGGCCTGCCTGGGTCCTGCCTCTCACAGGTATTTTCCTATGGGTAAAACTGACTGTATGCTAAAGGTTTAAGAAATTTAGGATAAAGGGGGTGCTTCATGTCATCTCTGAGTGAGTGGTGGAGTTGAGAAAGGTGGCAAAGTGGATTGTGGATGCCAGTTTGGCAGGTCCCGTATGGGCAGTCACAACCACCTTCTGGAGGGGAGCTTGTGAGAAAAAAGCAGCTCCAGGAAAATGGGAAGGGACAGTGCAGGGGGCTTCTACAGTGGCAGATGGGAGCAATGGAACTCCAGAGGACCAAGTAACCTATAGCTGGACTATCAATACTGATATCTCATTTGGCAAGAAAGAGGGTGTTAGGAGACTGCTAGGTTCAGAGACAGGCAGCTCTACTAATTACTTCTTGCCGTGGGTGATCAGCCAGAAGTTGAGTATAAGAGATCCCTGGCAGCTGCAAAGTAACCACTAACAGCTAAAATGCTTCTGAGTTTCTCATATTCCCAGCAAAATATCAGGGTTTTTAATGAGCTCTCTTTCTGCTGGCATCCTTTGGCCTCACTCCTTACACTAGCAGCATCTTTAGGGTATCCCCTTTCTCTTCACAGTCAGTCCGACCTTTTATGGTTACACTGACTTTAGAGCCAGAATCAATAACATAGGTAAGGCATGAATAATTTATATCCACAAATATCTGTTTTGGTCTCCCACAGGAGGCTATGAGAGTGATCACTTTGTAAATTCATCTCTTAGGTTTGTGTACTCACTCTGCCACTTCACAACAGCCAGAGTCACGAGACAACCTATACTTCTTGAAACCTGTATTGCAGCTGTCTTTGCTCTGTCAACAAAAAATTGATTCTGCAGATGGGTCTTATTGATACTGTAGGAAGTTTAGCCACATTATTTTTCTTCGCACTTTCCTGCTTGAATTCAGTTCTAAAATAGCAATGTAACATCTCCTGCTACATTAAACAAAAATATATATTTGGCCTGACTCCAGTTATATTTGTTTTGGATTTATAGCTGTTAACTGTCTTCTGTTGAATAAGTGCTGATTTGCATTACCTTGAGTACAATTTCATCAGCCATTACCCCAGGCTTCAAAAATATCCTCTAAAATCTCTCTCAGGTATTGTGAAGTTAACCCACAGCAGTAGACAGGTTAGACAACCTGACTCATGTTAACAACCAATTTTTTCCCCATCTATTTAATAGCTCATGAAGTTTAAAAGTCAGGTTCCTCAATTACTTTTTGCATTTCAACCAATTCATTCTGGTAACGTCTCCCTGTAAAAATGAGATAACATGCTGTAAAGATAAAAGTGTACCACTGTGCACCTTACTGAATGTCTGCATTATGGGGGTTCTGCATGTCGTAGCTGCTGTGCTATTTGAAGACAACTTGAAATAAGCCCTTTAATTGATCTGCACATCAAATGCTCTGAAAATGTAAAATAGGGGCTTAGACTGTCAGTAGCTAGCTTAGCTCACAGTGTATTGTCTCCAGTCTAATTTCTTTAATGTGCATGGTGATAACAATGGCTAAATTCATCTGCTGTCATATATCAATACATTTCAACAACAAATAAAAACTGGTTGTTGGAAAGTTTTCTTGCATTTCTTTACTGAATATAGAATCACTAAATCAGTGTCAGGATATTTTAGCATAATATCTCCAGGGCCATTTGTGGTGCCCATTTTTGTATGAAACATGCCTTTTCACTATCTCTGGCTGTCATAGAAGTTCACAGTGTTTATGGAAAGGAAAAAGACTGGGAAACAGTTCCAATGTGCTGCAGGCTTTTTGAGAACAGATGTCAGTAAGACACAAAAAGACCCTTGGCTCAACTGAGTTTACCTTATAGATATCCTTGGGCTATTAAAAAAACAACCTTGACTCCTGTTCCCAACACATAGAATTAGTTTGCTGTTGACTTCATGCTTGATCTAACACCACTGAATTTAGTAGCCTTATGCCAGGGATGAATTCGGCCCTTGGTCTTTAAAGCAATCTTTCCCCTTGTGTGTAACAAAAACACCATATGGTGAGTCCTTGGCTTGGTATCCATAGCTCAGCTTGCTATCACTCCTTTGTGATGCTGTTGCTGGAAAAGGTTAGAGCCTGCAGATCTGGTTCAGTCAATTCAAAACCTGCAACAACAGAGGGTGAAAAAGGAGTTAACAGAGAGCTTCACCCATATGAGTTCTCCTGCTCATACTCTAGGGGCTGTATATCATACAGGTTGAATTGTTTACTGCTTATGGAGTCATGGACTTGAGATGCACATAGATTCAGAACAATAATCCTCTTCTTAAAACTGTTCAGTTATTCCTGTAGTTCAGTCAGTGAGATATCCCTCCACCTAAGTACCTGGAAAAGAAGCAGTGCCTGGATAAGCTCCCCTTCACACCATCTCAAATGAAGACCTTTGGCATGGAATATGGTCACCAGTAGTGCAGCAAGGAGTCAGGGAGCCCAGTGAAGCAGCTTTGTCATAGCACACAATGTATTCACAAAAGTCTGAGGATTTTCACTCAAAAATTCTCCTGCCCATGATGAATCTGTAAGCAAGAAAACATCAGTTTGTCTACAGTTACATCAATATATCAGCTGAATTTAATTGTCCAAAGTGCTTTTTCCCTGTACTGGTAAAAACTGGTGCTTGAATGTTGTAAACTAAGTGGAATTGTAATTTGACCAGGCCAGTTTCTTCACAGCCTCTCCAGTGGTTTGCTCTCTAAAGCCATATCCAACACAAACACTGTGCCATTAACTGCAGAGCTCCACCTCTGCCTTTTGCCACCTGCCTTGTAGCAGGATTAGTTCCTCTTTGGTCTGTTATGCCAGCCTTTGACTCTCTGTTTGTCTCAAGCATGTCTCCAGGTTCTCTGCTGATCTACATGTGGAAAATAGCTTGCAGATAAAATATGTCAGTTTGATGCTTTCAGCTCTCTCCCTGAAGCTGTTCTAACACATTCAAAAGACTTCCGCTGTTGGATATCAAAATACTAAATTAAGATTGTTTCTTTTTCAAGATGGGTTTGTATGTAAAGAAACATTCAAACACCCTTATATATAAAGAATGATATTGTTTTATCTAAAGTTTTAGGAAATATTTGATTTCTTTTGCAAATAAATTAATCAGTCTTTCTCTTGAAAATCAATCCTTTAGGGACTTTTCATGCTGTTTCCTATCATGCACTTGTCTCAGCTGAGCTCAGAAACAGAGAGACAGCTCTTCAAACTTCCTGTATCATTAAAATTCACAGAGCATTTATGGAAGAAGAACCATTAAAAGATTTATTTCAATGTTACTGGTGGGGTTGTTTTCACTTGTTTTTAATAATTGATGGTTCGTTTTCCTGCAGAATGAGTTTATACACTTGCAGTATGGCACAGAGGAAAATTCATAAAGCATAGCTGAGCTCAGGAGGTGCTACCTCTTCTGTGTCCCTTCTCATTTGTGGGAAAGAGGCAAACTTTTCTGGAGAGCCATTCTAGAATAAGAGCCCATTTTAAGGCATATAAATCTTCTCCTAAAGGAGCTGTCTCTGTCAGTTGACAACAGGCCTGGAGGTTAAAATCGCCAGTACTAAATCTAGGCGTTGTGGACACCCTCTCCCATTGCAGTGGTTTTTACTGAACAATCACCTACTTTCTGTTTCACAGATTTCTGCCTCATTGGGTGCCCTGAATGGAAGAACAGGCTGTGTCAGTACTTATTTATTTTTCCTGCCAGCCTCTCTGTCAACCTGTGGTCTTTTGCTTTATTTACTGCCAACTGTTCAGACCCTGCTCCGAGTGCAGAAAACATATCATTTTCCAATCCGACTGTGAGATGAGAGGGTAGGATTTTTCTCTTTTTACTAATCAGAACACCAAGGGCAGTGAAATTACAGACATAAAAGAAAACTGTAAACACCTGGAGACACATGAGCAGGGCTTAAATGTTCAGTGCAGAGCTCCTGTGGCTGGGGCAGTAGCTGATAAACATTATGGAGTTTTCATTCTCTGTATGAACTAGTACCAGTGGAGAATGAGATCCACAACTTAGCAGAGGATTTTCCAGCTTTGATGGCTGGTGTGTCTCTGGTGTGTGTGGGTCCATTTCTGCACTTGGAAAGATGCTTCTCCCTCCTCTAGGTCTGCATCTCGCTGTTCCTTTAGCTTGTTCCTACTCAGTCCTCTAATGACCTTCTTAGAAGCTCTCCCTCTATAACCGAATGCCATACCCTCTTCTGCAGATCTTTATTCATCTCTTTGCATCCTTTATTCATCTCTTTGCATGTGTTCCCTATTTTCAGCCTTGCTGTCCTAGTTTCACTGTATATTCCCCTCTCCCAGCATACTTCTTGCTCATCTAGGTCTTTTGATATTTTATATAAGGATGCATTTCCCCATCTCAAAGGCTGCTGTGCTTTCTCCTGGGCTCCAGCAACAGCCACACCCAGAGCAATGGAAAATGCATTCTCACAGACCCATTGCTCATAGCACTCATAGGTGATAATTCCAATAAGTAAAAATTTCTGTTTCAGAGGCAATTTGCACACTCTTCAGAAGGAGGAACACTGGAAACATGAAAAACAGTAAGGATTTTTTTGCAGGTTAGTAAGTTGACCATACTTTTGTAGGCATTCTTTGAATCAGCTGCTTTCCTGAGTCAAAAGCAGGAATATATTGGAAGGCCTTATTCCACAGAGTCTTAGTCTCAATGGAACATAAACCAATTACTAGTCCTTGCTGCTATTGTTGGAAACTTTTTTTAAAGAAACTTTCTAAAAGAAATTCTGTCTGAAGTGCATTTGCTGATACAAAAAATTTTAGCAGCAACAGCTGAAATTTGACAAACTGGTAGATAATTGAATGCAGGATCTTATACAGAAAGTTTTAGATGGCAGCCATTTTTATGCTCATATTCCTACTCAGCTCCATTTATAATGTGCCACTTTTCAATTGCTACAGTAATGGATGAGAAAAATATTATTCAACTTTTCATCATTTTCTTGCAATTATAAATTGAATAATTACATTATTAAGTGTATCAAACTTTTCACATAAAATGTGTTGGTGGTTTCAGGATATTCTTATTTAGCTTTTAATGACAAAATGCATAACACTATTTTGGACTGAAATCAATAGAGTACATCATCATGATAATTTTTTAAGTTATTATGAATGTGTGTTATTTTTGGTACTCAAGTTCTATGTTTTTTCTACTTTTTGTATTGTTTGATTTTACACATACTAATGTGTAAACGCTGTTGCAGAAAAATTGTGTTAGCAGGAAAAACAGGTTATTCTTTTTAAGGTAATTATTTTGTTGAGTCAACATCAACTGCTTGCTGTTTCTCTTGACTGCTGCAACTCATATGAAGATTATGAGTCACCAAGCAGCAGACCTTTGTAAACAGAATAGGAAATTGCATTTGTAAGAGCTTTTCCATTTAGGTTTGGAAGCTGTTCTAAAAACAGAAGCATTGTTCAAATCTTCATGTAACTGTTGTAATATAATTACAGCTAATAAAGAAACTTCAAAGGGTTATTTGGGTAGAGCAGATGAAATAGTAAGATATAAACTCCACGTTTATGAGTGGAAGTAGCTGTTTGGCTGGAAGGCCTTGTGTCCTTATTTCATTTTTTTCCCGTGACACAAGAGGACAATGTTCAGCCTTAACCAATACAGAATAGGCAATCTTGGAGAAGCCCTGAGGTATTTTGTTTCAATACCCTTTCTTTAACAAATGCAAACTGGCACTCTCCAGTAAATGTGTGTATGCAAAAACGCAGGCTGGGGCTTTTCCTCTGACTGCAGAAACTATGGAGTAATCAAGCAAATACTCCACAGAGCTCCTACCCATCTGCCATATGATACAATTTAATAAACTGCATTTTTTGTAATCCCCAGACAAAATTTGCACATCTGTTAGCTGCATTAGCCACCTGGGCTTGTAATAATATTTCTGAAGTATTTTAAAATAAATGTGTTTCAAAAAAGTTAGTGCATTTCTTTGAAATTGTCTATCAGAAAAATGCATTCTCAAAGTCTGAGTTTGTAGTGATTACAACTCGATTTTATCACCTTCAGCTGCTCTTAAGCAACAGGATAACCCCTGGGAATCATGAGCATAGATATTTATAAGCTACAGGAAATGGGTCTAGACAGTACCTGTTTCTCCTCCTGTGGTAATATCTCTAGGTTTCCAACTACATAGGCAAAAGAATAAAAATAAAAAAAAATGCTTACTTGCACCATATTTATCAGCCCTTGAAATGATCTTCAAGTTTAGCAGTGCTCACAGTTGCTGGGTAGCGCTTATTCATGATGGGAACACAAGGTAGTTTACCTTGCACAAGCTATTGCCTTTTCATTTTGTTGTTTTGTGGCAGGGACTCGGCTCACTACAGCTATATTTGCTTTCTGTGAAGCAGGACTCTAGGTCTGTCCTTGTCAATGGTTTAAAAATAGCTGAGAAGACAGATGTTTCTTTAATGGGAAAGCAGAAAATAGGGCTGGGGCTATAACTTGTCCTACTGACATTATCAGACAATTACCTGAGTTTCCTGAACTCATGTGTATATTCTGCCTTTGAGATGCTCAGTAACACTGATGAAAAGACATGTGATGTAGTTTTCACACACAGTAATACTGAAAACATATGTATGTTACAGCAGAGCATCCAATGGCTTTTGTATTTCTGATACAGTGATCAGCACATACATGTTTTATTGAGAAATAGTATTTAGTTTCTGAGAGATCAGCAGAGTACAGGGTCACTTTATTTTTATTTTTTTTTGGATTCATTGAGTGTGAAGAAACAACTAGGAATTTTAACTAGGTATCATTGAAATATCATTTTCTTAGGTAGCGTTCTTGGGAAGTTAAATTTTATCTTTATTATATACTTCACAGTTTCCACAAGGGGTAAATGGTTATTAATAGCAGATCTTGCACATTTAATGAGCACCTGCTATGCAGTGTGGGTCAATGTTTTTGATGAAACATTACAAAACACTTACTATAATTAGTGCAATTAGGCCTTTCAAAAAGCTGCCCTGTCTGTAGAAAATCAGATTCCAAAACTTACTTTGTGGTTGTTATACTACCTGCTGATTTAAACAAGTTTCTGGCTGTTTGGGCAACATTTATTAAATTGTCAGCTTTTCTGGAGAACTGATTAGAAGTAGTGGTAATAACCATGCAGAAATGTCCATATTTGATTAGGCCAATTGCCCATTTATACATCTGAAATGGCTTGTGTGAAATGAATCAAGGAGAAATGCAAGAGATTGCCTCATATGCAAGTACAAAACATCATCCTTAACTGAAATCTTTTTAGTAGTCCTCAACTGAATTCCCTGCAAGCATGTGTATGACTTCTAAAATGGATGATTCTTGCCTAATTTAGCTCTCTACTTGCTTTTTTCTTGTGAAAAATCTTTGTTCAAGCTTGCATTGTATGGACCCGCACTGGGACCCGCTTTTCTTTACCAATGCCACTCTGCTAAGTTTGGACATGTCCAGTACATGACCTATACGCTGTTTCTTCCCACTTCATCTTTAATTTGCCTCATTTATTTAGGCCATCAGTTCTGCATGCAGCACAGCCAAAAGATCATCCTTTATTTGGAAACCCCACATCTCTACATCTGTATGTAGCAAAAATAATTAACAAGAAGATCCTTTTAAAGTCTCATAGCAAATTGGATTACTAAGATCATGACATTTATTTATTTATTTATGAGGGTTATTTTCAGCAATATTGGTTCCTTTCATGCAAAAGCTTTGATTTTGTCTAAAGTTTTTCTTTAAACCAAATTAACTTATACCAAATGTCGCTGCTAAGAAGGCAATGCTATCCCAATCTGAAATGATTTGCTTTACTTCTGAAATATTAAAATGTTCTTTGAAATGGTCAATCAAACAGTTCTAATAGGATTTTTTAAACCATTAATTCTGCTAAAAATGTTCATGTTACCTTTGGAATACTCTTCAGTAATGAGTTCTGAGAACTGGCCTACTGTGTTTGCTTGTTAAACTGCAAAAAAAGTTAATATAATATTTTGTTTCAGTCAAATAACATCATTGCAATGTAACAGTGAAACCATAAAAATCACAAAATAATTTTTTCACTGAAAACTGGTTAATTGCTTATGAAGCAGATTAAATTACCTTTAATTTCAATTTAAGCCCTTCCGAAAACCTAAGAAATAACTGCAAATTATCTTAAAGAAGAAAACATGCTGCCATTTAGCAAATGAAATGTTGGGGAGGAATTTTAAGAGAATTTACTACAGCCACACTGTCTTCTAGTTTCATGACCTGCTATTCTTCCAAATACTATCGCTAGTTGTTTTTTAGAAACCCAAATTCTTGTAAATAACTAGCTGTTCTGTTGCTGAAAGAAATTTATTACATCTGTTGATTTACACTGCAGTAAGACTCTCATTTTCAAACCCCAACTTTACTCATTTTTGCTTGAAGGACAAAAACCAGAGGAGCTGTTTAGCGCAGAGTATAATACATAAAGCTGTGAGATTGCTGTGGGCAAGCTGATGATTAACTTTGAAATTCAGTTTGACTAACTTTTCCATCCACATTATGCAGAGTTATGTTCAGATTCAGCAAATATTTTCAGCATGGGAAAATATTGGTGTAAAATAAACACATAGAAAGTTACCAACTCAAACATTGAAAATAGGTTTGCAAATACAAGTGAAGTTCTGCCTTATGCTTGTAGAAAATTCACTTGGCTTCAAAAATATAAACACTTAAAAGGAAGACATTTTTAAGAGAATATTAGTACATACCAGTTTATACAGTTTATTCTTCAGTCTTCTCTGTTCACAGTTTGACTAAATAATTGCCAAATCTGAACTAAGCATGTAATGCTGGTATCTTATGATTATAATGTGATGCACGTAGACATTTTGTGTATGCCTGTATCATCTACGTGATGTTAAGCAACATTTTTCCTTTCATATATTTTGGCTCAGGGAAAGCACTTGTTTTAGCAGGGTCAGAAAGCACTGCAGGCAGGATGCCAGCTCAGAATGAATCATTATGTTTACAATGTGGAGAAATCAGTTCAATTTCCCATTTTTTTAAAAAAAAAATTTAAGTATTATGCTAATGTACCTGAAGAATCTAGAATTAATTTCTTATATATCTCTTGGGCTCAAAGCCCAGCAAATGAAATAAATCTATCCTCTCTCCACTTCCCAAATCCCTGTCATCAGTTCCCAACAATCATTTGCAAAATGATGGTAAAAATATTTCATATATTGCTGATATGACTTGGGAAAAAACTAATAAACAAAGGAGTGCCTTGATCAAAGACTCCTCTTGCAGAGAAGATGCAGTTTATTTGGAGGTTAATAATCTTGGAATGCTTCAATACTTTAGATCTGCTACAATGAAGCTGTCAAAATATTTTTAATTTCAGAAGCCTTGACTTCAGAGAAGCAACCCTTGCTGTCACAATGATCCATGACCTAGTTACAAATAGATTTGTTTCCTTTTTTTTCTCCCCAATTTTCTTTTTCCTTCTCTTCCCTTTTACTTTGCTTTACTTTATTTTACTTTATTGCCTGCCATGAGATGGCTTAAGGAGAAGAATCACACCAGTGTCAAAAGAAGGGAGCATGTTGGCCAGTACAAGTGCCAACACAGAAGGCTGGTGCTGCCAGAGTGACGTGAGTTCCAGCTACACAGACAAGGTAAAAATAGCACAAGTTCTGTACATGTTGTGTACAGCTGTGTTCTGTCACAAGTAATCTACAATGAAAGCAGAGTAAGCTTTTTCCTCAGTTCTTTTTCCTTCACAGGCCTTAATCTAGTTTAGGAATTGCCCTAAGAACATGTATGTAAACACTTATATCAAAATAGGATGGGGGGACCAAATTTAATGTTCCTGTGAGCCAAATAACTTCACACACAAAATCCCAAAGCAGGAGAGAAAGTTGTTCCATGTTTCAAGGACCTAAGAAATGCTTTTCCTTTCAAATGAGTGGTTCAGGCATAGATTACTTTCCAGGGATCAGAAACAGCACCAGAGATTGCTTTTAGATACTGTTTTCAAGTCACACCTGCTCACCATGAGGCAAGATGTCAGAAAATAATGAAGCAACATTATACATATTGAAGTTGCAAGATGGGGAATGGGAATCAGATCAAAGGTCTCTGAAAGATGAAACTTAGAAACAAATGAATTTCTGACACTGAAGAGTGAATAAACTATCTTTGAAATTCTTTCTTCAGTCATTGGAGCATGCTAATGGGTTTTCTATTTCTTTTTTTTTTCTTCATCTTCTGTTTTTAAACATCTCATATGACAGAATTAAGTATTACAAACACCAAATTCAATAGAGCTACTGCTGTAAAATTTCCACAAAGCAAAAAAAAAAAATTACACTGGTATCTTACATACAGATGTATATATTTAATGTATTTTACTGACCTCAGTATGTGTTCTGGATAAAACTACAGAAAGATTCCTCTTTCACATATTAGTCTCTGGGGATTTACACTGTAGTGGTGAGTTTCAGCTGTATGTTCCCAGATTTGTTGCCTTTTGGGAAGTGTAGCTCTGCAATTTTTGCATTTGGGTCCCTATATAGACTTCAAACATGGTGATGTAAACTAGTGTGAGCAATTGCAAAAGAGATTAGTCCAGCCTACTACGGTTATCCAGAATATTCTCATGGGCTGCTGTAGCCCACGTGGTAGGTGCTGTCAGCATCAGGCAGGGAGCTCATTTCTCTGAAATGAGAACCTCTAATTGGCATTGCTGCTGCTGTGCTGACAGGCTGACACTCACAGCCCAGGTGATCAAACACGAGCAGCTGAGCAGGCAATGGAGCTGAGGGGAGCAGCCTCAGCCGTGGCCCAGCTCACCGGGATTGTGCTGGGGACACGATTGCCTTCAGGTGAGGGCTGGGGCCAAGCAACGAGCGCTGACACCTTGAGCACTGCTGAACTTCCATATCACCCCAGCACTGAGCATTCCCTTTCATTTTCAGCTTTCAACTACTCCCTTCAGATACTGTAAATCCTGCCCTGCACTGAAAATAACCCTGTCTTCAGGCATTTTTGTTTGTAAATGTCACAAGATCATAGATGAAACCTTGGAAAGATGTCTCTTTTTATCCTGTATTATTTCATTGATATTCTGCTCATATTTAATGTAAAAGGCAAAATATTTCCTGTGAATCTCTGATCAATTAACTTTTCAATGTTCTTAAATAATCCTTTGCCAGAAACATTAATACTTATAGTAATGAAAATTGCTTCCCAAATCCACAGGGTGTTGAAAGTCTTTGGAAAATAAGATATAATAAAGAATATCGGAAAAGAAAATATAGATATGAGCTTATTTCTTTACTGAAAAGTCAGGCCTGCAAGTCAAAGTGAATTTAAATAATTGTTGTTCAATTTTTAACAGACTTGCAAAAAAGACTATTGTTTCCTTTGACATAGTAAAACAATTTTGAGAATAGGCAATCTTATTTGAAATGACTGTGTAGGTGTCATGCTTAGCTAATCATGAAATGTCATTTTCAAAAACATGAATACATTCCTCTTAGAATGGGAGGCAAAGTAATGCACTTTGTAAATGAGATCAGCATTCATTAAGTCTAGAGAAATACCATTCACTGGCTGCACCATAATGCTGGTTCCTGTCTTCTAGTAATAAAAGCTGTCATGCTTCCTCCTATGAAGTGCTTGAAGGCTGAGGACTGATAAGATGAACAAACAATAAAACCCACACATAACCCCTACAAACAAACAACACTTCTGCAAAGAGAGAACAAAGCTGTAATAGCAGATTATGGAAATTCAAACACAACAATGGAACTGAACTTCCAAGGTGGGTTCCACAGTCAAAAAAATTGTTCTTGTATTCACATCTTACCCAGGTCAATGAGACAGGGAGATTTGTAGTACTCATGGAAGATCCAAGCCTGGAAGGTCACATTGGGATGGTCTTTAATCTGCTCTTAGAATTAACAATATATATTCTGAACCTGTTGTATAAATCTAATTAAATAGTACAGTTCTTTCTACTGCATGATGAAGTTTATTCTAAAGCAGTTGAGTTACTGTCAGATCAAAAGAAAAATACATCCCCCACAACAGAGATATACAGCCTCAGACAATAAGAACACTTTTATTTTGGATTTTAAGCAATTCTGCCTTTTTTCCTACGGTTTGTAAAGTTCTCTCCGTAGCCTAACATGCAAATTTTCACCATCATTTAAGGATTAGTGAAAGTGAAATCCTCGAACACAAAAGCTAAAACCTCTCAGACTTCACTTAGTTTACTTTCTGAAGCAGTTATTTATGTGACAATGTTGATTTTTCAGTAATTCATGCATGAACTTGTCAAAAACAACCCTATTTCCATTTTCCAATAGTACAGTAAGCTTTTTGACATACATATTGGTGATAGATTGAACAAACAAACTATCTGGAAAAATTTTAGAGGGTTGAAAAAAAAAGACATTTTTCCAGACCAGTAAACTGCTTCATGTAGCCTTCTCATAAACCAAGAGCTGCCAAAGCACACATTAATTTTGTTGGGTTTGTTTCATATCCATTTTCTTCAGTTTGTACTTTTGTACCATAAATCACAATGTCAAAGCCTGTTACATTTTACTGCTTTTAACTTTTAGGCTGAGATAATAGAACAAATATATTTTTCTTGGGATGATAGGCACATAATATTTTCTGATGAAATACAACAACCAAGGAGTAACTAACAATAAAGATGGGGCAAAATTTATTTTCCTTGTTGCCTGGAAGTGTTATTTATAATGACAGGCTTCATGCTAATGCCCAGCACACAAAGTGCACTCACTCAGGCAAAAAACTAGGAGTACGTATTTAAAACTCCCAACGTACAATCTTCTTTTTTAATATTTTAGAATTTTGCCTACAATACCTTTCTGATACATGAAAAGGGAATTTCATTCAACCTTCTAACTCCTGATTATTTTCCAGTTACTTAGAGAAACTGAGCAAAGTAATTTGATTATAAGACAGATTTTCAATCAATAACTCCGTAATAATCATGCATAAAATTCTAGAGAAACTGAGCAATGCAGTTTTAATTGGTGGTGGTTTGGGACTAATATTGCCCTTTACTATATATGCCTGCACAGCTTTTTCAACATGAGTCTCAGTCTGTTCTCATTTGTTACTGCTTCATTTCTTTAACACTTCAGTGTTTATAATCACAATGGTGGAAACAGAACACAGTTCAGTGTGACTAAATTGACCTATCAGTTTTCTAACTCAAAGATTTGTCTTTTCTTCCCTGCAGCCTGGATGTTCTCCCCAGGTCCTCAATTTTAGAATAATAATACTTTTTTTTTAGAAATGGTATTTTATTTCAGTGTTAGCTATGAAAAGAAAGGCAATCCCCATTTGCACTGAAGTATGACTATCTCTTATAACATAAAGTCCTTTCCATGTGTTAGTAAGTGTGGAAAGAGGTGAGTATTCAGACAGCGAAGTAATAGGCCCTAGCTCTATTGACACAAAACTCTGCTAATGTGACTGAAAGTTAATATGGTTTTTGTTTGCTCACATGTTTTTTCCTTTAGGACAATGTTAGTGTCCATCTTATATTTTCTCCTAGTTAAGTGAGAATCACAAGATTTCTGGTCAGAAATGAGACTAAGGGCCTTTTTGCTATCTATCTCTGGTATGCAGATGTCTTGGGAAAGCATTGTTCTTTCAATTCATTGTTTGAATATTAAATCAACTTGAGTTACTATGGCTCTGCCTAAATAGTTGGATAAATTCGGTTTAATGCTATTCATCATGTTTTGGGTCATTCCTGATTTATTCAGTGATCTCATGGGTATCCTCATCCATGCAAGTTAGAGTTAGTCCAAGTGAAAACAAACTCTTCATTGGCAGTCACTAACATTTGAGGAGACTAATGGATCTCACTGTCTCACTCTGATTTTTCTGCTAATAAGAATTGAGTGAACAGTCAAAAAGGCAATCATTGTATATGAATAACTCAGAGACATTGGCAGGATCAATACATACTACCACTAGTCAGGCAGCACAGTGCCTGCAACCTACAATTTTCATTTCTTTTTCATGTGTTTTTTACATACAGAATACAGAAATGTTGAGGATTTAATAAAGGTATATTGGAGATGTTTCAAATTCACCCTTTTACCTTTTCTTTCTAAATGTTAATTTTGTTTCTGGTAAATTCTCTTGGGTATCTATGCAGGGCTATTCTTCAGTATACTGTATATCCTTAACCAGCAGTATTCAAAGCAAGTCTCTCTTAATTTTAACAGCTATTTATGCTTGTTAGCCTAAAAATCTTCTCTTGCCTACTGTTCATGTTTGTTCTCTTGCTTCCATTTCAAAGATGCTTGTGCTTCCTGAGAGAGATGCACCTAGGGCAAGCAGTCATGCTGCTATTCATTTTCACTCCTGCTTCCATTTCTGTAAGAAGCTGGCACTAACAGTGTATGTGTTGAGTCATTTATCTCAGTACTGGAGGACGTAGCAAGTGGACTTGTTCCTGTCTCTTGAAGGAGAATACTTGAAACAGTCTTTTCATCCATCCCAATGGTGAGCTGAGAAAATCAGAATGGCTATGTAAGTATAGTTATTACTGGCCATTCTAGATGATCTTTAATGAAGAAATACGCTAAAGCCTGCTTCATTTAAACATATCCCAAAAGCATTCTGTAAGAATGTTGTCCAACAGGTCCCCTACTTTTTATATAAAGCATATAAATAATTGCAATAAACATGTATGTGTTTCTAGGTACTTGGAATGAGACTAAAGACAGAGAGGTAAGAAATGCCCTCTCTGCTACATTTGCATGACTTCTATCAAAGAGCTCAAACAAAACCAGTTTCCAAAAGGATAAATGCAACACACAAATTTTAACACTAATTTTCACTTGCTGTGCTACAAAGTCTTTGAAAACTTCCAAATGGTCCCCTGTCTGACTTATCATTTTATTATATACATATTGAGGGATGTCCCTTTCAAGTAAAAAAAAAAAAAAAA
>VZTZ01043189.1:48302-139169 GCA_013400955.1 Drymodes brunneopygia
AAAAAAAGCATCATTTTCCTGTTTCCGGTAATGGAATACACAAACATAAACTTATCCACCTGTGGGTAACTGTGCCAGCAAAACTTTTGCAGCAAAGACTTTTTCTTGTGGAGCAATAAAATGCCCTATACAAACAAGAAAAATGCATGAGCACAGCTGAATCTACATAAATTTTACATTAAAATCAGTTCTTGTGAAAATGTTGTTATGCTAATTGCCTGACTCAGTATGATATCATGTCAAAATGTAATCATCCAAATTCATCTCTAGATCCAAATGTGTCACCAGCTGCATATATCAGCAATTGAGTTACATGAGCCATTCATTTGGCCCAGTATGTAATTTATCTAGAATTTATGTGAGCTATCTAAAACTAATTTTTTCCCAGGTTGGGACACCACTGCAAAGTTGATTAATGCTTTTGTCATTTCACATATTGATTATTGTAATTCACTACTTATTGGTTCCCTCATTGCATGTTGCAGGGGCTTGAGCTTATGTAAAATGCTGCTGCACATATCCCAGTCAAATTATAAAAGTTTAATAACATCTCTCTGGTTTTAATGAAACCTCACTGCCTCACTGCTCATCCCTGGAATATGTACAGTGTCCACAACTGTCAGGGTAATGTGTAACCTTTCTGAACATTTGCTGACATTGTGGAGAATGACCTTCCTCCTTTGTCACATATTAATTTCTTGCTTGATAACTTACAGAGAGCTTGCTGACAGCACTCAGACATTAGACAATACCATTACTTGTTTCTTTCCAAACCCTTATGCAACTCAGATTCTCAGAGTATTCTGAGTTGGAAGGGACCTACAGAGATCATTGAGTCCAGCCCGTAAGTAAATGGCCCATGGTGGGGATCAAACCCACCACCTTGGTGCTGTTTGCCCCATGCTTTGACCAAGGGCTCATCTCAGGCTCACTCATCTACTTTACTTTGTTATTGCTTGGTTTTGCCATCAACTTTAACAATGCCCTCTGAAATACTCTTTTTCCATGGAAAAGAAGATTGACCATAGTCTTTGTGAGATGTTCATTAAATTTAAGTGGTCTCACTTAACTTTTTGGAGTCATGATCTGCTCCAAAGATGTTTTCCCCTTTTTAATGATATATTTGAGTGTCTGAAAGGTGTGCTGAATCTCTTATATTTTCCCCTAAAATCTGGAAACAAACCCAATCAACACATTTTAAAGGAATTCAGGAAATAAATCTATTTAAATACTCAAAGTTTTCCTAAATTAGATTTTATTTTAAGGTTCACGTTATCTTTGAGAAAGAAATTACCAGCTATTTTGGTGCAACTGAAGGTGTATGTAAATAGGAAAGCAGACAGTGAACAAAAAAAAGTGTAACCTGTTTCAAGAGTTCTTGAAAGAGCAGTCTAAAGAGAGTTGTCTTTCAATACAGGTAGAATATATTTACTTTCAATAATGGGGACAGCTTAGAAAAGGCAGGTGTTTAATAAAAAGTCTTCTGTGGAGTCTACACTGTATATTTATGTTATGTGACATTATAAAGAACATAAAGAAACTGTAAATATAAGGGAAAATAGAGTATGGCAAATATACAGCATATCTTATTGTTCTACACAGCTCACACAAGGGGTTGCAGAAAAAAAAGATTTCTGGGCATAAGTAATTATTTAGACAGTGGTACAATGGTTGAATGTCATTTTATGCTGTTAGTGTATTTTTTATTTGAGTAATAAAGATCAAGTGAGGGCAGTTTCTGATGATTAGCAATTAAAAAGAAAACATGATAGCCTCAGGTTCAGCTGCTGCTAATTCTTAAATTTTGTCTGAACCAAATCTGGTTTCATTATTTTAAGTTGAAGTCCATTTCCTTACCATATTTTAGTGTGATTTACAACAGTGAAGATTAAAACATCCCTTTTTTTTGTCCAGAGACTTATTTTTAGATGACCACACAACAGTGTGACTCAAGACCAGAAGCAGGTTGGCACAAACATGTCAGAGGTAGCCCAGGAGATGGTGTTCTGCAGTTGACATGGGACCAGTTTTGGGGCATGTGCTAGTGGTGTCTTTTATGGGATAGACATCTGTTGCCTTACTCTTGCTGTGCAAAAAGAGGGTGTTGCTGAGGATTTAAAACCAGCCCTGACATCAAGCACATTCTCCTGAGGGCAAGTTTGAAAACAAATACTCAACTATAAACAGGATTTTACTTCAGGATAAAAAAACTGGTTAGATTATGTTCTCAGCTGAAAGAAACTGGGGCTGAATTTTACTTGAACATTCACCTCTCAGTTTTTTTAATCTGCTTCTGTCCTTACAGTCAATATTCATTTCAGAGACATTTACAGTAATCATTACAAATGTGTAGTAGGCACTAGAGTGAATTCTAGACTGAATTTGCAGGCAATTCCTTACTGCAGTGCAAAAACAGAAGAAAAGAAATTGACAAAAAGAACAAGAAACTTTTCTTTCTGCAGACACAAGAAAAGAATATCAGGCAAAACAAACTATTTATCTAGTATATGGTGAACTTACTGTTGTTTTCTTGATTTTCCATATTGTCTTGTTTAGGCTGTAAAAAATTGTGAATTTAGCAGATTAACTTTTGCAATTGAATTACTGGAGAGTTCTAGTTCCAGATCTTTTTTTTGCACAGTTGATTTAGTTCCCTTGGACTACTTTTGCCAGCATTAACAAAGAAACAGCAATATAGACAAATATTTTAGGTAGGTGAAATGGGCAAAAATTATATATTTTATTCAGTTATTGTCATATATTTGAGTCTAGTCAAAGATAGCACTGAAGCTACGAAATATATGCTCTTGTATCTATGGAAGAGTACTGCTAAAAATATTGGCAAAAGCAAAATTCATTTCAATAGTATAGGTTTATTGGTACTGTTTTTCTTCAAGATCAACCAGAAGGAACCAATATACTGCAGTAAAATCTTCTGCCGTTTATGAAGAGAAATTAGAGAAGTTGAGTTGCACAGTAAGCAAAGATGAGAAGAACAGGAAGTGAGGATACCCTGGCAGTCCCAGCAGGGTAACAGCCAAGATGGTCTTTTCATATCATCATAGGTGTAAATCAGCATTCTTGGCAGACTCTCTACTCTACAGACAGTAGAGTAACAGAGTTGTAAAGATGCTAAAAAAATGAATTTTTTATGCAGTTTTCATACAGGCACAGCCTTTATTTATGCGCTGGTTTGGGGTGGAGTTGATTTTCATCATAGAATTGATACTATCAAGTATTGCAAAGGGAAGCTATTGAGTAACCACCCCTAGAAGTATTTGGAAGACATGGATGTGGCACTTGGGAACATGGTTTGGTGGTGGATTTGGGAATGCTGATCTGGATTCAATGATCTCAGAGGTCTTTTCCAACCTAAACTATATTATAATTCAGATTCTGTGATCCTGGTGTGGGGCTGTGTTTTGAATTTGTGCTGCAAACAGTGTTGATAATTCAGGGATGTTTTAGTCACTGCACAGCATAGATCCAAGGCCTTTTCTGTTTTTCATATTGCCCTCCCATGAGGAGCTGAGGGTAAACAGTTGAAGTGGAGAGGGGACACAGCAGGGACAGATGACCCACAATGACAAAAGAAAGGTTCCATACCTTATGAAATATGAACATAAGCATCATGTTCAGCATGTAGAGCTTGGGGAAGACAGTGGAAGGTGGGGATGTTTGACATGATGGTGTTTGTCCTCCCAAGTAATTGTTGGGCAAGCTGGAGCCCAGCTTTCCTGGGGATGGCTTAACACCTGCCTGCCCATGAGAAGAGGTGAATGGATTCCTTGGTTTGCTTTGCTTGTGTGTGCAGCTTTTGCTTTACTATAAACTGTCTTTATATCAACCCACAAGTTTTCTCACTTCTACCTTTTCAATTCTCTCTCCCATACAGATGTGGTGCGGAGTGTGCAAGCAGCTGGGTGGGACTTAGTTGCTGGTTGGGGCACCAACTTAACCCAAACTACTTTCAGAAGATCCACCCTTGTGGGTGAGGAGGGTCTAATTAGATTCACCTTCTAAGAAATGTATCAGGAAGCTCTTAGCAGAACATTATCACTGCAATAATAGGGGAGCACTCAACAATAGATCATGCTCTTACTGCAAAAACTTTTTTTGGGTGGTTTAAATCTTCATGTTGCCATTTTGAAATGTTTCCCAAACATTCTGCAAAATGAAACCTTTCAAAATTCATTTCTGATTAAAAGTTCAATAAAATTGTTTCAATTTGATAGTAACAAAAAATTTTAGTAATTTTGTTTTCTGAAAAATATTAGAATTTCTGTTTTTAAGCAAAAACAGACGCCTAAATCATCAGAAATTGAAATGGAAATTCTTACCCACCTCTGTTTAACCTAATGTTCTTGGGATGAATGCTGATGAAATGTATGCTTTGTAGAAAAAAGGACTAAAGGTCTGTCTTTAAAAGTATGTAAACCAAAGTATATTCTGACAGGATTAATAGTTATGCACATTCACTTGAAACAATAAATTAAATTCTAGTTAGCTCTAACCCCATTCTGATATTACTTAGGGGGAAAAAAGGAAGGATGTGAAATATAAAGGCTAAAATCTGTATGAGAATATAAAAACTCTGCCTATTTTCTGTCTCAGTGTTCTCTGGTAGTTTGGTTTTTGTGGTGTATCTTTGTTTTGCTTTTTTTAAAATATTTTGATAATCTTCAATGCAGGGAAAACATTACTATTGAAAAATATGTAAACTTATACCACATGTTCAGGAAACTCAAATACAGTCTAAACAATCAAAAGACCATAAAGAACATACTTTCTTTTTGCAGAAAATGATGACTCTTAGAAGTGATGATCTGCATCATTATAAATTTTAGAAGTAGAAGCTATATGACTGTAACTTGGCTGTGTTCAGATAATTCAGTTAGATATAAATTCAGATTTGCAAAGTAGCGTATACTATTTGCTTAAACAGTCTGTGTGAAAATAGCTTCTGAAAAATCTGTCTATACTGTAGCTGAAAGCTGGCAACAATTAATACTTAACCGATCACAGCTATGTTTTTAACTGTTCTTGAACAGTTTTGCATCATTTTTCCTGAATTTTAATGCACTAATAAGAAGTTTCTCCCAAGAAAATATATCCAGCAGTAAAAATGAACCAAGACATAATGTGAAGACTTTGATCTAAAGGTGAACTGTCAAAAAAGCACATCAAAGTCACTACTGTTGGAAAATTCAGTAATAACTGGAAAAAATTTATAAAAGTACAATTCTATGTCATTGTATAAGCAAATTTTGCAATGTGATTTATTGGGTGCAAAGCATGAAATTCATTGCTCAAAATCAAAAGTACCAAAATGCTGAAGAGGAAGATGGATAACAGTTAGTAATAGGTTGTGCCAGTCACAGCAACTAACACAAAAGAAACATTATCATAGCAAAGGTCAAATCTTCATACACACCCAAATGAGTGCATTCCACATGGGGGTATACTCCACATGGATACATTTCTGTGTCAGAGCAACCATAAATATCAGTTAGATCACTTAGATTGCCTTGGCTGAAAGAATGATGGGTTGTGATAGAAAACCATTAACCAAAGTGTCACATATTTGCATACTTTGCTCTCTCCAGGTACCCTATTGCTACACCCAGGTGATTAAGCCCTGCGGTTTTAACCTTGGTCTACAGTTCCTTGCAAGTCACTGTACAGCTTTGAAAAGCATCAATGAATGGAGTCAAAAAACACAAACACCAGTGCAGAAAATCTTCTCAGAAGCCAACAAACACACAAATCTCAAGAAGAGCAGGCAGCAAAATTATGTACAGAATCTAGCCATATAAGAGCTGGCTGTAGTGCATAAAGGACACAGCCAAATGGAGATGTTTGATGGATGAAAGGTGTGATGGTCTGGAAGGCTGCAAAGAAGTGGTTTCTCTAATCTGCGGAGGCAAGTAGCCATGGAAAGCGGAATCAGAAATAAATTTAATTCAGGCTCTGTTACTTCTGAAACAGAATTTGACTGCTTTTTCCTGGGAAGTTTTGAGATGGAGGGGAAGTGTGGGCGCTTTAGCACAGTCAGTATTAGGGAGGCATCAGCACAAATACAGTTGAATTAAGCGGGAGATGGTAACTAGTATTGGGGAAGTACTCAAAAACCTTGTTATAGAGCACATTAAACTAATGCACTGCCTATCACAGCTGGTTTTTTTAGACCCTAGAAGTGTCATCAAAAAGTGTCATGAGTTTGGTGCATTTGGTATAGCTCTATTTATAAGGAAAAATGTTAAGAGAAAGCCTCTACCAACAGCAGCAGATTCGACTCAAGGTTCTCCAAGCAAACTCCAAGGGTATGTGAGTGTAAATGGGGTGTGACAGTGCAGCTCATAGCTTCAGGAGAACACAAAGCCTCAGTGTCAAAGTCAGCTTCTTCTTGGTGGAAACACAGCAGCTAAAACAAGACATGTTTTAAGTCTATGACTCTAGCAGGCGCTACATTTGGCACCCTTCATATTTGTCCTGGAAATTTTAAGGTCCTGACTGTTTCATGCTACAGCCTTTCTCTATAATAGCTCCTTCACACAAAAGGACTAATATTTTGGGATTTTAGGAACTCTGTAAGTAGCCAAATAGTTCTTGTCTTTCCAGTATCAAAAATCAAAACTAGCTCAAAAGCCAGGCTTCATTTTGCTCTCTCTCTCGATGTCCTATACTACTGCAGTTCCACCTTCTCTCTGGAGATCCAGCTTGTCATACTTTAAGTGTAATGAACTATAAGAGGACTGAAAAACCATGTAATTTTGCCCTTTGAATGATTTTGACAGTCCTTTTATCTCTTAGAACCTCTCTTCTGTCTGCAAAATGGGGGTAATGGCTTAATTTTCATCTCAGAAAGATATAATTGTGGGATCTAGCAATGAGACAATTTTGTATAAAATTAGGTAAGCATTCTGGTATGGTTCCTAGAAGCCATCAGTAGCTTTTCATTATTATATTTTCTCTCTAAAGCACAGTTAAGAGTTTTTGTTGCCATTAGTTACACTTTAAATACAGGGTCTGGGCCAAATTAATGGTCTTAGTAACCCCACAGATCAGTCAGTGTGATTCTGCTGAAGTTATTAATGATGTTACACCAAAGTCCAAATGATGGAGGGAAAACGAGATTCATGCCCTTAATGTTAAAGGTGACCTCTGCTATGCATATACACTATGAAAATCTACAGCCCACAGGCAATTTGATTTGCTGCCTGAAAATTACTGTAGAGACTTCAGTATCTGAGGCAACCTCCTCTGCTTTTCCTTTTAAAAATATTATTAGTATGAAGGGCAGAGTGAAGATATTAAAAATCAAATCAGGACTGAGCTAAGAATATGGTATTAAGAGTCCTTTAGCTTTAGAAATAAGGCACAGTTCAGAGCTATGGGGGCAGTTTGTGCAAGTTTGGTGGTTTCTGATGGCATGGAATCTGCTGGCTGAATTTTCCATCTCATTAACCTGAGGTTCCCTGGAGGGAGAGAGAGTCTCTGCTGCTCAGGCAGTGTCAGGCACAGCTAGATCTGTCATTTGTTTTCCTTCTGAGAAAGCAAAAAATTACTTCCACTTGCCTGGTGCCTTACTCCTGTACCACCCACGGCATGTCCCATGCTTATGCTGCAGTCCTCGCACCAGGGTGTGTGGTTGACAGATGTAGAAGGGTCTTCCCATTTGCAGATCCACATGAGAGAAAGAGAGCTTGGCAGGTGGCAAAATAAGCTAGAAGCAACATTTTTGTGGCCCAGGAACCAAAACAGAACAAATGAAGAGGAGACAAAACCTTTACCCTCCCTCACCCATTGTTGACCTGTACAGAAGCAGTCACACCACCCAGAGGACCATAACACTTCCTATGCGGCTGAGTCACAAATAGCAGCACACACAAGACTGCAATACACAAAATGAAAATGTAGGCTCTCACATGCCCTTGCTAAAGCAGAAGATACTTTCTGTGTAGTGTATCAGAATGGTTTGTTTGGAAATCAGATGCTTTCCAGGGACTGCTCAGGAGCAGACACAGATGTTGGCATGGGCTGGTCAGGCAGGTTGGTCTTTCTGGTGGCTGGTAGGTCACATGAAATCAGGGGGTGCATTCAGAGAGAAACCAGACAGGGCAGGCAGTCACTGTGAAATATGACTACTCAGTGCTTCAGAGTAGATTTCTCATGTGACTGTCTACATCAGATTTTAGGAAATGGACACCCAGATTTGAAATGAATTTGTTTACAGGGATCCACTTGTCATATTTACTACATTATGCAAGCTGTTGATTTTTTTTCAAAACTCATTGTCAAAAAGGATCCAGGATCCAGCTCCCATTGTGCTGTAATTCAAACAATTATTCGAACTACAGTTGGCAAGCATGGCTCATGGACTCAGATGCTAACACACAAGTCTGCAAAACCACTCTTGTTTGCTCTTATTTATAATTGGAGTTCATTACAAAGACAAGTCTTGCAAATTGTTCAAATCTGTACTGGAGACACAGAATAAGCTCAGAAAAAGTAAAATGCATTAGAAAATAATGAAAATATTTTGATGTAAATGAGCCAAGATTTAAGAACTCAGAGAAGACAAAAGAAAATGAGAATGTGCCAGACTGAAAAACGGTAGATTCTTCCAATGAGAAAAAAGATGAAGATGAAGGGGCCAGGGAGCAGAAGGAACTGAACTCCAAGCAACAGTTGGCAGCTTGGGAAAGAAATTATAGAAGTGACAGGTTGTAACAGGGAGGTTGTATCTCACAAAGAAGCCACAGAGAGTTTCCATATCAGTGAAATGGGAGCTCAATATATGAAGGGGAATAGCAAGTCTAAGCTGAGAAAAAAGTCTGATAAGTGGAACAGAAGGCTTGCCTAAGAGGAGAGCCTAAGAGGAAAAAAAGAAAGCTGAATCAGGTGAGAGGAGAGATGATAAGAACAGTTTTGATAAATTATCAGAATTGTAACAGCTGAAATAGAAAATAAATTATATAGCTTCTTAATCTTACTGAGGAATAACTGGTGACATTTAACAACATTCTAGCAGTGGGGGG
Source organism: Drymodes brunneopygia (assembly GCA_013400955.1). Taxonomy (NCBI): domain Eukaryota; kingdom Metazoa; phylum Chordata; class Aves; order Passeriformes; family Petroicidae; genus Drymodes; species Drymodes brunneopygia. The sequence goes on from VZTZ01043189.1 coordinate 57,344, forward strand.
AAAAGTAAAAGGGGAAGTCAAGTTTAGCACTCTGCTATTATGCCTGAATGACTGGGAGCAAGGTGGAATTATCTCACAGTAATGAAGAATGGAGAGAGGGGAATGGAGAGAGGGGAGAGATAGAAAGGAAGTTAAGGAAAAAGGTATTTATATAAAGCTATTTTTCTGTATGTAAAAGAATAATTAATAAAACTTGGTGTAAAAGCTTATTTTATCTTCCTGTACTCCATACCTGTCAGGCACAGACTGCAACACAGCATAATAACTGTACAATGCTCTCTGCTCTCGATGAGCAAGAGCAAAGATAATTCATTTTCATGTCATGTATCACTCACAGCTGTCTGCTGTGATTGCAAAAGTCAAATTACCCCATCTTACATTCACACTAAGCCAAATGTGTTTGGGAAGCGGGGGACAGAAAGTGGGTGTGTTAATAGCAGATAATTTTCTTCCTGAATATATTTATGAGGTCAAAATGGGAACATTAATAGTCCTGTGTGGTATCTAATACTATTGAATGTGTAGGGCAAATACTCTTGTACTGCTTATTCAAAGCATAACACATAAAAGCTTAACTTTATCTTATTATAGCGTGCTATAACATCTTGTAATTTTCTGTATACTTTTCCCTCCTTCTGAAAAAATAACATGGCTCTAAGCAAGCATCTGAAAGGGTCTTATTCCTGAACAAAATTGAGATGCAAGACACATATATTGAAACTCAAAGAAAAATTAATTTTAAAATTATCTATTCATGTTATTTGGCCAATGCTTTCTGCTGTGTTTTTCTGCATTCTGGAGACCACAGAACATGATTCAAAATCTATGTATGGTGCCTCTTGTTGTAAACAGAATAAGTCTTTGATTATTACTTTATTTTTGAAGAAAACTAATTGATGGTAAAATACATTTTTTCTGTCTCAGGTCTGGCTATTGTCATAACAATCAAATATGTGAGCTTTCTTTTCTGCTATAGACTGTACAGGGGTTCAATCACATGGGAGAATTATTCAGAACAAAAGCTAAAATTAGGAATTTTGAAATGCTAGCCTTTCAAAAAAAAATCAATTTCAATAGTAAAGTCACAGACAAATTCTGAGCACTTTGTTGCTTTATTTATCATCTTAAAGTTGGTGAGAATATTCCTCTGTAGAATACTGTAGAAAACGTAGAAAACTTTCATGTCTTGGTCCCCTTCCACAATCTCCTCATAAGAACTGCTAAACTGCAGTTAGAATAACTTGACTGAGTCCACTATGTTTTCTTCCTTGAAAGAATAGCCTGAAGTGTGCTGGTGTTGCTGCCCATTTAAAGGATCACTTCCACCATTCAGACTCCTGAATTTGAGGTATTACTTAATGTCAGTACAAAGCATAGGGAGTATTTTGACCTACAAACAGAGCTTGCTTTAGGTTCTCCCCACTCTATCACATGAGGTGAAGCAGTTAGAAGGTGCCCTGCAAAGACACTGCCTGACGTTCATCCCAAGTCCCAGTGACAGTTTATCCTGAGTGTCATTATATCAGTTATTTTGGCAAATCTTTGGTCCTTTAACAAGTAAGAACTAGATCTTTCTCTCTCTTGTGGGGCAGTGTTATATGAGGCCTCTCCTTCACTCCCATGAATCCTGCTGTCATCTAAACAATCTGCCACATAGTAAGAAGATTCAGAAAGACCTTTGCAAAGTGGTTCAAATATTCTCTTGTGAGGGTACCATATGGTGAATGGTTAGTGTTTATCAGTAGTTTCACATGAAGGGTTCTGCGATTGCTGGTTATAGCAAAACATGATTGCTTACAAGATGTTTTTCTTCTTTGGGGCTATTAGTTTACTCTGTTTCTGGGACTTGGAAGATTCTTTAGACCCTTATTTGGTGAAACACTACAGCAGCATTTCAAACATAGTTCTGTCTTTTAAAACTTGTATCTGGCTTCCTAAATATGTATTCAAAAGTACTGTACTAGAGGGTTTATTGCACTGACATATATAAGAAAGAGGATTTTTTCTGTAGTACACCTTAAATAAGATTTGATTCAAAATACTTATAAAATTGTCCAGGATCCAGAGTGACTAAATGAATAATTTGTGTCAATTATCAACCTGCAATAATATACTTTTACTACTACTGAGACTCTGTTTCACTGCAATTTATTGTTATTGTTTATTTATATTGCTCAATCACTGTTGTGCTACACTGTCAGTCAAATATAAAGTATCACAAAAATATCTCTGAAGGATATGAATGCCTTCACCTAAATACATGTTTTGAGCTTAGAAAGAAGAAGGTCATTTATAACGGTAGAGTGGCTCAATATAAAAATGGTAATTGAATTCCATCCTGTCAGAAATAAATAAATACAATGAAGAAAAAGTTTCTCTTCTGTGTATTAGGACAGGAAAGTTGAGAAAAAAAAATTAAAATAGAAAAGTTTGATAAGATGTCAAGCGCAATAATTGAAATTTCATTTTCCACTACATACACATGGGTATGAAATAGTCTATTGGTGCTGTGATTACATTTAGAGACATCATTTCATTGCAAACTGTATTTGGAATTCTAAAGCCATTAAAAAATACATCACATGATGCATTTCATTCCTGCTCAAATGGAATGATATATTTTTCCCTCAAAACACCTTACCCCTTGTTGAGCCCCTGTCTTCGCTTGGAGTGTTTACTTAAAAGGTGTTTGTGGTGCTATTCCTCCCTGAAGTGGGTGCATGGGAGATATGCAACTATGTTCACACGAGGTTAAAAAGCAAACTTTACTGACAAGCTTTAGAAGACCAGAAATTTTGGCAAGATTTAAGACAAAATATTCAATCAAAATAAGGCATTTCACCAAGCACTGACTTAGCAAACCTTACCCATCCAACCTTATATACCTGTACTTCAAGGACTTGATTGGTGCTCCAGGGGTAGCATGAGGGGCTTTGCTTTAGGTGGGCCAGTGTCTTAGAGCCATCCTGGGCTGGACCAGAGGTTCCACAGGTGGGCTGTGGAGCACAGCACCATCCCACCTGTGCAGAAACTGCTCTGCTGCACCCAACTTCTCATCTTTTGAACCAGTAATCATTTTCACCAGTTTCTCACACCCCTATATGGAAAGAAAAATGAATTTCATAGATAGAAAATATTACTGTATTTAGTTTTATGTTGATACATTAAACTAACGCATTGCAGAATTAACTCACACCCATGTATCTATCTCCTACTCCTTTTCCCCAAAATATCTTCAACCAAGACAATGGGGCCCATGAAAAGTTATTTCTAGGTTACAGCTGATTAGGAGGGATGATATAAGAATGGAAATATCCCTTGCAGACTACACCTTGAGCAGATCATATTTGTCTATATGATAAAGTCCCTGGCTCCAGCTGTTCAATTACACCCAACCATAATAATAGGTCCTTGAGAAAGAGGTGTAATCTCAGATAGCCAGGAATTGAGTCACAGATTCAAATCAGAATTTGCACCTGCAGCCTTACTGGTCTCTGTAGTAGGTTACTGCATGAGCAAAGAGAAGTTTCACATAATGTCAGAAACCATCATTTTGACCTTGAATCTTAGAGTAGTTTGAATGGTAGCTTCAGCAGGACTGCAAGGGAGTTTTGAATCTAGATACAATCTAGAAATCTAGATTTTGAATGTAGAAACAATCTGATGATTCTTGCACACCAAAAAGTTCTAAACCATTACACATTTGTATCGTAGGAAGAAAACTTTGGATTTTTCCAAGAAGTTCTGTGTTCTAGTTCCTCCAAATTACGCCACCTTTGTTACCAAGAGTAAACTACTCCATTTAAGAGCATATGCTCTAACTGGAAGATCATCACACTTCCTGCTTTTTCATAATACTTATTTAACTAAGGTACAGATGAATCAATATTTGTAAAATATGTCAACGGCAGCTGTACTTTTGTCATCTAAATGGAACATAAATTAAATAGGAAATTAAAACTCAACTATTATTCTTGAAGGACACCATCCTTGGCATAATTCGATTTTTTTTTCATTCAGTTTACATTTCTTCCTCCATGTATGCTTTCTTAACATTCATGAGACATATAACAAATTACATTGGTGAACTACTGTAATCTGACCTTTTCAGTATTCAGTAGTTTGAATGCCTAGAAAAGATAATTTGCAAAAATTAAAGGAGCATATTACTTTCCCCTTCACGTAATGGAAGGTGACATGTAGAAGCAAAAGTGAAGCTAACTGTATGCAGTGGGTGACCCTGGCTGGATGCCAGGTGCCCACCTAAGCCATTCTATCACTGCTTTCCTCAGCTGCACAGGGGAGAGAAAAAGTCTAACAGAAGGCTGGTGGGTTGAGATATGGGCAGGGAGAGATCATTCACCAATTACTGTCATGGACAAAACAGATTTGACTTGGGGAAAATTACTTTAATTTATTGCCAGTCAAGTCAGAGTAGGGTAATGAGGTATAAAATCAAATCTTAAAAAACACCTTCCCCCGTTCCCTTCCCTTTCTCCTGGGCTCAGCTTCAGATTTTCTTTACTTCCTTCCCTGCAGTGATACAGGAGGAGAGTAACGGGGGTTGCAGTCACAGAATCACACCTTTTCTCTGCCTCTCCCTCCTCCCCACAAACTTCTCCTGCTACAGCATGGGGTCCCTCCCACGATAGACAGTCCTCCACAAACTTCTCCAACCTGAGTCCTTCCGATGAGCCGCTGTTGTTCATGAACTGCTCAAGCGTGATTGTACCTCCCACAGGGTGCAATCCTTCAGGCACAGGCTGCTCCACTGAGGGCTCTCCCAAGGGTCACAACTCCTGCCAGCAAACCTATTTGATGGTGGTCTACTCTCTCCATGGAGCCACAGGTCCTGCCAGGAGCCTGCTCCAGTGTGGGCTTCTCACAGGGTCACTGCCTTCTTTGCGCATCCACCTGATCTGGTGTGGGGTCCTCCAAGGCTGCAGGTGGATCTCTGCTCCACCATGGACCTCCGTGGGCTGCAGGGGCACAACTGCCTCACCATGGACTGCAGGGGAATCTCTGCTCTGGCATCTGATGCACCTTCTCCCCTTCTCCACTGACCTTGGTATCTGCAAAGCTGTTTCCCTCACATATTCTCACTTCTCACTGTGGCTTCATTTGTGCAGCAACTTTTTCCCCTTCCTATATATGTTACCACAGCAGTGCTACCTCCATTGCTGATGGACTCACCCTTGGCCAGCCATGGGTCCCTCTTGGAGCTGGCTGGCATTGGTTCTGTTAGACCTGGGGGAAGCTTCTGGTAGCTTCTCACAGAAGCCACACTTGTATCCCCTTCCACTACCAAAACTTTGATGTGCAAACTCAATACAGTGAAATAATAAAATTTTGTGTTACTGTCCAGTTTTCTATGTTTTATTGCAGCAATAAAGTGAGAAATCTCAGTGTAATATTTGCTTTCTGTGCAATGTACCAAATTAGTAGAATTGAAGAATTTTCAGCAAAGAACATCTAGGATAATTAAAGTTATGAACTGGCTTAGGTATGAGAAGTGTATTTATAGAGCAGGGAATACCATGGAAAAGAAGCAAATATGAGGAAAGAAGTAAGACAATTCTGTACACCATCAAGTAATTTGAATAGAATGAATAGCCTATAAGAGCAAATAATGAAGAGTGAATCTGATCAGATGTTCATGGTCTCCTCCAATAAAAGAATAAAAAAGCTTCAATAGAAAATAAAAAGTATTTCTGAAAGTGAGTGATTTATTCTGCAGTTTGTAACCAAGCGGTAGTTACCCTGACACAGGGTTGTAGATTTCTAGTAGATGATAGGGTTGACAAAAATCACGTGGAAAAAGACGGTTTGTGATTATTAAATACCAAGATAAGACTCTCAAAGGAATCATCTAACCCACAAATTACTGGAAGCAGGGAGAGCATCTGTGAAAGTTCATCTTCTTGCATCTCCTGTTCTGATTGTTTCCTTTGGGAATTCTGTATGGGTGTCTAAGTAGGCATTGCCCTCACCTGTGAGAGCCAATCTTGAATGGAATTTGGTTCAAAGCAGAATCTATGATAGAAAACATATAAGGAAAATTCAAAACACTTGAATTTCTTAGGTGTTTAGTAGGCCTCAGATGAACTGCCTTTCCAGAGGGTACAAAATATAGAGATATTGAGCTTATTTCCAAGCAGTTTTCTATTTTAGCTAAATTACACCACCCATTATGAGCTAATACAATAATTATATGGGTCAATGCCATCATCTGGTTATTAAAATTATTTGAGACATACCTCTGCCCAAATTAAGGTGTATATGAGACCATATACAAAGTCAATAGTACAGTTTTTTATTAACAGTAAATGTGAGGTAGAGACAGAAAGAAACAGGGAAAAGAAAGAGAAGGACTAAGATTAGAAAGGTACAGTCACCACCAACTGGAGTCTTTGACAAGGCTAGAAATTTCAGTGTCTATTGGTAAAAGTGGCAATTGTAGACTGAACAATCTGTCGAGGTCTTGGGGAAATCCCATCATAGCGGTGGAGAAAACCCATGAAACGTGAGGTCTGATGGGTTTATATTCACCAAGATTCAGGTGGGAACCCCCAGGTACCTCCCCTGTGGTGAGGAGTTTCACACTGAATGCTGTGGATCATGAGGCAATGATGAAGTGACATTTCAGGAGTCTTTGACACCTGCTAAGATGTTACAGCTGCCTGTTACGTCCCTGGCAGGGGAGTTGTGACATCTGAGTTCACTTGAGTGAGGACAGAGGCAGTACCTGCCTCGCAAGGTTTGCCCTTTCCTTATCTCGTTCAACACCCAGCTGCAGCCTGTAGGGCTGTGCTCACCCTCCCCATCTGGGCGGGTGCTTTGCACATCAGCAGCTCAGTCCCTCAGTGTTTGGGCCACCAGCATTTCTGTCTCTCTTCCAGTATCACTTGTGGATACATTCTTCTCCCAAGGCCTGGGATGACAACAACAGAACCACCTTGATCTTATCTCAAGTTCTAAGCACAGTTCCTTAGTAAGTATAATCAGCAAGGGCTGGGCTTTGGTGGTTGCAGATGAACCTTTTTGCTGCTTCTGTGCAGCTCACTATGGTGGGCACAAGTCCTCCAATGATTTTAATGATGTTTAAGCCATTAACCATTTCAATCTCTCACAGTCATCCAATATAATTAAGTAATTAGGTACAATCTATCACAAGAATTAACAGTTATGTAGTGACCTCTACTTTCTTTGACCCTTCATATAAAGGAAATTTAATGGAAGCTGCATGATATGCTCACAGTAGGGGAAATAACTGGTTTTCATCATACAAGAGCCACAGTGTTAATTATGCATTAACTGACTAAGGGGATGCTTATGCCATGGAAAAAGACATTAAAATTCCCTGTTAAGATTAGAAATAACTGTATGACACAGGCTTTAACACATTATGAAAGTGTGTGCAGACTGATAAGAATTATATGCATGTACTCATGGATTTGTAATATAATGTTAAGAGTTTTTTTGTCTTAATAATTTAAATATGAAGAAAAAAGAGTGAAACCTATGATCTAACATTTCAACTTGCAATTAAAAGAAGCTAAAGAGAAAGCTACTTTTCTTAGTTGTAAATAATTGAATGTAAGGCACTTTCCTGAAAGCTAGGCTAGCTGTAAGATCTTTCTAAAAAGCCAGAAAATTATAACATCTTAACTGAAAAATATTTTATATTTTCAACACCAAAGCTCTCCAGTTAATAGTTTTCTTTGTCAGATTTTTAACCTCCAGGCTGCTTGTGCAGGCCTGAGCTTTGCAAGGTATCCTGGCTGCACAGAGCACCTCAATGAATCAAGTACATAAGAAGAGGTATGAACTGCATTAATGATTGCTTCAGAACATGCTACCACTTCAAAGTGTAGGCAACTTTGCTTCCCCTCCCATACCAGATGACACATCATAAAGCAAAACTGAAAAGCACTATTGATGAAAGCACCGTTTTATATCTCTATGATTTTTTTTCCCATTAATTTACTTTTATTCCTGGGGGACAGCTGCCTAGATCACAGTCCTCCCTAGGAACAGTGCTGTCATGACTTCAAAAGTAGCCAGGAAGCTTTGAACTTTAGAAACAGTTATTTCCTTCTTAGGAGACCATGAACAAAGATTAAAGAAATAATAAATTATTAGAATTTATAGCACTTATCACAGTCTCAGAGAAAAATAAGGTTTTTAAAATATGGAATACAATAGCAAAACCAAGTTGACCTATATACTGACATACTGAACAATGGACTCATTTTGACTATCTGAAAGGTGAGGATCTATGCTAATCATCTAGATCTCTTTGAAGGCAGCAGGAGAAGACGAACTTATATCAGGAATTGGTTCAGGAGAAACAAACGGTTCAGGTGATGAAGATAGCTATGTGAGACCTATCTCCATGGACTGAGGGAATTTACTTAGGTCACTGGTGGCTAACTTGGATTAGACAGTGTTTTTGCTGGCTAAAGTTAACGGAGATAGATTCCACCCTAAATATAGATTTTGTCACTTAACGCTACATTAAACAGTGTGTGGTTGGAAGTGCAGGAGTTAGAAGCCATTACCTGTGTGACCAGTCACATGGAAGACACTTGACCCCAGTGCACAATGAGAAGTTTGTTTCTTTGTCAAACATGAATCTATATTTACCAGTGCCACCATAGCTACTGTTCTCCTTTGTGTTCAAGCACACTTTGACATTAATATATGACTGACTCTAATGCAAACCCCAGACCACCATAGTAGGGATGAATGGATTCATGGGCCATATTTTTCAGCTGTTTTAGGGAAAATCAACATGGAGATTTTGCAGATAATTTCCCCATTTGCATTCAGTCCAATTTGTACTGCTGGACCAAGTACAAACAAAGAATGTAATTATACTTGTAATTTAATCATAGAATCATTTAGGTTAGAAAAGAACTTTAAGACCATCAAGTCCAACTCTTAACCCAAGACTGCCAAGCCCACCACTAAACCATACCCCTAAGTTCCACGTCTACACGTCTTTTAAATCTCTCCAAGGATGGTGAGTCCACCACATCCCTGGGCAGCCCATTCCAGTTCTTGATCATTCATTGAACTACACTTGTTTTGATGCTTTTGAACTTGTAAGGCATCCCAATTGTGAAAGCAAAAATTTTTCCCTCCAAGAGGCAGGAAAATTTGCATAAATACATTTTTAATGTAGGCCAAATCCTGACACTTTTCCTTGTGGCTAGTGCTTCTATACTTCATTAACATTGAAGGATTCAGTGAGACTCCCCAGATATATTCAGCCTATAAACTCTCATAAATGAAAGAGTTACTGCTTTTCCTCGAGAGCTTAAACATGCCTTTCCAACATAATTTCATCTTATCTGGCTTAATTTACAGATACATCACTGAGACTGGCCAGACCTTGGGAAAGGTCGAGATGATCCATAACTAGATACAAAGAAAGAGAAAGGGATGCTGGGTGTCCTACTTAGACCAACATAGTGGCAAGCCATTGGTATTTTTATTTTCACTGCATGTCTCACACAGGTTTAAAAGGAAAGACAGCAGGACTGTGTGGTACCTTACAAGGCACAGCCTCGGGATATGTGAGCAATGCTTCAGATTGGCTTTCTTTGTAATTTGGGAGAGAAAATAGTACTTTTCAAGGATGTGTGCCTTTTCCTTCTCTTATCCACCCACATCAATACTCAGTCTTGTCATTCTCAAGGGTGAACAGCTTTAAGGATTTGATTTACATTTTTGCATTTTGATTGTCACCCACTGGAATAGCAGAAGTACCATGTCAAGCTCAAGCGTGTGAAATGACTGAATGTAGTAAAAGCAGAGTTCTCTGCCTCTGAAGCACTGACTTGTGGGCTGAAATTCAGGAGTTATCTTTCCTTTCTTTTGGCCTGCCGGATGATGCAAAGTTTAATAATTCAGTGCTTTGCTTGGCTCATCTGAGCAATGCTTACATCCTTTGCAATTGCGTTGAGCTCCAATGGAGATACCTCCATTCGAGAGATGCCAGCTATAGTTTTTATTTCTTCTTTAAGATTCCATCTTAGCTATATTATCTTAATTTCCTTATCTCATTTCTCACCAACGTATAGTATTTATCGCTCCACAATTTAATACACTGGAGAAAGTATTCTCCTGTAAATTTGCCTTAAATCTGCACTCAAGAGTTCTGCAAAATTTATCCTATTCCTAGTGCCCTTGAATCAGTACTGTTTTGGTATCAAATTCAAAGCAAAACACCAGGACACCAATTTATTTTATGAGGAACCTCTTATCACAAACAAGCTTGACTTCTTTTTTCCCAGCCTCCCTTAATAGAGGCAGCAGCTACAGTTTCTTATGAGTTTCATGAACCTGAAAGAACCTCTTATACTTCTTTCAGGAGGCAAGGACATATCCAAAGAAAGCATCAAAGTCTTTCAGAGTATGTTTTTATCTAGCACAGACCCAAGTTTCTATTTAATATAAGTAATAGATGAGTTTCTGTTGAGTCCAATAACACCAGGATTTTGACTATATAGCTCAGAATTGTGTCTTAAAGCATTCCTGCCAGCCAATAAAAGTGTCAAAAAGTTATTCAAATGTCCACTTTCAAAAAGACAGAAATTGCTTCACAATGAATTGGTTGTTACAGAATCTCTTTTACATGAATAGAAAGGAACCATTCCATACTACTGAAAGCTTTTCCTTTCTATTGGTGTGCAAATACATTCAGAAATATACACAATTTCATTGTTTTCAGAAATAATATTTCTTGTTTGGAAAACAATTTTGCAGTCCTCAATGATTCATTTCACAGAATCACAGAATGAGTCTGATTGGAAGGGAACACAGTGGTTCATTTGGTCCAACATCCTTGCTCAAGCAGGGTCATCCCAGAGCTCATGACACAGGCTTGTGTCCAGATGGTTCTTGAATATCGCCAGTGAGGGAGACTCTACACCCTCTCAGAGCAATCTGTTCCAGTGTGCAGTCACCCATACGATAATGTTCTTCCTCATGTTTGGGTGGAATTTCCTGTGCATCAGTTTCTCACCTGTTGTTTCTGGTCTTACTGCTTGGCATCACTTAAAAGGGCCTGGCTCCATCCGCTTAACACCCTCCCTTACAATATTTATAGATATTGATGAGGTCCCATCCCAATTGTCTCACCTCAAGGCTGAACAGGCCCAGCTCACTCAGCCTTTTCTTTTAATAGAGGTGCTTCAGTCTCTTACCCATCTTTGCAGCCCTCTTCTGGACTCGCTCCAGGAGCTCCAAGTCTCTTTTGTACTGAGGAGCCCCCAGCTGGACACAGCACTCCTGATGCAGCCTGCCTTCTCCTTAACTCAGACTGTTGTCATTAGAATGATAAAATGTACACGCAGAGAGGTTCAAAATTCCCTATTTCTAACAAAGCCAATTTTAAATGGGATGGAACTAATAATGCAAAAGATGTTGTACCAGGTCCACTGCTAAAAATACAGCAAGCACACATTTTTTGGTGTTTAGACAGACAACAGATTTTTCTAAGTCTCTTTGGATGGGGTGACCAATTTGAATTGTAAAAATATACAGAGTTACCTTTTCTACCTGATTAATAATTTCAGCTCCTAGGAAATGAGACAGAGGTTTGTCCTGTATCTACTTTCCCTGCATGTTGTATATGAATTTCTGCCATGGCTATATTTAAGGCACTCTCTTATTACTGCAAGCCAACCCTATAAATGTTTTATAATCCTTTCTTCTTCAGCAAAAAGCAGGAAGTTGAATTGTGTCCGTTAAAGCCACAGTGTAGGCTGAGCTCTAAAGAATGTTAAAAGCAGCGGAGCATCCTGACAGTGGCACCACCAGAGGTGGGATTTCGAACAGTGAGAGGGAAACCAGGATGTTTGCCTTACTAGAAACCAGTAATCACTTTTAGGGTGTAATATTTAAATATGAAAAAGTGTCAGTTAATGACCAAGTCCTCCTATGCTATCTATATCTATATCTATATCGCCTGGCAAAACTAATTTGAAGTTAAAGCTCTTGTCTTGCCTGTGTGAATTCTGTGTCTACTTGTTGGTGGTTATGAAACCACTGCTCAAAATGCCATGAATAATTCAAAACATATACTTGTTTGCAGCAAGAAGGCCAGAAGCAAGAGCTTCCCAATTGCTTTTGCAATTTTCCGGGAAGCACACTTGACTTTGTCAGGAGATAACACAAGGAGATAAAATTTACCGTCTCTGACCTTTCAGTTTCCTTTTATATCTGGAATGAGATTTCCATATCCTCTAACCTAAGAAGGGTGCTGCTGCTCAGTTTGAGCTTTAAAACTGGAAATTCTGAATTAGCTTGATCATAACATCTCTGGTTTCAGAGGTGGTACTATGCTGCTTTATTCTTCTAGGTGAAGCTGTAACCCCAAACACTGGAGAAACCTCTTCTAGCTTTACTGACTACAGCCTCAGTGTCAGTCTGAAAAGGTATCACCATCACATCTGAATTCTCCAAGAAATCCAAACCAAAGTTCCCCTGATGTAACTCTGTATCCTGCTGTGGGAGGGAGAAAGAGCAAAGAATTCTCTTATCGCCTTGGGAGCAGAGCTGGCAGTGATGGCTTGCTCACTTCCTAATCAGCTATGTATAGATCACCTTACATAAGGTGAGTAAAGAAGTGGAAAGACATACATTAAACTCATTCTGGGAACAAGGTGTATGTCAGACAAGGGTGCAAAAAGCTAAACTTTGTTCCCCAGTAGCCTTCTGAGAACGTACATTAAAAGTGTGCTACAGGCAGCTCTGAAACTTGTCCAGAAACAATTTACAGCATCCCAGCCCATGGGGACAGAAGACAGTGAAGACAAAAATCTCTGCACTGCATGAAGACAGGCTGACTCTGACTGTACCATGCTAAAAATATGGGTAAAGCTGTACAAAGTAAGACAGCACTTCAAAATTAATTTTTTTACCTGTAAAAACTAAAATTGCTTCCAGAACATCAGTGTCATTAGAATAGACATTCTCTGTACAGGTGCAGCAAATAACCTGTGATTTCCTGAATCAAGCAAAGAGAATGAAGGCTGGATAATAAAAATTAGATAGTCTGCAATGAGGACTTTTGTTATGAGGAAGATTTGATAGTACAAAAACCTGTATTCATTATATGAAATGGAAAAAAAAAGCAATTGAGTGGCCATAATTATTTTATTTTAAAAAAGGAAATATGAAATCAATGCTTTGTCAATGTCATCACTTTTTACCAACCTCAATACATCATTGTTGCCCATTTAGGATGAGAACAAAGATACATAAATTTAGAGCATCAGTTTGTCATCACATATTTTTTTCAAGGGATAGGAGGCATTCTGTCAGGTCTTTCATTCTGCCACTCTTCTACTGATTTAGATTCACTTTCTTTCAGATTGTATTCTCGTATTTGAAGCCTTTTCAATGAGAGGAATGGAATAAGGGACCCTCCTCTGCTTTTCCAAAAATAGTGTCCAGGAGCAAGGGAATGGAATATTGGATGTGAAGCATATGCAGTTATATTTGTGAATTCATTCATTGCTCTGTGAAGCTGAGGTGCATATCCTCAGTGGATATATATTTTTTTTCCATAAATTTTGGAAAGGACAAACGTTTGTCCTTTTTTTCTTGTTTAGTTCTGAGCTTTTCATTAAATATTTATTGAAATGAGGATCTAAGGATCCATTTCACAAATAGATTTTCTTTTGACTTATTTCATAGTCATTTGAATTTTTTCGAGTAAAGACTTTAGCTCACTAGAAACTAGTCTGCAAGTTATAATTTCATCTTCAGTAACTCTGATGTACTTCATTTGTTGAAGCTGTCTTATGATCTTAATATCCATCCTCTTTATTTTTGACATGCTTATCATATAATCAAAAGTAATGGTCCAAATTCAAATTTATTACAGACACATTGCTAGTAAGTACTTTACTATAAGCTACAGTGAGTACATTCACCTCATTCTCAAGTATCAGATAAAATTTTTAACTAATGATTTCAGAGTTTGTAGGACAAAATGCAGAAGACAAAGAAAGTGAAAATGATATTTATACTGAGGCTGAGTGGGCATACAAATAATTTTACAAATATGTGGCATACACAGCAGATCTTCCAATCAGAGCCTGATCTTTTCAGGCAGGGGGAATTTATTTTTAATCTATTTGGCTTTTTAATTCAGGCTTGAGTGCTATTTATCTAATTTCATGCAATTAGCAGAGGTGCTTAGGATTATGACCACCCTAGGCTCCTTTAACAGTCAATGGAAAAAATAAATACCTCTAGAATACATTTTATCTCATCAGAGTTCAGAGTTTTCCTTTAGATATCCCTCATCCTCTGTCTTCCTAGCAATGGAGGGGGTCTGAGTAGACAATAATCCTGTCTCTTCAGTGCTTTACTTCAGTGAAATTATCCCAGGCTCCTCATAGATGTGGGAGCTTGTCCAAGCTTGATGGAAGGTATCCAAAAATAACATCAGAGTAAATATCTGGAGTCTAAAATTGAATCTCCTTGGAAGAAATAACTTTATTTTGGTCTGTGATCTGCATGTACACCATTCTAAAAACCATTCTTGAGACAGAAATGCCCTAAGTTATGCTGTAATTATTATTTTAGTAATGAATAAAGTTGAAAATCACTGTTGCTATATTTCTTCTCTTTACACATTTCATGGTAGATTTTGTCATGTGATTGCAGAATAAATATCCAGTAGTGTCAGTCTAATGGTAAGATAATCACTATAAATGTTACAAAGTAAACAGAGCCGTGTCCAGAACCTTGTAATAATTCTTGAACCTACTAAGCTTTACACTAAGTAAGTTCCAAGAACCTGCAATTATCTCACCACCTTTTCCCTTGTCTCATTTCTGTTTTATCAAGGAAGGAATTCAAAATTACCTTCTCTACTTCAAATTCTTTGTGGTCTCTTTACACTTTTTCTACTTGCTGCTCCAATGTCTCACTCTATGTGTGAAAGCCCAGTCTTTTTTTTCCTCTCCATTTGACTGCACATATCAGGATGAGACAGTGACTTCTCTAACTTGTCATATCAACATTTACAAATGCAAACATCTGAATTTTCATTTCTTATTTTTAGGTAACCATCCAAGTGTAAATAAATCACTGCTCAAGTTCATGCTCTGAGAAGACAGAAATCCATTAAGGATGTTTCCCTTTATAATAAGAGGATAAATAGTGCTGTATAAAGACTTCTGAACTTTGACAAGAGAAGACTAGCCCTTTCCTAATGTAATTCCTTCTAGTGTGGGCTTTGAGATCGTTTCAAATTTTGTTACACCTATACCTAGGACTTTCCCATTTAACTGTTAGGAAATAAAACTGCCTCTGCCCTACTTCCCCCTGTTTATACATTTCTCTTTCATCTGTTTATGCCACATTTTTTTCACTAACATTTTGCCTCATATGTTCTTGTCTTTTCTACACTTTATCTGATAGACAGGTGTCTGATGCCTCAGGCAAACTATTCAATAATTAAAAACAAATAAACAAACAAACAAATAAAACTAACAAGAAAACCAAATCAAGTCACAAAGAAAATAAAATATCCAAAACCTAAATGCCCAGAAACCCACTTTCCTCCCCCTAAATAGCTTTGTTATTAGTAGTTGTGCTCATTTTGTATTTTCCCTACCTGCCCCATGAATTTCATCCAGATCCCCCTCTGCTCCATTTCACCTAAAATGGTTGTGCAATCTGACTGCTCCTTGCAAGAAAAAGAAGTACTGTAAAAATCCACAGAAAACAGGTATAGAAGCTGTGCAGGACCACCCCATCTCATCCCTTTTTGGGTCTCTGTACCCAGTACTAACTCTTATATGGCTACAGAACTAGAAAGTTTTAGGCTATGAGAAGGGCTGAAGTCCCTTCCAAAACCCGCAAAAAAAGAGCAATTAAAGAAATACACTTGTAATTTTCTATGGCTGAGATAAGACTGGACCCAAGTATTTAATTCAAGAAACATCTAATTAACTCCTATCCAAATTTTTATCATTTCTCTTACAGCAATTTTGATATCTTTTTAAATGGACAGATTCTGGTCTCTGTAAGATTAATTTATTTCTACAATAACACTAATTAAAATATTAATCCACACTGGAGTTCTGCACTTCATGTTAGAGACTCCTTTGCTTTTGAGTACAAGCTATTTGTGACTACTTGGGTATCTGACGGAGTTTGCACTTTCACAAATTTTTAAATTCATTCCCTTAACATTAGTCTTATACATATTTTTTCAACTCAGTTGGTCTTACCCATCTCTTATCTGGTCTATGGATAAATTAGCAATAGGTCATGACAGAAGTTGGAAAAACAGCTTGAAAGCAGAGCAGAATCTTACATCCCATGGTTAAGATTCAGGAACAATAAGTATATATGGTCAAAGAATTATGAAGTAGGAAAAATTTTGGCCTCTTCAACAAAATTTTTATCCTTCCAGTATTTTTAGAACTGATTTTGCAGGTAGTATCTCAGAAGATGAAGACAGAGTTTTCTTCTAATTTATCTCAGAATATATTTCCACATTAAAGAAAAATGTGTAAGGATGATTATGGACTTCATTGGTTTTACAGTGGTGGAAAACTCTATGGACAGTGATTCTGCAGTGAAATCTGCAATGGAAGTTCCCAGCAGCAGTTAATGTTAGTAAGGGTGGCCTCCAGGCAAGCAAAAGGCCAGATGGACTGCTTTTGCTACTGCATAGCTGACAAGTCCTGAGCTTTGTTTCACTTACACATCCCATATAAGCTTTTTCCTTCAATAGGCCATGCGGCTTTTTTCAACTTCTCTTGAGCAATGCTATGGCTTAAATTATAAAGATATTAAAACAAGCTGCTGATCCTGTTATACCACAGGGAATATTCAAATGCTGCTATTTGAATCACAGTCTGAAGCTCATTTGCTTGATCTCCACACCTCTGGTCCCAAGGGGTATTACTGTAACAAAGCATCTTCACCTTCTCTTTCAGTGGGGGTTGCCGGACACAGATTCCTTTCCATAAGGAATCACCTCCACTGTGCTGCAGCTGAAGAGCAATGTTGAACTAGGGCCAGATAAAAAAACAGACAAGAAAGAGCTGAAGAAGCTAAAAACCATCTCCTTTCTTGCCATGGCAGAGAATTGCAGACAGTGAAGAGGGAATGGACACAGTTCCACAGTAGTTTAACTCTGGGTTTAACACAGGGTTGTTTCTGTATGGGAAGTTACCAGCTCTTAAGTAACACCTGATCAATATTGGGAAGGTCAGTAGTGTCTGAGGAATGCTTTCTAGATCTTAGACCTAAGATCTCAGAATCCCTGTCCATGGGAAGTCAAGACTGCTTTGTTCTTCACTACTTCATCACATTATGTTTTTAATGGCACAAAAATCCAGCTTCCATCCGTTCCTTCAGAAAATTATTCCAGGGACTGATGTCCACCAGACTGAGGAATCTCTGTGATCTCTCTGTCATTTTTGTCCTTGCTGACATTTTTCTTTCAGTTTAGAGGAAGAATGATGGCTGAATTACTTTACTACCGTATGCATGCACTCATTTGTAGCTCATTTCTACTGCCATGAAGAAGCTTTTTGACACCCTTAAGTAGTAGGAAATAAAATATTTGCAGCCATTAACAAATGCAGCATTTAATGACATTATAAGCCTGCCTGATCTGAGCCCTTTACTGGATATTGGCTTGGTTGTTGAAAGTCAATTTTACAACAAAATAAACACTGGCATGACATAAATTTCACTAGTTTGGTTTTCAGATGTAGTTATATGCCATATTACTCCTTGGGGGTGAGAAACATAATGTGTGCAAATGAATTTAGATACACAGCAACTGATTTTCCAGTGACGATATAATTAAGGCTATAAAAGACAGCCTATATGTAACAGCTACTGTGGGAGCCCCTTGCGTGCTCATATATACACAACTTTATTTTTTTTCTTATTTTGCTGTTACACTTGTCTTTTTGTAAAACAAGAAAATTATACGGTGTCTAAAAATTTCTAAAAGATTGAGAAGTACAATAATTAGACTACCAACTAAAATTTTGCATTGGAGAAAAATAAACATTGCTAAATCAAAACACATCCTATTTGTTTGATATAAGTACTTGTTTTCAATACAGATACATGTACATCATGGGAACAAAGTGAGTACTTTTAGCACTTCAGTTTTCAGTTCTTTTTCAAGATGATCACCTGTTTTCCCAAACAAGTGCCTATTAGAGTCCCTCTGGTTCCTGAACAAAATATTCATCCAGTGTGGCTTCACTTGGGATTGAGACAGTAGCAAGGCAGCACAGTGCATCATTTTCTTTTGTATCAAGGGAGTGTCCATTGCATTGCTTTTTTTTACTGCAATCAGAGGAATTGACTAAGTGCTGCAACTACAGGCAACACTCAACTTTCTGCTCTCTTTGTTCACCTGACAAAGCACAAGACAAGTGAAGGTGTCTTTATTGCAGTAGGTCAGAGATAGGGGACAGCTGAGGAGAATAAGCATGAAAGTGAATGGGGAGGGGACAAAGATACCCAAGGACCAGGAGGTGAGCTCCACCACTAAGAGAAAGCTGAGTTATTTCAAAAAACATTTTGGAATCCATGAATAAGAATGTTTAAACCAGTACTTTAAACAGGCACAATAGATAAATATTAATAAATTGAACTTCCCTCTCCAGCGTAAAGTGGAGAACTTTCTAAACAGATATTTGGAGCTGCCTTTCACTCCAGTTTATGTGTAAAATTTCATAGATTTCTCTGATAATTTTGATTCTTAAAAAACATGAACAAAACAAAAAGATAGACTGTTTGAAGCAAAGGAAAAGGATATTAGTTCCCTGGAGCCACATTAAACATTATTAACTATAATAGTTAATAATCAAGGTTGGTCAATAGAATCGTGTTCAATTTCTTTCCCAGTACAAAACTGAATTTTGTGGCAAAAAAAAAAAGATATTATGTTAGAAAATCAAGTAACTGAGAAATGAAACTTACTAGATTCAAATGTATTGGCTCAACATAAATGCTGAGCTTTGTTTTAAGACAGCTTCTAAAAACCATTGTGTTGAAACCATGGTTTTTGAGCAAAATGAGAACCTGACACAATGGTGAATACTTATTTTCCAGAAATTAAACCCAGGAACCGTAATGAACAGAGACTACAGGCTAGACTTCAAGTAAAACAAAACAAAACAAAACAAAGGCACAATTCTGAATATATTTTGTCTATTTATTCCCATGAGAAAGCCAAAAAGAAAATTCTTTACACTAAGAAAAGGAAGTTTAAAATAGTAAAAATAAGGTTATCACTTACCTAGTGACAAGTTTTCCCCATTGTCTTCATTATTGTTTTCATATACATCTAGAAGTTATTTATTATATAACATAATATATAATAATAGCATCATGATGAAGGCTATACTTGCAAAGGCTAGATTTATTTAACTATTCTCCCTAAAAGCAAGCAACATACGTGGACCACCAGTTTATTTTCTACCTGAAATTTTTCTTCTAGCCATTACATTGTGTTGTTGTATTTGGGTATTTTTGTTGTATTTGGTTTCTTTTCTTTTTTGTTTGTTTGTAAGACAAATTGCTGCTATTCCATGAGGGTTAGGCCTTGACTGCTCTGGCGGCTCAGCACTGACTGATTACTCTGAGTTTAGATGATGCAGCTGTCCATGGAAAAAGTGATCTGCTCAGGGGCCCAGGGAAGCAAAGGCTGTAGCCCTGTTTTTAACTTTAATAACCTGTGTTTATTCCATTTTGACAAAAATAGATACATTAAATGCTCTTGGCTAGTCATAGTGCTGATCATTGGCTCCTAAATATATTAACACAGGCAATTACTACACAGTTATATATAAAGTTACTAAGCAATACAACCATAGTAGAGAGCAAATCAAAGACCTCAAAAAAATGAGAACATATAATACTAAATAATAACAATAGAGGTCAGAAAGTGTACTCCATCTGTTTAAAGACATCTCTATTGACTCATTATCACAATGATGTGATCACTCATGGTACCGCAGACTGATCAAAAACAGAAGTCACAGATGAAGTACTGAAGTGCTCTTAGTTGCATCTTATATGTTGCTTTTACCAGACAGACACCAGATTCCCAGCTGTGGTGAGTTTGGTCTTTACTTGCAGTTAACAAGATGCTTTCCTGTCCTGTTATATCCTCCCTACCTATTTTTAGAAGCGTTTCACACTTACTCATGCAGTGCTCATCAATGTGTGAAATTAAAGTATGAACTGATCAGTATGTGAAAGTGAGGCTCATAGAGTTAAATTATGAATAAATTATGCCAGGGATCCTGAATCTATTTGAGGAAGGCTGTGCCACCTGCTAAAACGAGCTGTTACTACTACACTGATGTCTGAAATCAGAATAGCTGCAAGCAAACCCTGGCTGGAATCTATTGAGGTGGGACAAATATCAGCAAGTTACTAAATACAGACAGTTAATTGTGTTTTGCTGAGATGACAGATACAAAATCATGTCTTAAATGTGAAAGGCAGAATTTCAAAAACTCAGTTTCTATTCTTTAAGATGTAGAACTTAAAGCTAATGTTTCAAGCTATAGATACGGTTTACAAATAAACTGTATTTTTCTGTTTAAGTTATTGAAATGAGATGTTCCTTGTGTACTTCTGATGCCTGTGTGTTTGGAATGCAAGTGCTTTAGCTGTTCAAAATAAGCTATTCTGGTATGCATAAAAAGTGGATATAACCTGCTAAATTAGTCTCATGCTTCAAAATAAACTGGATCCATTTCTTGCAGCTTGGGTTTCACAAAGAGACTGTGAACAACACACAGAGTTAGGAGTAAAATCAAATGAAGAATTATAATAGCATGGAAGAATACAAAGATAAATGCTCTGCCAGACCTGCAATCCTCTGAGAACTCTAAGTATCCAAGAAAGATTTAATCTATATACAGGGCTCTTGTAGGAAAGCAAATGGAAAGTTGCCTTATTTCTGATAATGGAAGGTGAAACACACTCAATGCATCTAGAGAGATAATTGTGTATGTCAAAACAATTTTGAAAGAGATGGGATATGTAGCATAGTAATGTCTGATGTGATTGATAGTATATCTACTCTTCACTTTCAGAGTGGTGGTGGGTTTTGATAGCATATTTTACAGCACTGGCTAGAAAGTATGATGTGTACGCTGGTGAAAACAATAAGAAAAGCTTGGTCTTTTCATCCTCAAAATTCTTCTAAAATGTGCTCTTGCTTTCTCTTCTGAGCTGTTCCATGAGCATTTGATAAGCAGAACATGTTAAGAAATAAAGCTGTGAGAAAAGTAAAAATTTAGATGTAGATATTTTTGTAGAAAATTATGCTTTAAAATTATGATAAATTTAAAATCATAACAATTTTTAAAATGGTCATATGAGTTTAAAACTGTGGTCCTAAGCCTACAATTAGTTGTATGAAGATGAGCTATGTGCCTCCATAAAAACTGCCGGGAAGCTGGGAGACACACTCAAGCTCAGTATCTTCTGAAACTGATGAAAACTATTTCAGAAGTTTAGAAGTACTGAACAGAAACATTACCCTGCAGTTTTATAGGCCACAACAGTTGTGGTACTCCACTAAAACAGATTTGTGATTAAGTCATCTAACAGAAAAATAAAGCAGTTATTTCCCAGGTTAGGCTGAGGAAGCTCACTTCACCTCATTAGGAGTTTCGAATATTTTTCATTCTCAAAAAAAATGCAGATTTTCACAAACATTTGAGTAAATCTAAGAATAAACTACATTTGCTTATTCAACTATAAAATTTTCTTAGCTTTTTCATATTTTTTCAGGGTAATGTTTTAAAGATTAAATTAGACTCAAATAGTTTCCACAGCTCCATTTCAGCAATTTTTTTTCCAAATAATACTACATGGTAGCGTTTTGACTTTTTCGAATATAAGATTTACTTTTATACTTTCTAAATGAAGCAAAACATTTGTCTCCAAATACATAAATAATGGAAATTATAATACTGGGTAGAAGTTCACAGTTGTTTATTTGTCACTATTTTAGCTGATTAGACAACAATTTAATATTTCTGTTTCAATGTATAATGGAATTTTTTTTAAAGTGTGAAGTTATGTGCAAAAAGGAAAAAGTTCTTATTTCAATAAAGTAGTGATTTACATGATGGAAACTTGTCAAGGAAATAGCTGAGTTTATACCTCTTTAAAAATGCTGGCATTTTTCAGAGGTAAAAAATATATGGGCTATTGTTCCAAGAAGTGCAACTAGGAAAGGATGAAATTAAAGAAATCTTGTGAAAAAAATAAGGGGGAAAAAAAGGAGTATGAGAAGGTGTTTTGTAGCACAGCTGCAAATTGTGACTAATGAAGCTTGGTACATTCGTGCACTAAAAAAAGACTTCCACTTTATGTCAGCTTGTCTGATCTGGTAAATTTGGAGACTGATTTTTAACATGTCTGATAGTTCTCTTTAATTTTTCTAATCCAGTGGTTAGCTGTGCTTTGGCTGGAAGCAGGTGTGTCAGCTCAAAGGACACAGACGCTTACATTTGCTTCTGCTGAGATTACACTTATAATATCTTGTACCATTAAAAGCAATTTAAATGCTTTATTTAAAATTAGGCAGATGTCTAGAAATAAAAATGGAAATGTGATCAGCTCTATTTGCATATGTTGTACGTATTTAAAAAAAAACCTGTAATCCTCTGTGTACTGTTGTTGTTCCACATATAAAAGTACAACCTGGTGTGCAATTAAGTCATACAAAAATACATTAAAAGGTCTGATGTTGCCTTGTATGGCTTGTGAAATAATGAACATTTTCAGCTCACAGTCTCAGCCATTATAATGTTATTACACAGTCATTAAATTGAAGCTGTTATTCCACTGCTAAAACAACTGATCAATATCCATTACCAGTCAGTGATGGCTGGAGCCAAAATGAGATTATATTGCAAATGAGCCACAGACAAGGTAATGATCCCTCCATTTTGATATATTTAAAGGCATTCCCTAAAGCAGATAATTTCCTTAAAAGAGAGTACAACTTTTCCATCGAGTCACCAATCTAGGAAAATAAAAATGTTCTTTAATTACAAAAAGCCTTACGTATTATGATTTTTAATGAAACAATAGTGTTCTCAGCAAAGATAACCACTTTTGGATCAATGAAATTGTTTCTAGTTTCTGCCTGTTGGGTTTTACTTGCTATAAGTGCTGTGCTATACAAACCCTGTGTCTTACCAAAGAAACAAACCAAATTATGTTTCTTTGAGGTCAGGATTTATCTCAGTGTAGCATACTTGGAAGCTTGTCCAAAAGTAAATAAATAAAGATGGGAAATACTTCCTTAGAGAGATTTTAGTGTCCCTTTCCCATAAGACCTACAATAGTTTTCCCTTTTCTTATCGTTTACAGAGTCTGGCCAAAACTTTTCCAAGCTGTGCTTGAGCGGTTCCTCCAAGGCCCTGTCAGTCACTGACTTGAGGGATCCATCTTTTGTTATCTCTGTTATCTCTGGATCATTTGTGTACTTCGGCGTTTATAAGTTGTTATTATTATCTTATTTATTTCTATGTATTCTGTGTTATGTTAATATGTATTATTTTTATGTGGGTATTTTTCTTTTATGTTACCAGTTTATCCTCACAAGACAGATGTCTTTACATCCAGGTATCTATATCTCCTTTGTGTTCCACATATTAGTACAATGTGTAGAACACAGGAGTTTTTCCAATCTTGCACCTCTTTTCAGCTGGTCCAGAAGTTTCCCTATGGAAGCAAAAGACTTCTCAAACTGTTAAACAGATTTGGACAATTTACTAATATGTAGTATAATATAGTGACAAAACATATCTTATTACTTTATCTAAAGACCTTCCCTTTCCCGCTTGTTTTCTTTTCTGTATTTGACAGATTTCTTCATTTTATTTTTCAAAATGGATATCCATGGATACATGGACAAAATGCTCAATTTCTTTCAAACAGCCCTTTTAGAACTAGATCTTCTGTTTCTTTTAAATTTAATTTTCTTTTATTTTGAACATATTTATAGAATTAATAGCACTTTAGTCCTCATCAAAGAATATCAGCTCAAAAATGAAGCTTTATTTTTGATATCATAAAGATTACTTGAACAGAAAAATTACTAGCAACTATGATAGGCTTATATGTATTTATATATATATATGCTTATAGGTATTTATATGTTAAGTATAAATACTTCCTATGGCAGAAAGAACTTTTCCAGTACTAAGGTAAAAATTTTGTAAGTCTAATGCTTCCTTTTCACTTGCCTATATTTGGTATACCTGTGAATCTTACTGTTCTGCAGCAAGGCTCTGAGAGAATTCTGGCTTGTCCAAAAGTTAGAGTCTCTGCAAATGTACAGAATTATAGAGGCGAAGAAGTTTAGCTCTTTCACAGATAAAAACTAGTCTATCCTCTTTGTAGTCCTTCATAACCATAAAACAGAGGCTGTGACTTAATTTTCCAGAAACCTGACACATTATCCACCCAAAATATTCAGTAGAAAAAAAAATAAATTTAGAAATAGGCTGGATTCCAAAGGTAACTTTTGTTATGTAAACTTTCTTGTGTAAAATTACTGAAGTTTTTCAAAAACTCATATTCCTAGCCCATTTCTTTGGATAGACCATCCTTAGCGTCTCACCTCTCTGGCTTATTCTTCTAGTCTTCTCTAAAGCTTTTCCCTCTTACTAACCAAATTTGATATCCTTATTTAGTGAGTAAAATTTAGTTTTCTCCACCTGCAGAACTCTGAAGCATAACTGCTTCTTTGCAAAATCTCCTTTTGCCATGAAACGTCAAATGAAAGCAGTAGAATAGGCAGCTGGTGTCCTGTGACCACTGTGCATGTCATACTGGGCCTCACTGCTTCCTCCTGCCTGCCCATCTCACTTTCACTTTGTCCTGTATCTTCTCTGTCATGTTGCTGTGCAGTCACCAAGCTGCCTGCCTCGGCCACCACCCCCATCACTGTTGTACCATGGACTACAGTGGGAGCAGCATAAGACCAAAAAGGAGTAAGATCCTAAGGTCCAGTGGGGAATGGTCTGAGGCAGCCACAGAGCACACTGTAGTGATTTCTCTGCTCCTGACACCCATGCGAGAGCGAGTACAGCTTACTGTTGTCCCACCTTTGATGGCTCTCTAACAATACTCCCAGTTATAAGTTCCTTGGCAGAATAGTGTGTGTGGCAGCAAGGACAATTGGATCATAGTCCATGCCTACTCCAAGGCATGATGGTAACAATACCAGCACTAAAATAGTAAGAAACAGCAATAACCTTGCATCATCTGACAACACAAATGCATACTTAAAGCAAAAATAAATAAATAAATAGTTGTTGTGAAGAGACCCTTACAGGCCCTTCTATACTACTACATTCTGCTTCATTTAGTGTAAAGTACATAAACCAGCCTGACAGCCCTGGCAGCAGAACTGTCAGAAGATTTAGTGGAATCATATGATTTTCTTTCTCTGATCAAACTGAGAACTGACTTGTTGTGGCAAAATTGTAATGAGATTTTGAATGTTGACAGAAGAAGGACATGTTGGGGAGAAGCATATAGATCATGAAAGCTATCTAATCTAATAAATACTATAATTCTTAATGAGTTTTATCTTGGTGATTTTTATTTTTTTTCTTACACTGTTCTTTCTGGGCAGTTTTCTACTCCTTTTCTATATGAATACATTAATTGCATCTTATCTTTCAGAGATCTGAGGGTTGGTGCTGGTAGCAAAACTCGAAGCTCCTATTTATAACTGTTTGATCAATAATGCATTGCAGATGTGCACAGTACGTTGTTGCAAACATCCAAATGGAATGCCTTTCTCCTCCACACGCTCCACAGCAGCTCAGCTCTGCAGTGCCCAGCACTACTCCACTCAGAGGCCCAATAAAACCTTGCTGTTTAATTTCAAGTCTGTTAGGACTCCGCCAAAGGTTAAGTTATTGCAGTTACTGACATTTAAGTTGTAAATAAACAGGGCCTTGAGAGAAGAAAGGAAGTGGGGTGCTATCTTTATTGCATGAAAAGAATATTTTGCCGGAGTTATAAAGACCATTCTATTGTTTTCTTCAGAGCCGTTGAAGAAAATTCTCATTGGCTGTGGCTGAATAGAACAAAAACACTTTGAAAAAAGTATTTTTAAAGACTGAAGTGAAAGAAGACCTTAATTTCCTTTTACTTACACCTGCCTCATCAAGATTTACTGCTCTGAAGGAAAAATCTAGGTGAACTGATTCTGGTGGATTGATTCTCTTTTATGACATGAATGCGAACTGAAAAGAATGAAATTCTGTCCATATTACCTTATCAAGTTCATTGGGCACAAATGAGAATAATTTCCAGAGTAATGCAACATAATATAGACAGCCG
This sequence comes from Drymodes brunneopygia, assembly GCA_013400955.1. NCBI lineage: Eukaryota > Metazoa > Chordata > Aves > Passeriformes > Petroicidae > Drymodes > Drymodes brunneopygia. The sequence goes on from VZTZ01043189.1 coordinate 83,750, forward strand.
ACCTATTTAGACTTTATGTTATTATTATAAGAGAAAATGAAAATTACTACATTCTGTTCAACAAGTTCAACAATAATGATCATCTCTAGTATTTAAATGTCTTGGCTTATAAGAATGGCTTAAATAGCCCTAAGCTGCACACATATTAATAGGAATTTTTTCTCTTTAATAAAAAAAAAATAAAAAAGCTTTTTCCTACCCTAACTAATAACGTTGTTGAAAGGAATAACATGACTTTATCATTATTTTGAGTTCTTAAATCAGTATTAAGTCTTTCTGTAGATAATAAAACGCAACTTCTCGAGCTGTATGCAAGAACTGCTTGATAAAATTCTATAGCATTGGTTACAAAAAAGATGTACCCATCTATTCCAGCTTTAGTATCTAATAATATTACCTTTCATGACATTACATTCATAAACAGCACAGTCAACATACTATGTCAAGATAAATAATGTGAAAATAAAAGATATAATTTTAATTATTTCAGAACCTAGGCAGAAAACAAATACCAAAGTAAACCTTTTGCTGTTTTTTTAAAATTTCTAAACTGTTGCTTTCATTCAGTAAATTTTGTTATGTTTATTATTATACACTATCTTGGATGATTTCAATTTTCAGCTGTTTCTTCAGAACTTCACATAATCGGTATAACTTGACAGATGATGACTGAATGGCCAATGGCCATCCTGGTTGCTAAAAATAATTCAGAAAATAATTGTTTGCTGATGGTTTTGAGATATTTTAAAAATGGTTCTTGATTGTTAGATATGTCTTATGATTTCAGAAAATTACGTAGCCTAGGCTACTCGCTCTTCTCAGGAAAGTCAATATATTAAGAGGCAGTATCAATTATATTCCCCTTAGCATGTTTCTTTTAGAACCTTGAGTCACTCCATTTCTGTTATTAAAAACCCAAATTATGCAATGAAGTAAATAGAGTTCTTTCTGTTTTATACAAGCAAATTTTCATTACCAACATCAGTCTATAGACAGAACACATAAATTAAACGCCTGGCTATTAATCATAAGTCTATCATAGTAAACTTTTATTCTTTTAAGGCTGCTTTCATACATTTCCCTGTACATTATGTAATTATGTAAATTCTTCCTTTGTTGTTTAGTCTTGCTGTTTTCCTCAAAGGTCATTTTATATGCCTGAGTTTAACAGTAGAAATGATACCTATATAGTGTTTTATAACTCTGTAGCACTTCAGTTTATAAAGTGTAAAAACCTGACAAACTACCAACTCATCTGGGTCTTCTTGCCTTCTGAGCACATCACTGATGCGTGTAGTGTTGTCTGTGGGATAACACCAAGTGATTGATGGCACTTTTTTCTGACCTAAATGCTGTGTTATAAGTGTTTAGAATAAAATTAGTTTTACTAATGGAGTTTACTGGAGTATGAACATCATTGGGGAGTGTACTAACACAGTTTTTCAATGATCCAATCCTACTCCATTTGAAGTAATTTGAAAACAGACATTAATTTTCAGAGGCAAGTTTTGGCCACAAAAAATTCAGAGAGAAAGATATAGCATAAAGAAAAATAGTGCAGATTCTAGTATCTTTTATGCCAACTTCTTAAAGGTGCAATTGTGAGCATGTTTGGAGCTGCTCCCAATTACATTGATATATAAAACCAGATTGGGCCCACCAAGATTAGATTAAGACTAGAATGTAAAACAGTCACATGGAGCATTATCTGATTCAATAATTCTTGGTCATCAAAATAAACATTCTAATTTCTGCAGGATTACTTTCGTAGACTAATGTACACAAAACTCAATCCAAACCAGTAGGAATCTACAGGGATTTTTTTCTGCATCATTGGTTTAATTGTAGTGGAAGACCACATTATGGTTTTATGCATCCATACGTACATTTGACATGTCTCTGAGAAGCTGCATATTTATTACTTTGACCTTAAGTAAAATGGAAAAAATGCTTCCTTTTCTTTTAGGAACTTCATCCTCTGTAGCATTGAGCACATTATGGAAATGTCAAGGGCTTTGAATTGCCATTAAAGCCAGAAGCTTGAAAGGTTGCGTCATACAGACATTTATTTTATAGCAATTAATAACCTGAGAAATTAAGTCACTAATATACTATACACCTTAATTATAAGCCGCATCTTCAATTTAATTACTTTTCTTAAACCTATCTTAAATTTAATTACTTTCCTTCGCAGCTTGCTTAACAAAGGTGCAGATTCTATATATGGTTTACCACGGTTCAACTGTTGTTTTCTTTTTTGTTTATGTGAAACTTGATGAGAAGAAAGATGAACTCTAAGTGATCTAGTTTTACTCTCTAGTTGAGATGCAGAATTGTCACTGATACTGGAACACTCATTACAGAGAATACACCCCAATGCTTTTAGGGGAGTGTTGAATCTACCCTGTATTTTAGATGGGTAGCTTGTTTTAGTTTATCCCTTTACACCTTTTGTAATAATTTATGTTGTATTTTATATTATTGCATATCCAATTAAAGTTATAGACTAAAAAGAGAAAAAAAAAACCCAAAAAACTGAATGGAAAAGACTTGTTATAAATACAATTTCAAAGCAAGTCATGGACTAAAACAGATGTCTCAACTTTTGAAAAAAAGCAGCCAACTCCCCATAGAATGGTTTGGTCTGGAAGGACTCTAAATATCCAACCCACCTGTAAGCAGAGACACCTTGCATTAGACCATGTTGCTCAGAGTTCCTTCCAACCTGGTCTTGAACATTTCCAGGGATGGGGCATCCACAGCTTCTATGGGCAACCTGTTCTAGTGCCTTACTACACTCACAGTAAAGAATTTTTTCCTAATACCTAATCTAAACTCACTGTCTTTCAGTTTAAATCTACTCCCCCTTGTCCTGTTACTATCTGCTCCTTTAAATAGTCCCTGTCCATCTTTCCTGTAGGCAAGGCTGCAAATACGTCAGCCCAGAGGCTTCTCTTCTCCAGGCTGAACAATCCCAATCCTCTCAGCCTTTCCTGACAGGAGAGGAGCTCCGTCCCTCTAATCATCTTCCAGAAGGAGGCCCTTCTCTGGACTTGCCCCATGGCTTGGCCCTTTCTACACAGCATGGTCTTTCTGGTTTTAATGGTCGCAGCATGCCCCCTTTTTTTACAGGCATCTTCTTTCTCCTTCTCCTTAGTCTAGATGCCAATGGTTTGGTGTTAGGGTCTCAGACACTCTTGTCTATTGTAACAAAACTGTCAAGAGACCCCTTATAATCTCATAAACCTGAAAGGATCTTGGCTACCTCCTAGCCTAAGGTGTTTAGATGCCTCTCCCTTCCTGTTATCCGAAGTCCTAAAGGCTCGGAAGAGGAATTGCAACCTTCCTGTCTGACAGAAGGCAAAGACATGCATAGAATCCTGGATGCAAAAGAGGGCCTATGCCTTAAATTTTTTTTGCATTTTGCAAAAGGGAACCAAGGTACCTAAATCAGGGCCACGGGTACAGCTTCTAGATGACAAATTAACTTACCAATGTTTGGAAGTGTGTTGCTATAGGATGTTACAGAACTATATATATATATATATATATGAATTGTTTAATAGGCTGTCTTGGAGAACAGATGTATGAGTGCCTATTAAACATAGTGATCCTTCACCTAGGCCAGGGAATCCCACAGCTGACAAGACTCAGTTGTGGGATGAGGTGTGAAGATGAGGATGCTCTGTTTCCTACAATGTTTTCTGAGGCATCTATTTCTAAGCACTTTCCAGCAATGGGCATCAGAATGGATGGGTTTAGTTGTGATCCTGTTGAGCTGTTCATACACAGTTCAGACTAAGATACATCTTGATTTAAGATACTCAAGATGCCAGAATATATTAAAATGAAGTTATAATAATACATGTCTAAAAGGAGAATAGGCAGAACTGAGGATATTGTATTTTTTCTTAAATACCTATCATGAAGCAAAGGGCACAATTAATAGCAATTTTTTTTAGACAACAGTTTCTTCAGTTCTTAATATAATCTTTTCTATCTCAGTGAACTGTACATTAAAAAGCTTGCATTAGTTGTATCAGAAATCTACAATAATGGTCACTAAAGCTGAACATATACATATTTAACATACACATGTGTGTGTGTGCATTTCTGCACATTCTAACAAAAATATTAAGCCATGTACTGTGGATATTAAGAATTTACAAAATTTACAAAAAAAAACCCCTCTTTAAATGATGGCTCTAAATTTTTTTGATAATATTAGGATTTCTGCAAGTACTCTGAGCCACATTTGTCCCATGAATCTTCCTAGAGCTGGTGGATTTTTGTTTCCTTTGATCTGTTGTGTGGAAAACCGATAAAATAAATCTAACCCCACAGCCCTCCAAAAACAGTTAGCTCCTTGACATTTTAATGGTTCTGGTTCACACCAGATTACTGTTGCTATAATGTCAGAGCCATTCCAAAAATGAGGGCACTCCCAGTAGCCATGTATCTCATTACTCACAAATGCTAGGCTGCTGTTTTTTAAATAAATATGTTGTAGGGATAGTGATTAGGGAGTGTTCTTTTGCTGGTTCACCTCTTGAGTCTCAGACTGCTAGATTTGTTCAAGCTAGTAACAGAAATGGGGGGAAAAATCCCCAGATTCACAAAAATGTGTGTTTCACCTTTCAAAAATCTATGTAGTGGAGAGTCCTCCCCAGGAAGATTTCTAAAGAAAAACACTTTTGGAAGGGCAGACACAGACACACAATTTAAGAGGCCTCTAGTAACCCTTTAGCTGTCTAAAACAAAATGTTACAAAGAGTTAAGCCTTCACCACCTCGCTGAGAGCACCTCTCTTCCAGGTCCCAAACACATATTTCCCTTGGCCTTTTCAGCAATCAGGTGAGGGCATGGCAGGGAGGAGGTCCAAATATGTGGGTAGGCACATGGTGGTCATCCTAGAGGAGAACGACACAAAAAGACAGGGAATTTGGGGATCCTGATATCAAAGAGTGGCATTGTGAATGACAGAGGCATATGGCTAACCAAAACTGAAGTATATATTTTGATATAAATAAAAAAACAAACAGACATATATATAAAATTCAAATTTATGCTTCTGTGTCTTTCTTGGACTAGCTCTAAACCAGGATTTTCAATGGAGAGGCTTTCTAAGCTCTGCAGGGGGTGTGCAAAGGTGTCCCCAAATGACAAGGCAGTGTTCTGAAGAGATTCGCTGATAGCATGTCATGAGCAGCCAAAGCCCAAAACCATCCTTCAAAGCAGGCCTCAACAGAATTCCTTCTGGAAAACCTCTACCTTTACCCATTGAAGAGGCTGGCCAATTATAACAAGATTATTTGTTCCTCAGAATATCTTAAAATCTTACCTTTTCTTTCAGCCCTGGGTTTTGTGGATTCAAAAAAATATGCAGCTGCTTCCAAGAGCTCTTGACTCAAGCAGATCACCATTATCTGCTCCTTTATTTCTGAGGAGAGACCTGAGGTAATAAAGGTACTTTAACTTCAACCAGAACATCCCTCTGCTGAAAACTTGCCATCCCTTGTACATCTCTGCCAGCATCTGCATCAGTATTGATTTCTCAGGTGCAGAGGAGCAGAAGAATAACAACATAACATCTCTGCATGTCAGCTTCTACAGGTATAATCAGGTTTTTCTCTCAGTTCAGAGCTGATGAGCATTCAGAAAATGCCACAGTTGAGAATGCATCCTCTTTCCCTTTCTCTGTTTGGATACTTCTGAGGGAGCCAGGCTTGCTCTCTGTTGCTCACATGGGCAGGGCACAAAGGCTGGTGGCAGTTTGCCAGTTGTTCTGCATCTCCACCACAATATCATTTGTACACTGCACTCCATGCCTTGAGCAATCCTTCCAGCTGGAAGCATTTCTGATTCAGACAGGCCAGCACCTCAGTACAAGTAATAATGACTGCACTTACACGGGTACCTGCACGTTAATGGTATCCAGTCCTTCCACAGGCTCCTGAAGCATCTCTCATGAAAAATGCCTTGCTTCTTGGGGACCAAGAGCAGCTTCAGGTGTGCTAGCACAGATCTGAATGCCTTTGCCTATGGTCATCACCTCTAGAACTTAGATGTCGCCCTAATTTTTCTAGAGTGCTGTGTTTATACTTGGTAGCAAAGGTTCTCATAGATTTTGTGTAAACAATCCATGTTTCTATAACCGGCCAAGGACTGTTTTTTAATTTGGATGTTGTTTTTCATTCTTCTTTCTGGGGTAGAGAATGTGATGGACTGTGTTTCTCACCTAAGGAATTTCAGAGGTGGCAACCTGCTTGTCCAATCTATAACTGTCTGTAAAAAAAGTATAAATATAAGAATAAAGAGAGGCTGGGTCTCTTGTTGCTCTCTGCCCAGCCTTGGTGGCTGACCTCCTGAGTTGCCTATTTGTCTTGTGTCCGACAGAGCAACACTTAGAAACCCTTTCCTTTCTTTAGACCATCTTTTCATTCCTCAAATTCTTCACGAACCTTCAATTTGAATGATTTCAGCCTGTTTTCCTAAATGTTATGAGGTGAAAGCATTTGCTTTAAAACAGTATTTAAGCAGTACGTTACATTCTGCACCAGGGAACTCAAGGCTCTAGGAAGTGATTTAGCTTCTGTTACTACTTCTGAAGATATAAATAATAATAAATAAAAACATAGCTATCAGGGTGAATTTAAGAGACAATGAAAAGCATTCATTTGTTATTATATAGTACATTTCAAATGCTTTTTCAGGAGGTATAAAAAGAAAATCTAGTGTCAGATGTAGTTCTGCTGCTGCTTTGTGAGAGAGCAAGTGCATGTATGTGTGCATGATTATGAGGGAATTGGGAAGATGGGGAAAAGACAGATATGTCTGGGACATGCATTCTCAGCAGAGAAGCAAGAAAGCTCCCATCTAAAAAAATACTTTCTTTTCAAAATTTGAAAACTTCAGGCATAATGAATACTTATTAAAAATGCAGATTTTAAAACATTTAAATAATGACACAAATGTGACACCAATCCAAAGATAAAATAGTATGCATACAGATAAGACTACCAAAGGTGTTTCCACTTTTTTTTAAATGCCAGTTGTAGCTGAAAATTGCTAGTTTTGCACTGACTGATGTTAAACTTTCAATAACTTTCTTCCAATATAAACACTTTGATAGACAATGTGATAGGTGCATTCTGTGGTATGTTCTTCCAGGCTTCTGGAACAGAAATTTAAGCTTGCAATTTTATAATATTTTGGGTTTATTTTTTATTTTATTTTATTTTGTTATTATTTATTTACTTTATACTTGCTTTTACTAAAGTCAACACCCAGAGGTGTCAAGTAAATTGATTGCTTAAGAAAGACAAATTTTTACACTAATCACTATCTCAATTTTCTTCCAATATTATTGTTGCATTTCTCACTTTCCTCTTCCTTGGGTAAGAGTTAGGTACATTATTGGATAGACCAAAGAATTAACACCAGCAAAATATGCAACTAAATGCTTCACAAGAGGCATTTCACAAATAAATCCTTTTACACTAAGATAAAATTTGCATATTAAAGAAAATAAATTGAAAAAAATATATTGTGGATTTCACCTGCTGTTCAAACTGAGAACTCTCTACAGGAAAATTAAAGAATAATAGTAAAATAATACAATAGAGTATTATAGACAAAAAACCTTGAATAAGGTCAGCCTTATATATTTAAGCAAAGAAGTTGCATCTTATTTTATATACTTTAATTTTAGTGTCTTCATGTTATTTTTCTTTACCTTGACAGCATTACCTAAAACATCCTATTTTGAATTATTTCTCTGGCTTTAAACTTGAGTAGATGAAGTTTTTCTTCCACTGACAGATCATGAAACTGAAATTTTTTGCTGTTGGCTTATGACCAGCTCATTTTGCTCACGTATCCATGCTGAAACCATTATAGGCTGACCTCATAAAGCCAGGAACATAGGCAGTTTCTAGCTTTGGCTCAAAAGCATGCAAGTTTACATCAGAAAAAGTTCAAAGCATTAAGAATGACACATCTAACGTGTTTATTTCTCCACCCCTCCCCCCCCCTTTTTATAATGCTCTCTTTCAGGTTAAGAAAAGAGAGGCTTTTACCTGCAGTACTTTCTTAAGATGAATTTTCCTAATGCAGTGTAGGCTTCAGATAAGTTAGGATTTTACTGTAATCTTATATAATGTGGCTCCCGAGGAAAAAAAAAAAGAATAGAAAGAACACATGGGGTTTTCAAGCCTTGCAGAAATACTTGAGTCTTAAATGTACAGTGATGCAACCTAAGCAACTTTCTGACATCCTAGGCAAATGGTTTATGAAAGGTTGGGCAAGAAACTCTTGTGGCAAAACACATAACACCGAGGTCTGTAATTGTTTTTGTCTATACAATTCCTGCTTGTTTGTGCTGTATTGTTTAGTCAGGAGAATTTCTTTACTGCATCTTAAAATCATTATATTTTTGACTTTCAGTTTAATTCTTTTCCAATATTTAAAAAATGCAGCACTTCATAGCTTTTGCCAGTATTTACCACCAAAAAAATTACTATTTTGAATCTAATGTATTTGAGTATCTGATGTAGGAAATAGCTGATAACAGGTCAGATGTTCATCACATGCAGTAGGATGCTTGAAGTCAAATTTTTCTTCTGTCGTGGCAGGTGAAAAATTTTAGATAAGATTCAGTAGAACCAGCTGAGGTGAAATATATATTCTTGTACATCACTCAGAAATAACAGATTATAATAAAATGCTTCTTATGAAATAACATTGGCCCCAGGACAGGAAAAGAAGGCTTGGACAGAAGATAAAGAATTTCAGAAAGCTGAAAACAAAGAGACCTCCATTCTTGAAGATGTGCAGTTTCAGTAACTGACCTTTCAAATCATGAGTAAAAGGAAATCAGTAGAGCTAACACGGCCCTGATTGCAGTGTTAGCTGTGAAGACCCAGCTAATTTTCCAGCTAATTGGAGCTACCAGTACCAAAAAGATCCACTATACTAATGATTCCATTATTTTGATTTCAGAGTATTGAGTCCTGCAGAGAAAATGAGAGCTCAAATCAAGTTAGGATACCAGTTTCTATCAGCCGTAGTATTAAGAGAATTAATAAAGGAAGAAACTCAGCTTTGTGTTGCAAGTTACTTCAAAGTAGAAGATAGGTCGTTCCTACCTAAAGCTATTGTTGTTTCACCAGCACTTTTTATCCGAATTGGTAAAATCTTATTAGAAGGCAAAGATCTGATATAAAATGTACTAAGGTTACTGTGCTTGTCCCCACTAATTTCAATCGGCTGCAAAAAAAATTTAGCTTAGAAAGTATTTGGCTAAATTTGTAATTTGAAAGATCATTAATCTTGGGATCTCTGAGTCACATATGATACCTTAAGGTCAGATTTCATTCCTAAAGGTCTTACTTTGAAATTGTAGTCTACAGCCTTTTTTTGTAAATTGGCTTTACAAAGAGTTTTTATGTCTCTTGTTCATTTGTTCCATCAGAAGAGTTTGCTTAGTCTCATTATAGAAGCTTGTGCTGTCTTAACCTTTCTCACAGTTCTTCCTCAGTCTTTTTCTTACAGGACAGAAAATAAATTTGCAAAGACAATGCCTCATTAATCAGATTGATTTAATGTTATTAATGACTGTTAATCACAAAGCAAGAAAAAAGAAATCTATTCCCTCAACTATTTTGCTCCCTTCCAGAAACCTTTTGAAAGTTAAGTAATTTCTAATATAAATGTGTTCAAGCTCATAAGAAATATATTTTAATTCTAATTTAATATGATTTTAGATCAAGGTTCCTATAAGACAATACCATGATTTTGCTACAGTAAATGGCTTATGTTTCTGCTACATTCCCATTCCGTTTATTTTCTTTTGATTTTAATATGGCACAAGCCAGCTGATTGTTCATTGAAATACAAATTGTTATTCCAGTCAGAGAGTCCACTTGCCCTATGTATGAAAAAAATTAAAACCTTTAAAATACTTTGTAAAAATAGGCATCTTCCTTTCCCCAGCACCTCCTGAATGCAGTAACAAAAAAAATCTTTACTGCATAGCAGTGTTTCATATCACAATATTAGAAATCTGCCAAAGAAATAAGGACATGTAATTTTGATAATGTTAAAACTGGCAAGTAAGAGCATCACCAAATTTAGATATTTTTGCTAAAGAAGGGGAAAACAATAACTTCCACACAAATAGGTATCTGTCTATCTGCTAAAGTCCCCATGGTAACTAAAACTCAAGAAGACTCACTGTTAAAGTACTTGCTATCTTCAGTGTGTCAGGATGCACTCACAGGAAACTCTTAATCCTCCTTTAAGAAATAGAGAACAAAATTTGCATTAGTAGGTTCTTTGTACTCCTTCATTCATATGTCCACAGTCTAAATTTTAGTCAAAGATTAGAACTTTATCATATGGGTATTAGTGGGAATGGTTCCCATTCCTTATCAGAGCTTTTTGGTCGCATACTTTTCAATCTTTCCTAATATAGGAATAAGCAAGAAAAACCAGAGAACTTCTGCCTGCAGGTTACTGCTGTTAATGGAAAAAGTATTACCTAATACTATGAAGTATGCAAGTTTTTTAATATGATGGATGGCAAAGAAGTGGATTTTTAATGAGAAGTAGTTTTCTGAAAAGTAAAATAAAAAATGCTATAGGGTTTTGCATCAACATATATGAAAAATCATGCATGGATTTAAAAAGGAAGTCTGCCTTTTCATTTAATATCATAGGAAAGAAAGCTGACAGGACATATGATACGGTAGTAAAAGAGTTATTGACTGTGAGATGCAGATCACAGAGCGAGAGGGGTAAAAGAAGAAATAAATGGAAGTCTTCCCTTGATAGATTGGCCAGCTGCCTATACTCTATATATGAATAAATAACTAGTGTGAAAAGAAGTGTTAGTCCGAGTTGCACATCCCTGTTAGAGCGATATGTTATCTTTAGCTTTAAAATATAGCTTACCCTTCAGGATATATTTTTTGGATTATTCAATCAAAGTTTAGTTAGAGCATGATGGCAACTGCAAATAGAGAAAAATAGGAATAGAGAATTATAATTAAAACACTTCGGAAAACGGCAACGTTCCAAATAAATAATGATAGCCTTAGAAGAGCTGGATGGGAAATGGGGGGTATGTGATGTTTATTTAGCAGAGCATATCCGTTGTAAGGACTGATGTGAGCACTGGACAGGAAGGAACTCCAATATTTTTGTGTCAGACAGAGAAGACACTGAAGGCAACAGGAACTGAATTTAATTGCACACAGGTAACTGAGATCACACTAATCAATGGCATGTGACAGGAGAGTGGGAAACAGCTTCATGGAGGATGATACCTGCATGTCTTTGCACTCTAAAGGGTGAGTCCTAAATTTTTCCATGTATTCACATCCCAGTCTAAACTAAAGAGAAGTCAATGTGAAAATAGAGACCACAAGTGGCACCAAGAAATGTTTATAGAGAAAATGATATATATTTGTGTTAAAAATATCCCCAAGATATATCCTTTCTGGGCAGCATGAAAGAAAACATCTGTTGCAGAGAGTGCAAAGGCTCTGCATTCAGATGGTGTTCAATCTTTTATGCGCAATTTGGTCTTTTATGCATATTACGGGACATTTTTAGTGGTACCTCACATAAACTGTGCCTCCCTTGTGGAATCTCACATTGGGGTAGGTTATTGGAAGCCAACAGCCATTACAGTGGTAATTTCAGCTGGGACAGAGTAATGGCACCACATTATGAACCAATAACGGGATGCTAATGTTTGTAGTATGCTCTTGCAGTGCATAATAATGAAAGGGAAGTAGAAGTTTAGAATCAATCCTTAATTAGGCAGATGACTTTCTGATTCTGACAAACACTGAAACTTGCCCAGAACTTCAGCACTGACTTGGAGTGTTTGCAGTATTTCTGCCCTAGGATGCCCAGGTCCCTACCAAGCAGTATTGCAGGATCTGTTTGCTTTAGCTTTTACTGAATAAAGCCACCTGAGCCTCTAAGCAGCTTTTCCAATCCCTTAGATTTGCATACAGTTTTATTCCTGTAGTGCCAGTGATCTTATGCCATTTGGCAGCACTCACTGCTGTGGTGAACTCATGTCATGATTTCAGCAGAGTGAGAATGGCAATGAAAAAGTAAAAGTTGGCATGTTGGGAACAGTCAGCTTACTTTCAATCAGTGTGAGGAAACAGACACTTATGATGTTTTAGACACTAATGAAAATTATTTCAGCATATCCTCTTAAGTTTCAGATATCCTCTAAAGTTTCACACAGAAAAGGTTGAGAACCTTCCCAGAATAGTTCATGATTAGCTGCAGGACACCTTGGGGGGGTGGGGGGTGATGTGTGGAAAGTGTTTAAATCAACCTCTTGCATTATATCCAGTGTGAATGGCAGCCACAGAGTTGCTGTGAATGCAGTTCTTTTTGCCTGTAAAGCCTGAATATTGTGCTTTCGCCATATGTAGGTGAGGAGTTGGTAAAATAAACAAACATATGGAATGATTAAGCCTGCCACAGTACTTACACACTGGCCCAAATTGCCTTCTGCTGTCCAGTGGCATCTGTCAGAATTCATAGCAGGAAATGGAGAGTGAAGTTGGGCTCCTCAAAGCTGAGCTGCAGAACATCTTTCTAAAATTCTTTAATTTCTGTTAGTGGTTTTGTTTTAATAAGCTTTTTTCTGATTTGGGAAATTTTTTTGGTAACAAGAACCTTGCATAAGACTTCTGTGTGTGCTCTCAGGTTCAGCTATACCAGATTCATAGTCCATTAAGTTGAATGTCCCTGCTTTTATAGATGTGATGTAAGGTTAGGGAACTCTGCTAAATATCTAGAAAACATATTAAAATCTGAAGATCAGAAACACTCTACATGGAGCATATTCAACAGTCCATGTCTTCAAGCACCTGTGACAGCCAACTGACTGCTTGTCAGGCCAGCACCCACAGCACAAAAGAGACAGAAGTGAAGCAGGAAACAGAGCAGCCGAAAGGAAGCTGCCTATTTGGTATCTCCTGATTTGTATGCTTATATTGGGAACTCCTTTATTTAAAATGTTATTTGAAGCTGCCCTGCTGAAGCCTCTGCGTCTTCCTAGAAAGGAACAGAAACAGATTTAAAACGGTGATCTTCACTGTCTAGGAATTATTAAATAAATTGTTCATGTTTTCTACAGATAGGCATATTCTTTCTCTCAGAATACACATCTATTATCAATCTTTCCACAGTTTATTTACTGCCTGCTCACAGGTCAGGTCAAAAAATTAAATTTTTTTAATGTCCTATCATGAATTTAGGTCATTTAATTTAGAGCAATTAGGAAGTTGCTAGAAATTTCAGCACATTCCAGGTCAATTCATTAAGTTTTATAATTCTTCTGAAGTTTAAATTTAACACTTTTCTGCTGAATTACAACTCTAATTAATTATCTTCTATGCTACTCATCAAAAGGACTCCTCCTATCTTAACCTGCTAATAAATGTCAGTGTTTATGAAGAGAAAGGTGCCAGATTCTCATTTGCACTAAGGCTCTTCACAAGGAATGACAGTAAAAGAGGCCTAATAGGGGTGTAAAATGCTTTTTCTCCAGTTTTAAAAACCTCTCTCTACTGATAGAATGGACAGCTGTTCTGGCAGTGTCTAAATGAGCAAAGATATAAGATTTTGTGAGTAGAAAAGCAAATGGGCAGTGAATGACAAATGCTAGTTCTAGGATTTAGAACTCATTACATGTATATACACTAGTTTTTGTTTGTTAAACTTGTTCATTTATTACAATAGGAATAAGTTTTTTTCTCTATAACCCTAGGGACATGCCTAATGCTCTCCCTGTTGATATGACTTTTTAAGGCCTGTATTTTTTCTTCTACCAGCTTCACTGCTTTTAAAAATCAGTCTTACGAGTTATATAAATTGAAGGGGAGATGGGCAGAGAAGCAGTTATTTTTTTTTGTTGTTTCTCTGACAAACAGGCATTTCTAGAAGCATGCTGACATTTCATCATCCTCTGGACTATTGTATTCTGGAAGAAGGGCTGTATTTTGTGGGTGATTGCTTCCAATCAACAATAGAGTTAGAGCTTCACTGCTGTCCTGTATTAGTTGAAGCACGTAACTTGTTTGTCCCAAACGAAATTATTATGAGCTGTTTCAAATGCAAGGAAGTAGAAATGAGTAGTAAGCAGAACTGTCCAAGGCAGATATTTGCAGAGCTTCTGTTCCTTGACCTGAAAATTATAGAAATCTTACAGGAAAGGGATTACTTTTAATCAACCACAACTATAATGACAGAGACATCATTGCTGTTCCTACATTTTTGTGAATATTCTTTTATATTTTTTTACTGCTTTAGTATTCTGATCTTATTTTTCTTCCTAAGAATGTATCTACTTGAACAGCTGCTGTATCATATCCATTGTTAGGAACCATGGTGGCTCCCTGAGGAACAGAAGTGCAGGAATGGGCTGCCAGGACTTGTCCCAGCATCCCAGCCAGGGAGCAGAGCAACCAGGGCACAGGGGCAGCCCCGGCTCTGAGCAGTGTGCACCTCCCTGGGATGGAGATGGACAGAGGCCAGGACATCAGCCCATGGAGAGGGATTTATAAGAGCCAGACTGGCAGCTTTGCTTAAAATCTGGGCATCCTAAGCTTGTGTCAAACTGTAACTCACCTGCTGCCTAAACCTTCAGGAATCTGTCCATCCATCATCTCCTAACAAATACTGCAACCTGAGTACACACCAGTCACATCCCAGGTTTTGTAGACAGGAACTGTCCCCAGCTCATCCAGCAGAAGAGCTGGACAGTCACATCTGTCACATCCTGGAACTGCTTTGTTTCTCTGTATTTCCCTGAAAACCTAATTTTTTTATTTTTTTTGTAATGAGGTGAGTGACACAGCTATGGTGCTGCCAGGGACGGCTCAGTTAGCAACGCTAGAGCTGAGCAGCCGTTCCCCATTGTGAATCTGTGTCCAATTGCAATGCACTTGGTCAAAGGGCAGCTGGTGAAGAAAGCACCATGAGCCTCTGGTAAAGGAGGGGAAAGGCAAGGTCTGTGCTGGGAAGCAGTTCTCATTTCTGTGAAAGGGTGGATTAATAAGAGAGAAAATTTTCTGGACCAGACAAGGCTGGCAGAACTCAGAAAAGGCTCTTTGCCTACTATTCAACTTAATTTCCTTTGGAAGGCATATTTCTATCTTCCACAGCTTGTAAGGGAAGAAATCACTGTTTCCCATTCCACTCTCATCGTTGCCTTACTAAGCAGCCACTTCTTATTTTCATGGCCTTGACTCCAGTCTCAAGCTCCTTTTTATCAACCTCTCACAAATGGCACAGAGGTGCTCCTGGCTTCCCCACAGTGAATATGCTGATGATCCCCACCTCAGCCTAGGAAAATCATGATCTCTGAGCATACTGTGCCTGCTTCTGCTCCCTCCAGGATCCTCCACAGCCACTGTCTCATGCAGGCATTGTGCAGGGCAGAGAGAGCTGAGAGCCAGCTGGTGCAGGGGCTGTAAGCCTTCTCATCCTGCAGGTCTGTACCCTGCAAGCTCAGGAAAAGCTGAGATCATTTTATTGCCATCACCACCTGGGCTCTGGTTGGCAAGGGGCTGCACACCTGCAGGTGCCAGTGTCTGCATGGATGTTGCTTAAAGCTCCTCGGGGGCAGCACCTTGCAGCTTGCTGCATCTTGGGGGTTCATTGCGTGGTTGACATAAGTTGCTGTGTGATCTTCCACTGCCCTCTCCACACTTCCCACTAGCTCTGTCTTATTTTTATTCAAGGAGAGTCAGAGTTGGCTTCCAGCCCAGATTTGCAGCTGGTGTCTCCAGAAGAAAGCTTACAGGGAGAAAAAAAATCCACAAACCGGTAAACAAATAAGCCAAATTCTGTGCGGAATCTGCAGACTATGCAGTTGCCTTCATTCAGCCTTATAAGACTTTGGAGACTGAGAGGAGGTAAAGGCTATAAGTACTTTCTCCTTTGATGGGGAGAGCAGCAGTAGTTGCTCTCTCTCCTCCAGTGGTGTCTAATAAACTGAGAATCCCAGGTAGGAGCAATGCTTTTAGCAGTGCTGTGCAGTGAAGGAGTTAGAGCCTGACAAAGGAGAAATAAAATAGGAATTTGCTGTGATGGCTTAGAGAAAATACACTCTGCCACTGATAGAAAATATCCCTA
This sequence comes from Drymodes brunneopygia, assembly GCA_013400955.1. Taxonomy (NCBI): domain Eukaryota; kingdom Metazoa; phylum Chordata; class Aves; order Passeriformes; family Petroicidae; genus Drymodes; species Drymodes brunneopygia. The sequence goes on from VZTZ01043189.1 coordinate 99,923, forward strand.
CTGCCAGAAATGGTTCTCTCTCTCAAAAAGTTTCAAAAAAAGTAGCTCATTTTCCCACCTGAATTGCATACAGAACAGCACATCACAACAGGTATAGATAGGGTTATTCTCCAAAAAGGAGAATGCACCATGCAGCATTGACATTGGGTAACATAAGTGGACTTGCAATGTTAAGTGTAGAAACAATTAATGGCAGTGATGGGTCAGTAAATCGTTTCAGGTGAGTGCCTTCTATAGAGTCTGGGCAGCCCCTTTTCAGGTTTTCCTTTGAGAAACTTCGGGTAGAACATCTGTAGCAAAGAGCAGAAAAGTGCACCTGCAGCCACCTACCCCAGTACTTCTTCCTTGTGGATGGACTTGGAGAACTCAGCTATGTGGGACTACGATGGAGAGACTCTGCCTTGAACCTCTGGAAAGGTCTGGGTCTGCATTCTTACAGGTAGCTGAGCTTTTTTAAAATTGTGTTCCTTTGTAAAATTGTTTAACTTCCATCTACCCTTCTTCCACAAGCTAAGATTCCCTAGCTACCAGCTGCCTCAGAATACTGCTCTGCACTGCTAGCACTTGAACAGATGGTAAACTTAAGGGCTCGATTTTAAAGCATTAACCCTGCAATTGGATACCCATGGACAAGAACCCCATTCATATGAACAGACCTTTGACAAAGCATAGGATCTTATTTAAACATCAGGCTGCAGGGCCAAGGCCTGTGAGGAAACACCTTCAGCCATTTAGGAGCGTTCCTGCTTAGTGGCACACAATAAAACTTCTCAGCTATCACGCACCAACCAGAATCTTCAGTAGGGAAATAGGTTGTATATGAGAACTTTTTTTCTATTTTGCATTCTCATGATATAATTTCTAAGTTAGTTGATCACACAGCTGATGAGCAAACAATAGAGCAAAGTAATTTGATAAGTCTTACAAATATAAAGGTGTCAAAAAGGAAGATGGGTAATTAGGCAGACTTGGTGCAGAAAAAGCATGCTCTAGACATGACTTGATTTAATTCACAGGGGGTTTCATTGATGTAAAAACAAAGGAATATGAGGAGATTTTGATTATACCCCACACTGTAATAAAATTTAAACAGAACCATTCTAAGGAATACTAATAGGAATTACAATCTCTTTGCATTTACGTTACATTCTTTTCAATGGTCCCAGTTCTTGCTTTGCCATTTTCAATTGTCTTGGGGTAGGAGACAAGTCTTTATGCTTAACTGTACAGCATTAAACATGCAGCTCATGCAAAAGAAATATAAAAGTGAATCATGACAGGCATTCTGGGATATTAAGTAAATCAGCACACACCTACCTACTGCATAAATAGTCATTCTTATTGAATATCTGTGGATGACTGAGGAACCTGAAGAAAATTACACATTTTCAGACCTGTGAGAAAGCATCAATGGGATAATTGTAAGATGTGACAGCTTAAGACCCTGGTATCTTACCAGCTGAAAAGATTCCTTTGATCATTTAATGGTTACAGTAAATACAAGATATAATTCTGGACACAGGCCCCGCATAATATTGCAATTCTGCTGAAATTTTCTGCAGTCAAGATCATGATGGGAGGTAGCACACATCCTAAAAATGCGGGAGTAATATATTGCACTTGTACCATTGTTAAGGCATGATCCATGAACTTACATCTATGCTTCCTAAGGTGGGGCATTGATGCAGTCCTGGAGATGAGGCCCTTGATGGCTGCCATGAATTCCAGCAGGATCTCAGCTCCTGAGCACCATCTGGGAATTCTTCAGTGATGTGGCTGCCTCAGTCCACAGGATGGCCATCAGCAGATCACCAAGGTAATCATGTGGGGATGATGAATTTAAAGCACATAAAGATCACATTGCTCCCCAAGTATTTGAAAATGGGAGGAAACCATTCAAATCACTTTCAAAGCCATGTAGAAGTTTTTTTTGTCCTGTTCTTGACTTAATTTCCCTCTCTTTCCCCCATGGCAGTTGCACTGTGTGTGAAGACTTACAGAGGGACACAGAAGACTTTGGAAAACTTCTGTAGCTTTTCAGAAATACTGATGTTCAGCTAATTTATTGAAAGCTTGTATGTGTAAGAGTTCTTCTCATTTCTGTACCTAACAGAGCAGCATCATTATTTGCCTCCTGCTGAGATGCCTATCACAGATTGGCCCAGACAATTGCTGTTTACCACTGTGTGGGAATAAGACAGACTCACAACAAGTATTAAAACATAGCTCTTGTCAGACAAACTTGATTGATTATTTCTTTCAAACACACTACAGAATTAGTGGATGAAAGGAACAGGACAGCATAATAATTCCTGATTTCAATGTCAAGAAAGCTTACTTGTAAAATTAATTCAAATTGATTTGGAGTGGAATTAGGAAGCTGTGGTTAAAGATGATGATAGTTCCTACTGAAATGAGGGGAAGGGCATAGGGATCACTGCAGAGATAACATGAGTTTTTCAGAAAAAAAAAAAGAAAAAAAAGAGTTACATGCTCAGTAAATGCCACAGGGAATTTGGGATCTCTGTGTGCCTTTGAAGATCTCTTTCATATGTTTTGTTTGCCATCTTCTCAAAGTTAAAGTAAGTGGAATGTTCACAAAATTTGATTAAAAAAAAAAAAAAAGACAGACTAGAAAGTAATTAGAAACATAGAGATAAGTAAAATATGACTGAACATTTGAAGAAAGTGGCCTGGTTAGAAATAATTGAAAATCTGGCTGTATATTTCCAGGAAAAACTGATGGAGAAAAAAAAAAAAAGAAAGAAAAAAAAGTGACATAATTTGCAATATAAAAACAATTAATAATTCTATATGTGGAAGCATCCCATCACATTGCAGGAAGGGAATAATCTTTTTTTCCTACTTCTGTCCTTCATTACTGATCAAAACTAGAATATGTGCATCTACTTTCCCAAAACACTATTGAACAGTTGGAAGAAGCTGAAGAAGAGTCATGAGACATATTTGAAACAACAGTCCTTAAATTGCCACAGAAGCTTCAGGTAACTGTTCACACAAATTTAATGACTTTAGTAACAAAAACAGAAGTCAAGGCTACTTTTTCATCAGAGACCAAGATGGTGCTCTTTAATTTTTCCATGAGGACATTCAGGACTGGCATCATAAAACCTGTGAAAGAGCAACTTTTTTCCTGAAGACTGGTCTTAGCTCTGCAAGATGGCAAAAGCAAGCTTGCTCTTGGCAAAGAATACACAAGGGCTCCTCATCCCTCCCACTCCAGAGACAGAAGCATCACATGAGATGTCCTGGAGGGGCTGGGGCTTTCAATCCTTTGGGATGCCTCCAATTCCACAGTGGCATGGAGGACTACTTTTAGCCCTGTCTTCTTTAAGCTCATTTCTTGATTGTATGGCAGGTGTTCAATCACTCAGCAGTCATCTAAACTGCTCATGTCAGAAGCTTCCTAATGTAATTTAAATCAGTGGCAGGTATAAATCAGAACAATTCAGGGCCACAGTGTCAGTGACTATTTTGTGCTGCATTGAATCAAATGCTACCTTCAACAGAAAAATGACACCATATGAAACACACAATTCACCTAAATAGGAATAGAAACAGGGAATAAAGCTTTTAAGGGTCATTGATTGATAGTTTTCACAATTCCTCCTAGGCCAAAGTAGCAATCCAGTAGGGATGAAAAATATTCTATCAGGTATTGCCTGCTGTCAAAACTTCACATTTACTATGTACACTATATATTCATGAAGAAAATAAACCTTCAGCAGTATATCAGGAAGAATCTAAGCTTGGAGCGTATTATCAATTGATCAGTATTAAATTAATGAATTGCATGCATGTTAAGTAGATAACAGGTAAAGTGACAGTATTTCAGAATTAAATGTTGCTTTCGAATCTGGACAGATTATTTATTGCCTATTTATGATCTCCATCTCTTTTATGTAATTTAATTTACTTCTTTTTACTGGTACTCATCTGTTCTGGGGTGACTGCTTGCTAAAAATTCCACTGCACTGTAATTGAAACACTTAACATGCTCACTGCTAGAACTTCATCTCATAAATGTATGAAGGATTATAAGAACTAGGGTCTTAGATCTAATTCCATCAAGCTATTTCTACATCTCCTTTTTACGTATATAAAAGAACATAAAGTAACATTAACATTGTGAAGAAACAGAAATTTTAAAAGGCAATACAAAATAGAGATATGGATATTCGCACTATATCCATCTGGTTCTATTATTGTTTTTCACAATTTCTTTTCCTTATTATCTGAGGAGAAGAGATGGCCCAGTAAGTAGAGGAAGAGTCCTTAGGGGAGGAGAAAATTCTCAAATACTTTCTCTGTTATATTCATCACTAATTGTATTGAGTCCATTTGTGCTTTTCCCCAAAGTGCCTTACACAATCTAATGCCTGCAGCTGAGGATTGCCAGGGTGCCAGGCTCCAAACAGATGGGAACACAGTCAGTGCTGAGTTTCTCTTCTGGGCACCATTTGTACTCTGTTTTCTCAGCACCCCATTCCTCCTGTCACAAGCCCAATTTCAAAGAAGGAAGAGTGTGCTAAAGTAGGAGAGATTTCCATCTTCTGCTGTGGTACTACACATAAGAATAGTGGGATTTGGTCCCACTGCATGGCTGCTTTCTGTGCAAACAATAATGATCCAGCAGAACAAAACAAGAACCTCACTTCAGATAGTGATGCAAGGTGCTCTGGTATGAAGGCAAATACCCACTGTAGCAGACTGCAGCAAGTTGTATATCCCCCTGAATGAGTGTATGGTGTGAGGAGGAGGTCTCACAGCTCTTACCTGCACCAGGCTCGTGCAGCCCAGCACCACCATCTCCAAACTGGGGTGCCCGATTTAGCTGCAGTACCAACAGACAGCAGGTGTAGGTGGCCAACAGGATGCTGACAGCATCAGAGGTTCATTGATCAGTGAATAATGTCTTTGTGGCTTGTTTGACTGGAGGACTGGTCTTTGCTAAAGGGATGTGACACCTGACAGTCTGAAACAGAGCACTAGCTGTAGGGTGATGTAGCTTTGCCTTCCAGCTTGTGCTTTATGGCATTTTCTCACCAGCAGTGCTGAATTATTCAAACCAGTAACACTGCCAGTGTGTCCAGCTTCCCCCATCAGCTTCCAGTGTAGTCTAGTCTCTTCTAAATTTAAATATGTGTCTTCAGGCAAGGAATAGATAAGCTCTTGAATAAAAGTGACTGTATGGATGTCCATAGTAACAATGAAAAGTGTGGAGAGTGGAAAATATGAAGCAGGCTGAAAACCTTTTCTAGATAACAGATCCTGGAAAACAAGAAACTACTTGCTGGCCTGTAATATATAAGCTGAAGTAATGTGTGACTGTTATTTTTATGACGAGTCACACCAGTGGTGCAATCCTGCAGAAACCTGAAGAATTCCTGATAATTTCTGAGCATCCCAAAGAGTCTGGTTCAGGACATGAGTCACTTGTAAAAGGAACCCAACATTGCCCTCTTGTTACTAATTTGGGTTTTCCACCTCCAGTAGGAAGTATATTTTTAAATATCATTACTTGAACAAAGACAGCATTAGCAAGTCAAAAGATTTTGCATAGGCACTATTTTTTTTACAGAAGGCCCTAAATTATGCATTTTATGCAATTTATCATTTTTTATTCATTCAAAGGAAATCAAAATGAATTCTAAAATTCTATTTTAGAATTAATTTCAAATTTTCCAAGACTTAAAAATTTTTGTTAATGGAATAGTCCTTCAGTAATAGAGTAGTCCAGCATGTCATTCTGATCTTTGTTCACACATTTTAAAGTGTAAACATCACTGTATGGCAAAACTGTATCTCTTTTCCCCATCATTCAGTTAGGACAATAAAAACTGGTGCATGTAACATCTATTATGAGTGCTTAAAATTCACTTGTCTAGTGAACAAATATGGGCAATTTACTTGGCCTCAGATTCTAATTCATTGCTCTCATGAAATATTAGCTTAACTGGGAGATTACTTATAAAGGATGATTTTATCAGTTTCAAATATTTCATCTAGACTATACTATTCTATATTTCTGAACATGTTAAATATTAAGAATTAAACTCATTAGAAAAACATAACGGGATATGATGAATTCCCAATAAGGCCATAATGCAAAGAATTGTATTGATTTAGAAAGAAAATCTGCAAAAGCAAGAATTCTATGTTTTTAAGAATTGCTTTCCTTCCAGAAATATGCATAATTTACATGTTAAATTATTTCTCTGTATTTTTTCCTCATTTAAATTTTTAAAAACATTTTATCACAGCAATTATCATTTATGATTCATTATAATATAACGATGACTAAAACCTACCTAGTCTTTAATTACACTAAACCAAACTTGCACCCATCTTTGAAAAGGATGGAAAGGAGGACCCTGGGAACTACTGACCTGTCAGCCTCACCACTGTGTCTGGAAGATCATGGAACAGATCCTCTTGGAAGCTGTGCTATGGCAGACAGCCAGCACAGCTTCACCAAGGGTAAGTCCTGCCTGAACAATGCAGGGGCCTTCCATAATGGAGTGACTGCACCAGTGGACAGGGAAGAGCTACAGATCTATCTGTACTTAGGTAAGGCCTTTGCACAATCCCCACAACATTCTCCCCTCTGGAGAGACACAAATATGATAATAAGAAAATACAAGATTATAAGAAAGATTTGGACAGACTTTTAGTAGGGCCTTTGTGAAAGGAAAAGGTTTAATGGTTTTAAACCAAAAGGGTAGATTCAGACTAATTATGAGTAAGATATTTCTTATGATGAGGGTGGTGAGACTCTGGAACAGGTCTCCGAGCAACCCCATCTAAGTTGAAGATGGCTGTGATCATTGCAGGAAGGTTGGACTAGATGAACTTTAAAAAGTCCCTTCTAATCCAAACCATTCCATGATTATAAATGAAGATTGACCAATATGAGTATTTGGATTTGTTTGGGGTTTTTTCAGTAAAACATTATCTTCATAAGCTTCAAATGGAGTGGAAATTTAGTGTACTGAGCACCTCTGCTGAAGCCCAATAAAAGGCACAGATTCCTATGGCTGACTATTTCAGTGTGTAACAAAGTGAATAGTTAGAAAGAAGAGAAAAAGAAGACTAAAATGAAAGAAGAAAAAGCAGCTATCATGGGAAAATAAGAAGAATGCAAGACAATGGGAAACAATAAACCCTGCAAGTGCTTCTAATATACAATTCTCTTGTAACACCTGGGAGCTCCCAACCAACCGTAGCCATCTAAACACCCCCAAGCTCCCCTGTTCCATTGACTGTCTCAGCTTGTGCTCTCCCTAATTGTCTGAAAACTGTAAAATAATAACTATATAGATATGGTTGGAGCTCTAACTGGGTGAAATGGATTAAAAGTGTGAGGGGAATTAGAGAATACAACTGAAGGATTCACATGACCTGTGGTTTCTCCCCTGTCTCTGACTACAACACATTGGAATTTTTCACTCTGAAAGGACAGTGTACACCATCTAATTCCAAAACCAAAACACTTTGTCTTAAGATGCCACCATGGTTACCAAGTAAAAGTAATGTCATTCATCTGCCACATCACTCTCAATGCTCATGAACACATGGAAAATGGTTAAGGTTATCAAAAATCTTACAGTACTCATGTATTAAAATACATATTAACACAATACTCTGTTCTCCTCAAGAATAAATCAATATATTTTGAGAAATTACAGGCAGCATAATAAAAGAAAAAAAAAAGCTCATAAAATATTTACATACTGATAAATTAAAACCAATAGACAGGTCAAAAAATCACCTAAGCACACCTCAGGCAGTTACTTCCTGGAGCAGTGAGAATAACTAGGAAGGCAAAACAAACCTGCAAACTCAACAGCAAGGTTTACTGGGAATGCTCAAGATGCTGTCTACATCTAAAATGTATAATCCCAGCTGGAAACAAAGCTCCCAGTCTAACTTTGGACTAAGTAAAACTAGAATTTTATCCACTGGAGCATAAGTCATGGTTAAACAGTTGGAAATTTCATCAGGTAAAGACTAGGAAGCCAAAGACTAGAAAAGATAGAAAGTAAATGTCTTAAGATAGAAAGTACTTGTCTAAGAAACATTAAACTTTCAAAAGAAAGAATGGGCCTTTTGGATCAGGAAGAAGCAAGCAAGGAACATAAAAGCAAACTTGAGAACTGGTCTGCATCAGCTCAGACTAGACTTATCCTGGGTACAGATTTTCAAGTTATTAAAATGTTGACAAAATATGTTGAAGCCAACTAATTAACTGAATAGGAGAACAACTAGTTCTAGATAGGTTAAGAAAAGAATCAGTGAATGAAGTTGCTGAGCTACTACTAGAAGTTTTTTAAAGTCGCCTTTTAGAGGACTAAAAAGTAATACAGGTATCAGGAATAACCCTGGAAATTATAATACAAGTCCTCTCTACTTTAGCTAAACCATTTAAAATTACCATAAGATGTAAAACATCTCTTCTGACACAACTGTGCAGTTAGTGCTATAGAACATGTATGGAGATTAACCCTTCCAAATGTGTACGTGAACATTTGTGTGTTCACAATAATAATTTGAAGTCTGTAAGAACTCAGCAGCTCTTTTGTGAACTCCAGCAGCCCTTACCCAATTCAGCTTTGGCTGTCTGAACCATAGTCATCTTCCTGGTGTTCCTGTAATGAGAAAGGAATTTATTTTCCCATATCTGGGCTGAGATAACAGGTTTGCCATACAGAGCTGACTATTCACAGAAACTTCTCATTTGTAAATGTAGCACACTCTGCTGTGGTATTTTAAATCTTCTATTTCTAAGCTGATTTTTGTGAACTTGTCAAATTGGAACTGTCTTCCATTCTGCTAGTAAAACCACTCAATTTTTTAGTTCATCCCCTGCTGCTTCTTAGCATAACTCTCTTTTTCTTAGAGTCTGTATGGCAGTTCCAATTAAACGGCACTACCCTAAATATTTTTTCCCACTTTTGAAATATGTTTTTGTTTTGTTTTCTTTTTTCCAGCAGAGTAGTTATGAAAATATTGAACAAAAAGTAAAAACTTGCTTGATTCTATTTAAAAAGGAGAGGAGATGACAACAGACAAGAAAATCTACCAGATGGTTCTTTTAATAAATACATTAAAGTCTCTTTTATTTTTCTCCATATTTAGCAACTAACATAACAAAAACTTTCAGACCATCAAACCAGTTTTCACAATCTGCCATAAATTTGCATTTCACAGAAATAATCCTGACAAGCACTAATAGATGAATGTTGTTGGTGCAATAATAAAACAATATAAGGCATATTTACACCATCCTTACATACAGAACACTGTACACACAAAAAAATCACAGATCCAGAACAAAGTAAATTCAATCCCTTAGACATTTTACGTTATAGGCTTGGTATCAAACAAGTAATTCTCCAAGCAACAGACAACCTCTTGTTCTTGTGTGATTTATTTGTAACATTGTGCTCATGCAAAAAAGGTATTTGCTTTATTGCATTAACATTGAGAAAATGTTGGGAATTAGTTCCAAAACCAGTTCAGTTGAATTTTAAACCCTGTTTCTCTTCGTCCTTAGCAAGTCTGAGTCATTTTTAATGGTGACATAAAATGAGGTGTTAACTGATGATTGAGATTTTTATTGTTTAAGTTCCGAAACAATAATGAAGCTCAACGGACTGTGGTTCGAAAACCATCTTTCTTGACCATGCAATTTTTTTCTTTGCTATTATGAAGTGGTTTAGATGAGACATCTTTTGCATTTTTTAAGTTTCTATTTTTTTATATATATATACTTTTAAAGAAAAACATGTACTACCCAACATCCACTGTTCACAGAAAGAAATAAGCAGCAGGAATAGCTCTGGTGGCAGAGTCGGCCAGGAGGAGGACATCAGTAAGTTAGCGGCAATGTAACAAACATCAAGTGCCTCAGAGACACGTCAGGAAAGAGTTGATTACTATAACCCATATTTCTGTAAGAGTTCAGACTGCCAGGGACGTTTGCGCTCTGGAAAGTACTCTGGAATGTGGATTTTTTTAAAATCTTGAATACATTTTCTCATTTCTTCCTCAACACTCAGCTTCTCACACACCTTCTTTTTGGAAAGATTTGTTTCTCTGGACTTGCTAATGAGAGTTTGAAAGAGTTCACTGTTCCTGCGTTTGTCTGGTGGTGGCATCCACTGCACTGGGGCCTTCTTAGACGGACGATCCAAAGTCAGAGTATTTGGCTGGTGGGCTGTGGATGGCTGAGTGCTGGTGGCATTTTCTTGAGGGGTGCTCGCTTCCGAGTGGCTGTCACAGCTTGAGGTGGACAACTCATTACAGGAAGTCCCACTTTCACTGCCCTTGTCCAAGACTTTGTCGTGCTTCCTTTCTTCATGGTCTTGTTTGGGGGAAACGGTTCGTTGGGGGGGCCCTAATATAAGGCAGGAGAAAAAAATTATTAAGCAAGTACTGCTATACACAGAAAAGTGATCAGATACCATTTAGAAAAACATGATTCAGAGTCTCAGCTGGCAAAAGTTGCTGTCATTTCCTTCTAGGCAAAAAATCTATACCCAACTGGTACACAAATTGAAGGTCTGGTCCTCAAAATTCTCACTCCTAAAAATGTTTACAGCAAGAATAACTTCACCACCTGCCTCAGAATCAAGGTAATGAAGTGTGCATGATGCTCATAGAACAGCTGCACTGGAAATCCTTGCAAGGAAGTTTAAATGAACTAGTTTGCTATTACACTGCAAGAAGTTTATTATGATAAATCGATTTTGTTGTATAAGGGAAATACTACTGCACAATTAGCAAGCTCTTCACTTGAATAAAAATATTCCAAGGACTTAGATTTTAATTTTTTTGGGAAGCTCTTAATTCACCTTCCCTGAACAGTCTACTGATATTGTGCTCTGCAGATGTCAACTCTGCAGAAGCCCTCGACAAAAAAAGGAGTATTAAACCTAGGATAACAGAGAGATTGCTCTCTGCTGACAGTCTTTAGAGGTTTGTGGTTTTTTTTATCCTGTAATGATTTCACTGCACTTCTTACTGTCAGTTGTTACCCAGGCTTGCCTTGGTGGAAGCTCCGAAATCAGCTGTACACCTCCTACTGTACAGGCTGGCAGGGAAAAGAAGGTTATAAAGTTATGGGTAAAGAGGCACTCTGCCATGGCAGGGGGAGTGGCCCACCAGCCTCTTGGCAGGCACTGCTCAGCAATTCACATGCCTGAAAATCAGATCTAGGCTCTTATTCCCTCCATATTTCATTTTTGCTTTGAAGTCTTAAGCAGAATACGAATGTGAAAGTTAGGTGGTAGCCGCTAAATCTGTACAAGCATTTTCAATTTTGAAGCCTTATTTCAAAACTCCAGCTGTGAAGTGAAATGATGGTATGCTGCCATCATATAAACGTCCCAATCTTAATTTAGGACACTATCTAAAGATGACAGAAATATCTAAGAAGTTTAAGGGCGGCTGGATTGGACCAAAGGGAAAAATTGCAAAGGAGTTTAAGGATCTAAATTAAAATGTAGAGAGGGGTTTCAGTGGCAGTTGTGTGTTTGGTACAAATCCTGAAAGAGTCCAAAGAGGTTTGGTATCTAAATATCCTATGAAAACTAGATTATCCTTACAGCTTATCCAGACACCACCAGCATCAGTTAACTGCCTTTGCCAGTACCAAAACTCTACCTACAGCTCTACCTGGGGTCACTGGGACAGAGTTGCAAGATTTTTGATTCACTTTGCATTTTGTTGTTCAGAATTGCAAATTAGAAATGCAATTACAATTAAAAAGAATTCAGAAGCAATATGAACACTACAGTGGTCTTTTTGACAGTGCAGTTCTGTGACACAAAGAAACCTAAGAAGATTGCAGTATTTTATATGAGACAAGGAGGAAAACAAAACAAAGCAATGCACAAAGGAAAATAAAGATTAGTCTATCAACAGCAGCATTCAACAACCTGCTTTTCTTTTGTTTTAGCCATCATCCCAGGATGCTGTGTCCCATTTCTGTAGTCCATCTAGAGAAACCATGAATAATCAAGAGCCAAAGAGAGACAGCAATCCTACAGGGCTTGTACTTACATTATGCAGAATGAAAAACACAAGCAATTTTCTACTCCATTATATTCAACCTAAATATTTAACACATGGCTGCAGTGATGTCCCTCCTCTTTCTCTTTCAGAATTATGATCACCTTCTTAAATAGATTTACATGCCTTCCTTCTATTGTTGTATCTGGCATTTCATTTCATACCTCAAACGATTATATAAATATGCTAAACTGAGAGTCAGCTGGCATTATGGAACTACTCTGGCTTTGCAGCATGCAATTATAAAACTGAGTAGTTAATCAGACAGTGATTTCAGTATTGTTACTCCGATTTTCAGTAACATGATTAACATCAATATCTAATCTAGTTTACAATCTTGGCTTTTTCAAATATAACAACACACTCTATGACTAAGAAATGAAAGCTTTTTGTTTGCAATACTCAGTAGTCTTCCAGTCTCTTTCCTGCCCATTTTTTTTGCTGCAACTTCATATATCAAGATGCTATTTCTTGTTGGCTGCTTTTTACTTAGTTCTTTGTTGGCACTCCTTGCTTCTCATGGGCTCAAACCCACAATGTACTACGGATCTATTTCAAAAAAGCACACTGAAATACACCTTCAAGAATATAAAAAGATCCATTTCCTGCTATAAAATTATTCAGGAGCGTGATAACAGGCAGGTATTTAAATGCTTTTTTGGATCACAGCTCTGAGGTTCAGTACCTTACAGCATCGAGCTCTGTATCCTCCACTGAATCGTCTAAATTCACAATGACTTTAATCGAAACACAAGTTTCTCCCACACCTCTCCTTTTAAAAATTAACAAATCCTCCCTCACAAAGAATTCTTTATATGCCTCTGCACTGCTTTCTCAGTACTATGTTATTAACAGAAGCAACAGTTCTGCTAGAGGGGAGGTTTTCCTCACAGTGTTTTCTGCCTGCTGAAACCCATTAGAATTTTAAAACATATACAAAAGGATCTGCAAAAGATTAGTTTTATTTTCAACATCAGGGATTATCTGATAAATTTAGCTACATTTCTAATCCAGAAAACATCTTATTGCCCTTTGCGCGGCCACACTCTTCACTGTACCTCCACAGCCATTCCAGAATAACGCCAAAGACATTTAAGTAGTTCAGTCTACTTGAAACTACTTATTTTCCAGGAGTGTAGAATAGTTCTTAAAAACTCAGAGGAAGTATATTTGTTCCACTGTGCACATAGAATCACAGGATCATTTAGATTGGAAAAAACCTCTATGATCATCAAGTCTAACTGTTAACCTGACACTGCCAAGTCTATGTGTAACACAAAAAAAAAANTGCTTGCGCCTGTTCCAGGACCTTCACCAGCTGCTGGTTCCCCAGCTTGGAGAAGCTGAAGTGAGTCACTGCATCTGGTTCTTTCCAACTCACTCTCCTGGGCAAAAGTATGTCCAGTTGCCCTCTCTGCTGCCCAGTTCTCTGAATAGCTCCCAGGCAGCACTTCTCCCCCAGGCAGTTCCAGTAGACATTGAACTTCCCACTTCTTTTTCCTTTAATGCTCTTATATGGCTGCATCTCTTATAGAAAGTTAGAAAGTGGCTGAGCCCTTTACCTGGGCTTACTCATCACCTCTGCTATGGTGGTGTCATGGTTTAACCCCAGCCAGCCACCAAGCACCATGCAGCCACTTGCTCACTACCCCATGATCAGGATCTGGGGGAGAATCAGAAAGGTAAAAGCCAGAGAACTCATGGGTTGAGATACGGGCACTTCAATAGGGAAGGCAAAAGTTGCGCACACGAGCGAAGCAAAACAAGAAATAAATTCCCTGATTCCCACAGGCAGGGAGGTGTTCACCCATCTCCAGGAAAGCAGGACCCCATCACAGGTAACAGTGACCTAGGAAGACAAATGCCATTGCTCCCAATGTCCCCCCTTGCTTCCTCCTTCTTCCCCCCACTTTATATACTGAGCATGATGTCACATATCCCTTTGGTTGGTTTTGATCTCCTGTCCTGGCTGTGTCTCCTCCCAGACTCCCATACAACCCAACTTTCTCACCACTGTGGCAGTATGAAAAGCAGAAAAGGCCCTGGCTTTGTGTAAGCCCTGCCCAGCAATAAGAAAAACATCTCTGTGTTATCAACCCTGTGTTCAGCACAAATTCAAAACACAGTTCAAGCCACTGAGGAAAACTAACTCTACCCCAGCCAAAACTAGCACAGGTGGCTACTAGACTCCCACGTCTAGTAGACTTGAAACAATATCTCAAAGACATATCTCTGATCAGGAAGGCGTATTACATTTACTTTGACTGTATTTATTCCTCATCTGTGTTGCTCTCTGCACAGATTTTAGGTAACATTTCCTGAGAGAACCAACTAATAAAAGAATCACTTTCAATTGCTAGAAAATATGCATGGAAAATTATCTAGAAATCTTTAAATTTAGTTGTCTGAAGTGAAAACCTGCTTTTATCAGTTACAACAACCAGAACAGAAATCAGAAGAAATTATCTCTGAATTCCTGGTCAAAAGATAACTGAGCAACAGAGCTCCAGTCAGCAAAAGAACAGGCCAAACACCACAGCAAATCATCCAGTGGCCAAAAACTACTGGTTGAAAATTGTAACCATGTATTTACATACATTGCTGCAATATTCATAAAGTGCAGTCTGAATAACTATTCAAAGTTTTTTTTTAGCTCTATCTCCTGCATCAGAGAAAAATGCCACACTGGAAACATTAAAAGCATAAAATAATGATATTCTGCTTATCTATATTTCAATTTTTGTATACACTTATTTTCTCAAATATTTGTACAACAGCCTGAAAACAAAAGAAATCATATTCAAGCATTGTTACCACAGAAGGATTTTGCCAAGAGATAAGCACAAGATGGACTGACAGGATGGTGCTGACTCGCCCTGGTGGAGGAAGATCTGGTTAGCACATCCTGGGTATTGCATCTAGGGAAGAATTCCCACTGTGGCAAACTCTGTAAAGAAGCAACTTCACGCATGCATATCACATGGCAAAGATCACCCCAAGTCATGGGACAGATGGTATCTCTGACCGAACCCCCCTGCCAAATATGCCTCTGTGTACACCTGGAACTCAGACTGTAAGATAAATCACCACAGTGGGAACCTGAGATAAGATAAAGGTGGTACTCCTGTCCAGGTGTTACCTCAGACTGAGGGGGAGGCTAACAAGGCTTGGGGAGAAGGATGTATCACTGACAATGGACAAAAAGAAAGCAGAATTTGCAGGTCACAAGGCAAGCCAACTCAGCAATTATGTTGAAGTCAACTCTGACTGGGTAAAAGGTAGTGCTGGCAGGGGGAGATTGCGACTGCCAACTCATGGCCCACTAACCCAAAAGAAGAGAACGACTAAGAATGGGACAAACTAGCATTAGAAGTGAGGAAATAATTTAACCAATAAAGTAAGAGAACTGTGTAGACAGTAAAAAGGTTTTAACCACCTTGGGACCCTCACCACCAAGAAGTTCAGGGTAAAGAAGGACCAGTACGGTGATGCTGGATCCATGGGTGGTGACTATCTTCTGCTTGATCTCTCTCTCTCTTCCCTGCACCCCCACCTTCTCTTTTCTATTTATTGCTATCTCTCTACCTCACATTTGCTATTAAATAAAGTCTGTATTATTGACTTGGGCATATGGAATCATGTGCATCTTAATTTGGGCAGAGGCATCTCTCATCAGATTTTAACATGCTTGTAGCTCAGAAAGTCAACTGTATCCTGGGCTGCATCCAGAGCACCGTGGGCAGCAGGGCCAGGGAGGAGATTCTGCCCCTCTGCTCTGGTGAGACCCCACCTTGAGTGCTGCGTCCAGCTCTGGGACATAAGGAAGATGTGGATGTGTTGGAGGAAGTCCAGAGGAAGCCTCAAGGATGATCAGAGGGATGGAGCACTTCTAGGCTGAGAGAGTTAGGGTTGTTCAGCCTGGAGAACTGTAGGCTCTGGAGAGACCTTTTGCAGCCTTGCAAGAGGCCCCTAAAGGGACTACAAGAAAGATGAGGAGAGGCTTTTTATCAGGGCCTTTTGCAATAGGATAAGGAATAATGATTTTAAACTAAAAGAGGGTAAATTTAGACTAGATATAACAAAGGAAGTTTTTGCAATGAGAGTGATGAGGCACTGGAACAGGTTGCCCAGTGAAATGGTGGATGCCCTATCCCTGGAAACATTTAAGGTCAGGCTGGATGGGACTCTGAGCAATTCAATTTAGTTGTAGATGTCCAACCTTCATTGCAGGGTGGGGTTGGACTAGATGGCCTCTAAAGGTCCCTTCCAACCCAAATAATTCTTTAGGATTCTCCTCTTTCTTCAGTCGAATACCTGGTTTCCTGTATGCACAGTGTCAGGTGCACGAATTAATTTCCCCACTCAGCTATTTTATTCCTACAGTCCATTATATTCTCGAAGATATTTTTTTTTTTTGTTTTTAATTCACTTTATTTTTACTGCAAAATGTAAAAAGTTGCGAACATATGCTTAGATTGGTGCAGTTAGCTGTTCTAGTAACTACTGTGTTGAAATGAATAATGGAAAATCTTAGCTCTGGATTTGCTGGATGGAAGACATGTAGATAAGAGTTGAAGCTGATATAAAAACAGTCATTTGGGAAAAAACCATAACCAACACTTTTATATGTGTTTAATATGCACCACCTCAATCAAGAAGGATGAAGTCTGCTGAAAAGATGCTATATTTTACTGTTGTTTCAGAAAATATGCATAATAGAAGTGAACTGATTTGAGTTTCATGAATTCCCTTGCTAGCATTATAAAATAAAGCGTGTTTGTTGATTTAAGTAAAAACCTCAACCAATTAAAAAATCAAACAAAAACAAACTCAAAATCTTGAATCTTTCTGTGATGTAATTTTAGTGAAAACAAAGTTCTTGAGGGTATTTTATCTTCACACTTTTCTGTTTCTTCAAATGTACTTAAAAACCCAAACTCAGCTCTACTTGATACAGTCTACTGAAATAATTAATGAAATAATACAATTAATTAAATCAATTCCTTTGAAATGATACAGCTATGCACAAAACTAACTCCTGCATAAGCAAAAAACTTCTTGTAAATACTGTATATTTATTGAAAACTTAACATCTTTAAGAACATTTTTTCTTTCAAGAACATCTTCAAAAAATTGCAGCAACATTGTTATCAAAATTATGATGTAAAATACTGAAACACTAAATAAATTTCATGTTTCCAGTGGATTTAATAAAAAATGAAAATAGGAGAGCAACAGGGTTTTAAACTGACATTATACTGGAAGGCTCAGGAACATAATAGCAATGAGAACATGTTATTTTTATTTGTATCTGCAGAAGAAATTATATCTAATTCAACAATATTATTTGCAGTTTGATTTATAATTTTTGCAGTATGTGAGTTGTACATGACTTTGCTTAAAATGCAATTTTTCCCACATTGTTTCACATAGTGAAAAGTCCTTATTTTTAGAGGATTACACAGGACCTTTAGTCTGGAACATAGATATGTTAAACTCCTGAATGAACTTCTCCTCCACCTGCTCTCTCAAAATTACCTTATGGACAGAGTGAAGGTAGGATGGAACCTATTGTGTTTTATGATTTAATCTTTAGAATCTAAGTAAAATTAACTATAATTAAGATACAATCACAGAATAAAATACTCATCAAATCTCACATTGATGACTTACTCATCTAATATATCTAGGCTTTTTTATTACCTTTCACCAAGACTGGAAGTATTACACTAAACTGAAAGCTTAGAGAGAAATCACCTGTGAAATCTGAGGACAGATTATGGCTACTGTGGGAACACTTCCATTACCGTAAATTTGAGTACTTAATATCATACTTCAATGGTAAATGATTACCTTTTATGTCTAATTTCTCTTTATTTATAAAAAATATTACTTTTAAGAGCTCTGAAAGGATAGCTCTAAACCCCTGACATTTTCAGTGGCATATTAATGGTATTTCCAGTTTTAGAAGAAAATCCTGTTCTTAAGAGCTCAACTTAACACATGAATTCACTTTGAGACCTGCACAGGATTCAGCTGGACTCTTACCACTAGAGCTGTAGGTTAAAACTGTACCTTTATGGCTGGGAAATGTACAAGGTACTTCCTGACTACTGTACTCTGTCCTAATTATCAAAAGTCAAGGCTAAATCCATTCCTTGGACCTAGCAGGGAGAGTTTATGTTGTTTTAACTCCATACAGCTTGTCAAGGAAACATCACTACTAATTTTAGTTATCACAATTTACATCTAACTTAGTTCTGGGGGATGGGGGAGGAGGGGAGAAGGGAGGCCATGTCCCATTAAGTGTCTATTTTAAGGCTAATATGCAGGCCTACACATGAATTAAGTGGTGTGCAGTCCTTGGCTGTGCCTCTGGCCATGGATGAATTTCATCCATTATGAACATGCCAAACAAACAATACTAATGACTGAGTACATAATGCAAGAAATATCTAATTGCTCTTGACAACCTCTGCTCTAGACAGTTTGCACTTACGGGAAAAATTGAAGAGTTCAGCACAGAAATTTCCATGGAATAAAATTTTGTGTAGGAGTCCTCATGCTGTATGGCTTCAAATTGCTTCAAGTCAAAAAAAAACCCCATTCAGTTTCCAATTTGGGTTTCATCTGGTACAAAATTTCAAACCATTTCTCGAATTAAAGGCTTGATCCACAGAATACTTAGTATATAATAGCAAAGCATTTTTGAGAAAGGAGGATTGAAATCCAGCCTTTCCTGTTTTCTTCCTCCTCTGAGTGATGCATTGCTATGGATAGCCAAATGTTCACACTTTCATGTTTTTTGACCCAACTGGGCCTTGGCAATAGTAAATGCAAAGTAGAATAACTTCAAAAAACCTGAAAATAATGTCCCTTTCACTTTCAATTACTTCAGGGTAAAAATATTCATTTGGAAGAAGTAAGTTAACTTCCCTCAGGCATAAGGGAAAATTAGTATCTATGAGGCTTTGACTTATTACTTGTGCTAAGTTCTGAACTCTTGGGTAAAATGCCAGTGCTGTTGACATACCAACTTCAGTACTTTGAGCAGAATCTGAATTTTTTGTGATTTAAGACAGCCAAGCATGTTGGCCTGCAAATGAGACTGCCACAGAGAGGCTTGCAAATCTCAGCAGGGCTTCCCTGACATGAAGAATAGCATTTAGGTTACTCATACTTTATGAAAACACTTTTGTAAACATGCCCTATGCTCTGGCAAAACTTCAAATCCTTATCTACAGGGCATGTAAACTGGTTTGGCTTCACTAGTAAGATGATTCTGAACTGTGAGTCCAAAACTGCAAAAATTCTTTAAAAAGTTTTAGACATAAATGTTGACCCCATTTAAGTCAAAGACAACATAGTCTATGACCTTAAATTACACCAAATTAATAAAAAAATAAAGCCTGTTTATTCTAGTGTGAATGAGAAAAAGGACCTTAGAAGAAAAGCAATTTAATGGTGAAAATAAGGTAAGAAAATACTGCATCTTCTTAAAGAAAAAAAAAAAAAAAGAATTATTTCTATAACTTTTCTGTACTTTACTCAGAAAGCATAATTTTATTGGCATCCCGAGACAATTCATCTTTAGATGAAACCAGGCAAAATTACTGCAGATAGAACTTCAGTCCAAATATTTGAGCAAAAACATATGAATATTATGTTCTAAAGAAAACCTCACCACAGACTTAATTATCAAGTTTGATAGAATATAGAGCACATAATAATTAACTAAAGAAATTATTAGAAAATTAAAAAGAAATCATGATGATTATAAGAGATGAAGGCAAAACATACTCCTTGATTACTTGGAACTGTTTTACTACATTCAGAATTTAACAGGACATGCAAATTATCCCACAGTATTTCCTGTCCTCTACTGCCAAGCCCGTGAGGCATCTCACATGCTTTAATTTCAACACAAAATTTCAAAGTGTGAACTGTACACTGAAGTCTTCTTGGTAATGTTTTGGAGTACTAAGATTTTTAGGAGTGTTTATTTTCTATTTCATGGATATTTCAATAGTAACAACATGTCTGTGATTGCACTCTTGATGAAGCCTCTTATTTAAATATCCTTACCTACCATGGAAAGATAAAAAGACACTGTGTAGCGACAGCATCTGTATTGGGCATAGCTCCTACAGGGGAAATTACCCTTTAATAGTGTTAAGCTTGATGGTGTGTGAATGGTTATGTGGTACTTGAAGTGAATGAACCAATTCATCTTTCAGATTAGGGCCACATGCCTCTAAGTGATAAGTGCTTTGTCTCAAAAGAAAAAAAAGAACACAACAACATAAAAATATTTTACTGTCAAATTTACTAACACCTGATGTTAAACTAACTTCTAGAAAGGGTGCAGTAAAATGAGTGAAATAATCAATGAGGAAAATTTTTTGCTCCTTTCCAGTCGAGCTGTATTTTAAATATTAACATTTTTCATGACATAAAAAGGCTAATTAATATATAGAGAGGGAACTATTTTTGTTATATGGAATGACATATAATAAATAATAATAGTATAATAAATAATAAATCATCTGTGCCCAGCTTGAATTCATTAGATATTTCGCCTGAATCTTGTTTTGAACAAATAACCAACCCACATTCTTTCATTTGTTACTTTTCCAGCTGGGTTTTGTGCTAACAGAACTTAAATAGAAGAGAGACAGGGAAATTCTGACGCAGGTAATTTGTTGCATTCCAGTAAAACCAATGAAGAGATCACAGTTTTTTATTAAATATATTAATCTGAAAATTCTGCAGTCATTCTGCTAAGTGTCTTTTCTAGGTAGATAATCTAAAGATGACAGGAAAGACCACTGGTTTTCATATCCAACTGCAAACAGAGTCCAGTATTAAAGATAATATTTTTACTTGTGAAATTAGAGATGGCTATGACATTAATGCACTGCTGGACATACAAGCAGAAAATTAAAAGTTAGGAATAGGAAAGTTTTGAATGGATAAGACACAAGCTGAATCTGTAGCAAAAGATTGAAAGGCAGGACACCACCAATACTGCCAATTTCTACCCACCAAGTATTAGCATGACAGATTTAGTAATTTCTGGATTATATCACTAGGTCAATATTTTGCAGCCAAAGATGTCACAGCCCCCAATTACCCTTGAAGAGAACACTGTGTAGCAAACATTGCACAATCTTCTGCAAAATACTAAAAGCAAAATTAAAAAGTCTATCCCAGCTAAAGAAATATTGTAAAGTCACCTGCCAATTTCCTAGCAGGTAACACAGACTTCCCGAGTCAACCAGACGCTTCACATTTTCCATGTTAAGTTCTGGGTAAATCATCACATTCTTCAGTGGTGGCCATGTCCTATATCACTCTCCACTAACAGCAGAGTAATAGCAATAAAATACAAATATTATTCTAGTAGCGGTATCACTGAGTGATTTTGTTATTTTAGAATGAAAGTAATTTCATATAGAAGTATTTTATGTGTGGATTTTTTTTTTCTTTCTCCACCTATACAAATATTTTTCCGTTGCCCAAAATCTGAAAATGTAGGTAGTTAAAATAATTTTGATGCTTGAAGGAGAACTTCAGAAATGAATGCATTGGTATACATGACAAATCAGTACAGCTTTTATGAAAAGCACGCTTCTTTCATAACTTTACTTGTTACAGTGAATAGCCCCAATTGCTTTATTTCAGTAACATCTTGGCAACATCTGGCAGATGTGCTTAACATTCATTTACAAACTGTAGTCGGTTCATGCTCAGCTCTGATCTTGTCTTTTTTTGACTCATTATTTTTGAGCGGTTATCAGTTAAGAACTGGAGTATTTTGTTCTGTCCATGAAAAATGCTTATTAGTTACCTATTAGATGCAGTGTTTTCCCTAAAAGAAATAGTTAATTGATATTAAACTCCACCAAATTATAAGTCTGGCCTTTGAAAGTCAGTAAGAGCATCTGTGGTATATTTCAATATACCACAAAAAGGAGTTAGGGGAATGATCAAAGGCAGGATATTTGATCATGTTGCTCTTGTAAATTCCCTTAAGATGTTGGTGTTTCTTTCCCCTAACTAGTGCTGGCAGAAAGTTTACTTCATTAATGCTGATCACTGGAAGAGAGTTCCTTGACACAGACCTGTCTCATGGCTTCTACTCTAGCCCTTGTAGCTAAAGGCCTTATTTTTTCAACACCTTGGATACTGGACAGTACCAGAGAATCTCAGTGTCAAGAATATTGAGTGTTTTCAAGCTGTTCTTTCTTAATGATTTTCTTGAAATCACCTCAAATGCAGGCTTGAATTACAAAAAGGAAAATAAAAGATTAAAAGCTAACAGCGTACTTGCAAAAGCTCTAAAAGGGCAGAAGTGACAAAAAGACAATCACTCCACATGATAGAAACACATCCCAAATGTATCTCATTCCCATGATTCACAGTACAAACTATAAATGACTGCTTAACCTGTGGGTTTAGAGTCTCAGTTCTATTTCCTATTCTACTTGGTACCCTCAGATAACATTCAGAAAAAGTAGCTGTTGAGCTGGGGAAGGATACTGACTTCTATATCCCTGTTTATCCCAGATATAGCCCCCAATTCCCTGGGGGTCCCTCTGAGGGTGCCCATTATTATCATTCCCCTTTCTCATCTTCCCCTTTCTTCTAAGAACACATTTATCTGTTAGTCAATCAGGCATTTCAGTCTGTAGTCAGCCACATTACTGGCTGCTGCATTCTGCTTTGTAAATATTAATATTGGTTGGGCATCTGCTCAAGTGTGAAATAGTCTTTTAGCCACCAGGTTTCTGTTTGGCAAAGCCCTTATCAGACTTCTAGGCAATGTGAGGCTAAATCTCTTTCCATTCAGATAAGCAACACTCTTCTTTGAACCTCTAACACTTCTTTTGTCCTAAACTCATTTTAAATTCTCAGCTGTCAAATGTGGCTCCCTATGTGGCCATATAAATGTTTGTGCCAGAACAACAGGCACTGGAGGGAGGGATGGGAAAGGAGTGCACTTCTCAGTGATGGCTTACGGCAATTTGAAACATGCATAAAGCAATTACTTGCCTTCTTCTGACACACACACACGTTAAATATATCGATTTAATAATGCCCCCATCAAATACAGTTTACTTTCAATAAACGGATACATGGAATGCAAAAATGCCATCTCAAATAAGGTCCACCTGTGAGAAACATATTTCAGTGGAACTTCAGGGATTCAGTCATGTCCAAAATCACTGCTTCTCTCTTAGAAGCTCTGGCATGAGTTAAAGCAGAGGGAGAGTGACCAACACAATGTTTCAGGAATATTTGCTTTGATAGTTTCTTTGAAGGAAAGTTTATTCATAAGTTATTGGTAAAAACTCTCCTCTTTGGAGATTGTCAGTGGCCTCAGTTATCTTGTTCTAACAGTATGAGCAAGAAGAAAAAAAAAACTAATCAAAAAGACAGGATCAGTCATCACATTTGTGGCTTGCTTCCCCAGTCAATTTCAGATACTACACTAACAGTTTTCCTTGATAATTTTTATTTCTGTGTTTCTAGTCTCATCTCACATAACGTTTCTTTATCAATTACACTGTCAATTGCTTTGAACAAAATAGGAAATCTTCATTTCTTCCTTCCAGCTCTTTCAATTGTCTTTTTTTTCTTTCCTACTGGCATCCAAAATAAATTAATGTGACATTAGAGAATGTGTATAAGACATGCTAGTAGGAAGTTGTCAAAATACCGTGCACTGGTTTTGGCCTTAGAAGATTTCTCATGTTAAAGAAATACTTCAGACATCAGGCACCTTGGGAGGCTTACCTGATACTGAATGATAACAGGTAATAAGTAAGAGGAAAACAATGGTTACCAGGAACTGGCAGTGAATATATGAACTGGGCAAGAGTCCACAGTGAATTAGTGTAAGTGTTCAAGCATTAAGAGCGAGGCAATTCAGAATATACTCAAGATCATATTTGTATAGTTTATACCCTTCCTTGCTGGTCCCGGGGATAACAGAAAGTTCTCAATCTGCAAGAATTCTGAGAAAAGACCAGAAATGTTGGCTGAAAGCTTTCCGTAAGTAACAGTGTTGGTCATCAGTGAGGTCTTTCTCAGTTCGGTGTATGCAGCATGAAGCATATTTGAGACTTACATTTCAATTATACCACTGCCATTCACCTATTTTGTCATTATGGCCTGGTACACGAAAAATAAAGTAACACAAAATTACATGTGTGGGGAATTCCATCATAAACCACGTAAACACATTCCAATAGTAACAACTCACTTTTTTTAGATCCAAATTCCTAGATCACTGTAATGGAATAATTCAAAACATTCACTCAAAACTTCAGAAAATATTAATATACATGCAGGAAAAAAAATATTTATATGGTATATCTTTCAGTAAAAAAAAAATTACTCAATATGTAAGGGATAATGAATTCACTCTGCACAGAACACCTTATTTTTCCTCTGCAAAAAGCAAAATAGTTGTTAAATCATTTGTATGTTAAAGTATTATATATGCATATGAACAAAGTATTATGACTATGTAACATAAATCCACAAACATAAAAAACCCTAGAGGCTGAATTCATTAAATGAATTCTACTTAGGAAACAGTGAAACAACACAGACAACCAAACTGAAATCTGTTTGTGATGACACTTGAGGTGCTCTTTCTTTTCTGTCACCATCCAGAGGTGACAAAAAAGACCAGTGTAGGTGCATTAGGACTGGCAAGGGTGAACAACGTAACTTCAGTGACTCAGATTTCCAAGTGCAATCTGTACAGTGAATAAGCAGGGAAAGGGCTATCTGTGCCCTTCTCATTTTTCGTATTCCCCAGAAAGGAACCCACGATCAAAATACTCCTCTCTTGGTATATTCACTGGCCTCAGGCTTCTTGTAGTGTAATATTTTGCTTCCTACATACTTGTTTTTCCTCTGTTTTGATTCCCTTACAAGCTAAATTAATGTAACCAAGCTTTACCAATGATAGTGTATCTTTCCTATTCAGCTGTACATTGAGCTTTCAAATTCAAGGCAGTTACCCTGAAAAAATTGGTTTTTTGCCTGAAAATGTAATTTTCTTTTGCTTTTCAATGTCAATATTAAAGTCAGAGTTCTTCTGTCTCAGTGCCCGAGTTTCTCTACCTGTAAAATGTAAGTCATCCCTTCTGTAAAATGCTTCAACCTGCTGCTGAAAATATTGTATGACAACTGGATACTAATAATTTATTAGATTTAATTGCACTGGTTTCTTACAAAATAAATTCCAAATTTATTTTGGGGTTATAGATTAAAGCACAGCTGGGCCAAGAGAAATTAAAATCCAAATCATAAACTAGGTAACAGTTTTATCTCATGTGACTGTGGAAAATGTCACTCTTTTATATTCTTACTACTATTTCTGGTCTGCTAATGTGTGTGGTATGTTATAGTATTGCTGTGGATTGACAAATTTAGGAGAGCAAAGGAAGTCAAAATCTGTAGTGGCAAAAAAAGGCATGAAAACCCAGGAATTACAAGTTCGGTTCTTCAGAATGCTTCTGATTGACTTTGTCTGATTTTCACTCTACAGTCAAAAATTTATTAAATTGTCCCTTCCTATTTTTTTAATTAGCCTTATAAAATGGAAACAAATGTTAAAAAAGGAAGAAAAATATGTTAATATAGAGTCCTAAATTTTTCTCACAAGACACTGCAACTTGCACATTTCAGATCTATCTTTTGTGTCATGCTTAGTATGCACAAATGGCAGAGCCTCAGAGCTGCCTGTATTCCAGGCAAGGTCACAGACGGGAGGTTCACACTGGCAGGGACTTTTAGTGACAGAAGGAAAACTCTGATATATCCTTTTATTTCCCCACAACCAAGCTTAAGGGATCCACAAAGTGGGTATGGTACCTGCACTATGGTGATACTCCATTGCTCTGGCTGGGTGTGTTTTTGCTAATTGTACTAACTTGAATTAAGAGGCACAGTCTTGGCTATAAGTTGTGTTTATTTAGTGAAAGACTTTAAACTGGATTTTATAAAGCAGTCATGAAGTGCTTTCTGACACAAATACCACTAACTGTTCCTTCTACTAAAACAAAGACCATTCTTCACAGAAAACTATATACCTTCTCTGACTGTGCTTTTCAACCTACTGTCAATGATATTGTTTATAATTTACACTCCTCAGCAGATGTTCATAAGAAGAAAACAGAAAACATTGGGTTTTTTATTATCTAATTGTACTTGAGATACTGCATTTTAAAAAAATATACCAGGGTCTAGAGGACAATTGTTTCTTCTCTTTGGGTGCTCAGGGTGGGTTTTGACTTTTGTCTTTTGTTTTAAGATATGTTTTTACATTTCAGCAAGTGAGAAGCTTGCATTTTTATAAAGTAATGTAAAATAAATGGGGAAACCCACGTAAGGTAAAAGAAAAAAAGTTGAAGTTATTTAATGACTTTCAACACTTTTGGAAATCACCTGTTTTTCTTCTTAAAACTACCTTTCTTAAGAAAAAAATTAATTTAAATCTATGTACTTAAAATACTTTAGCTTTTGATGAAACACATATTTATCACTTAAAAAATATTTCAGCTTTTTTTGTGAACACAACCAGTGTTTTAAATATATTTTCCACATCCTAAATTCCTTTACAGTAAGCTGTGACACAACTGAACCAATAATTCCACATAAATATCATAAATATCCCTTTTATGATATTTGTCTGAAGCTATTTCAATGTCTTAATATGAAAGAACAGAAGGCAGGGAAAAAAACATGGAGTAATTTTAATGTGTATGATAAGGTAGTTAGAATAAGGGTATCTCTGGATTATGCAGCATCTATGGTTGATACAGATGCAGTACTAGAAGTATAAATACAGAAATACATTTCTACTAATGGCAAAACATTATATAATATATCCATATAACAAAAAATGATACTTATTTCCTCAGCAGGTACAGGCAGGCAATTATTTCACAATCAACACCTCCTTTGCTTCCTACTGCTATTGTCGCACTCAATATTTCAGTTCTGGTATTCATGTGGTTACATTTCTTATAGCATGGCTCAGATTCTGAACACAGTTACACTGCTGTGAATCCAGCTCCACGCCAGCAGTGCTGATTAAGGTGCTCTGGTCTTTCATCATGCTCACATATAAGAACACAAGTCGGGTTCTGTTGTCTCTTTTATTCCTGTACATTAACCTGAATATGTGCAAGACAGACTTGCTCCTATATTCAGCAATGCAACAGCTGGACCTGGAGGTTCTCAGCTCTCTTTTAGCATCTGCTAAAACCTCTCGGTTTCCAAATACTTGGAAATGTTTTCATGGTCATCATCGAAAAACTCTGTTAGGATTATATTCTATATTGGAACCATTGTGTTGCCCTTGCAGTCAATTTTTTACAGTTTCTCTATTTAGATATGTTTTTTAAAACATAGCTGTTAGAAAAGGATTCATCATTTTTAGATAATGAATTATTTTCTGCCTTGTGGAACAACCTCAGTAGGCGGTCCAGGCACACACATATGGACAGCTAAAAGCCTGGAAATTGGGAAACTCTGCTAGAGATTGCAAGTGTTTCCAGAGTCAACTGATAGCTGAGCTGCGTTTCTTAGGATGACATGCTGCACTTAGCTAGCTAAGTTCAACCACATATGCCTAAATCTTCTCTTTTTGATGTGGATTTCAGTTTTACCTTCGCTGGAATACAGCTTAGAGATATTCGCCACTCTCCTGTCATGTAAGCAATGAAAAATTTCAAAGTTTATCCTCCTCATGTTTCTTTGATAAAGACTTTACTAAGCACATCAAGCATTTCAGTTTAATGATAAAGTACAAGCAAAAGCTTACAGCTGGGAAGTGAATGAGTGAAAGAGGTTTGGAAATGGTATATGATCAGAGACAAAGCTAACAAAAATAACACTGGATGAAATCCGCACAAAAATCGTTCTTTAACTGGGACATAAGCATCCACAAGAGTGTGCCATGCTCCTTTTCTGCCCTGCCTGCCACTGCAGGTTCCTAATATCTCCGGGGGGTGCCTGTCAAACCCTGCTTTGATGAATGTCCACCTGCTTCCTGCAAAGAGGTCCACTGTGGTGCTGACCACGAGGGTGGTGGGGCCAGACATCCTGCTCATGTTTGACACATGGCTGGATGTGTCAGGACAGTGCCACCCAAGGAAAGAGCCCTCAGGGAAGAGGTAGGAGCTAATGCTCTCTAAGGAGAAGCATCCATGCTGACCTTCATGACAGCTGCAAACCTGCTTCCCACTCCCTTCTGCCCAGGGACACAAGCTAGAGAACCATGTCAGTTAAGTTTATTGTTTTTACTTGAGTGTTTTTTCAGAAAAAAAGGAAATTCTTGTATCAAGGGACACCCTGAGAATGGGCTCAATTTATAGGGAAGCAAGTATCGTCTGATGTGCATGACTTCAAACACAAGAAACAGTGATAGTCACTGAATGGCAGTCTGCAGCATTAACCTTACCCCCTCTGTGAGCAGCATGTCTTTTCAGGATTAACAATTTATGAAGTTAATGCACATGTAAGTATGCAGCTGTCCTTTTCTATTTTTAATAACCGAAAAGAAAATGTCACCAAGTAAAGGAGAAAAAAGCTGTTTCTCAGCTGGGACTGTACAGAAACAGTGGCAGATACTCTGTGCTGTAAAATGGTACTAATGAATTTTGTCATGGAGCTTAAAAATACCAGATAGACCAAAACATTTAAACTCTCTTAATTTTGCCTTTATGTTATTATTGAAGTGTTCTTCGAAAGAACTCATTTTAACTCTGATTGTAAAATGAATACTACCCTCTGTGTGGCTTGGTATAAGCAAGCATTAACCAAACTACTTGAGATATTTCACTATTTAATTGCATTTTCTTTCTGTTTCACACAAGACTTAATAAAATAATCCCTTACTTTTCTGAGCATTTGTGTATGAAGAATCCACAAGTGCTTTGCATGAAGGAGAAACTTTCAGTGTTTAAATGTAGCAGTCCTCTGAGGGGGTTTATATGTAAATGTGTATTTTTCTGCCTGCCACCAGTTCCTTGGACTTTGGTGATGGATGTGCTATAAATACTTTGATAGGAATAGAATCTGCAGCTGCATGAGAAGATGAATTTTGAGCAATAAATATTTTGCTAGGATATCAGTACAATTTCTCACTCATTTGAAAAGTATTGTGATACTTGTGCAGTAATGATCTGCAAAAAGCCAGACAAGAAGAGGACCGATACAGGAATACAAAGGTGGCCACAGACTTGACTGCATGGGAGGTGAAGATGAAAATTGAATCGTTGAGCTAGAGAAAAGTGGGTTCTTTTGTTCAGAATCATACTTGAGAAGAGTCTCATTTAATATCTGTTGTAATGACCTTCACAAAGAAGCATACTGCTAAAATGTGGAGACACAAAGTTGTAAGATTTTACAGAAGAAAAATCATACTGAAAATGAGGTGATGCTGAAGACCTAAATAATAGAAACAGGATGAAATGTAATGGTACAAAAATGCATCATGGACACTATCAACAAGAATTTCTTCTTTAAGCATCTGAGTGGAAACAAAAGGAGAGCAAAGAATTAGTTGATCATAGTTCCCCTGAACAAAGTAATACAGTCATTAAAGAAGAATTTGTATACAATTCCAGAACATAAGTGAGGAATACCCAGAAGGAAAAACTGTACCACTCTGCAAGGTACAGGTAAGACCTGACCCAGAATACAGTGTTTAATTATAGCTTCCCACACTTATGAAAGACAACTCAAATTAAAGAAAGTGCTTCTAGCTTTTTTCCTCTTTTTTTTTTAATGTATTTTTTTTATTTGAAAGCCCAGAAGAAGAAAAAGCAATGCAAACAGAAATGACAGTGTTGGTACAAAAATAGGTTGATTTTAACCAATTATGAGTTCAGAAGCTTTCTAACAAGCCAGAACAAGGTTTTGCAGTTTGATAAGTTTATACACATGGTTGCTTGTGATAGTACAACTTCAGTAAACTGGGAATTGCCTTCCAGCAACATCTATGAAGAGATCCCCAAATCAGCTACAGCCTTGGGTTGGATTTGAATAGATTTCCTTATAGGTACTTCTCAAAGGCTTTCGATAAATTAAGGCAAAAAAGAACAAAATCAAAACCAGGTTTTCCTTGAATTACTTGTGCTGTGGGCCAACAGATTTCCTTCTGGGAGTTGCACACTTAGGAAGTTTGCAGCTCACATCCACTCTCAGCACACCCAGTGAGGGCAGAAGCAATCTTTCCTCCCTTTGCCCAGCCTGCATAACAGTGCAATGCACCAGCTTATGGAAAAATGAATGCAACCTGCTTTCTGTCATGCTTCACAATGAAGCTGGTCAGTTATACAAAAAACAAAATTTTATAAATCCTGCATTCTGCCCAGAAAAACAAACAACAAACCCCTACCCAACAGATTTTCCCAGGAATTTGGTCTACAGTTGGAAGTAGCACATGCATTGTACACATGGTGCTATAAACATGGTGATTAACAGCCAAGCTCTCAGCACAGCATGTGGAATCAAGACAGTATGCCATTCTGACAAGAAAAGGCTGCAAAATATTTTGGAGGAAGATGAGAATAATAATCCAAACTAAAAAAAAAAAATTTATACTGGTAGGAGACAGGATGAGACCATGTTAGAAGATCTGCTGGATTCAAACAACTTTTATTATCTATTTAAAACTATATATGCTGCTCTTGATCTTTTGGAAACTGTCTCAACAACTCTGTTTATGTGCAATGATAGCAGGTCCACCTTTCAGTGAAACCCTGTCATCATAATTGGAGATTATGTACCCAACATGCTGTTGATTTCATAAGACTTCATCACTTCCTTGGCTGTCAGTCTCAGCAATTGCAGTGTTATGTTCCTTCCTCCCACACTGTAATTTCTTTAGCACAGGGCAGGCAGTGGAGCATGATGTTTATGCTGCTATCTCCACTGCTGTTGCTACTTCGTCAAATGCATCTGTGATACAAGTTGCTCAATCATTATGAGAATAATAACGTATTATGAAGCAGGCTACTTATTATGCTAGAATTATTCAGTAACAGTATTTTTAATGTGTATTTAATTTCCATCATTACTACAATTTGTATAGAACTGCCTGTAAGTCTTGAACAAAAACAAATAATTGTAATCCAGAGTCATTAGTGCTACAGTTATGAAGTAAATTCAAACACATATGAAAACCTTTCTCGTTTCAGAAAGGTAAATCTTTTGAGGTTATCTTAATAACCTGTTTCCTTAGTTTGTCTGCATTAAGGATCAGTTATTGTGTTTAGAAAAAATAGTATACCGTGTTTACTTTTGGGACAACATGTAACATACTTTTCTCCTTTGATGGTTTCAGCAGCAACTGAATAGAATATTCACTGCCACTGGACCCTAAATATCTGTCCACTGAAGAAAAACCTTTAAGGCTTCTTCCATATTCATCTTGAAAAACGTACATATATATTTATACACCTGTGCTATGATTCCAAGGGGGAAACTTAAGACTTAAAATTCCGCTGGAAGCCAAAGCAAAATATCTTTTTTTGTAATATATTTATAAGGCAGATACCTGGCATACACCAACACAAGTGTCATCATCAGGAGCAGAATTCAAGGGACATATGTAAGCAGCAAGGGCAGTCATCCCCTGATAGATTTTGCTGAAGGGGAACAAAATATGTAAAGTTTAAACTCTCTGCTGTTCTCTTTGCACCTCTGGAAGAGGTTATTGCCCCCTGAAACAGTAAAGATAATAATGCGCTGGCACATCTGGTGCCTCAATTCAAAGCCCGATCAAATCTATTGATAAAACAACATTTCAGTGTTGCATTAATAGATATCACTTTTGTTTGGTTCTGACATTGTAGATCAGAGATGTTCCTTTTATCACTGAGATACCATGTATTTCTAATGTAAACAACAGTGCAGCCTTTTAATTTATATTTTAGAAGCTGTTTTGCTCAACAATCCTGTAGTCCATAGACAACATTCTTGGTGAGGTTTCCTGATATGTAGCAAATACTCTACCCATAACAGAATATATTTAATATGATGACTTTATATTCTTTATCAATTTATCATTAACACTTACTGAAAATTAGGAGACAATGCAGATAGGTGTAGCACTTAATTTATTAGCATCACAGTGTGTGCAAAAAAGTGCACAAAAATGCAACATATTGTATACTGCAGAAAGCTATAGTGAAGATTATCTATTATGTCTTGTACTGGGACACTAGATACAGTGTACAAGATGGTGCCTATGTAAAGTAGTTTTCACTGATTTTACTGATATCAGTGCTGTTATAACTGTTGAAAGCATCCATTTGGACTTATTTTTTGTTTTCAAAATTTTATGTAGTCCAGTCTCACATTCACTACTCTGCAAAGACATTTCAGTGTTGTTTTTCTTCAGCCTACAATGTAAATTAATGGAATACACTGAAATCTTTGAATTGTAGCATAAGGCTGAACAGTGCAAAGAAACCATCTACAGAAAAATACATAATAATAAATATAAGAAAACTCATGGAAAACTCTGCTGGTCAAGGATTGGCCAGACAGTGTACCTTTTGGCAGTCTTATCTGAACAGTGATACACAATTCCAACAAGCTCTTTTTCAGACACTGTTTGGGCACAGCTTTAAAGAGAGTGTGGGTCAGGCTCTGTTCTCACAAGGTCAGTTGTACGTGGCCACAGTGGTTTCAGGTGAAGAGATGTTTAGAGTATAAATGGGGACTTTTTGTCTCAGAAACAGCTTCGTTTTCTAAAAGTTTTTATGAACACAGTACAGATGGCCAAAATTGACTTAGCACTCACTTCTGCTTAGCTTTCTTCTATTCCTTTGCTGAGAAGCCTAAGAAATGTTCATGAGGGATCAAAAACGTACAATCTAACTGGTGCTGGACAAGCACTTCTGCCTATATCTGCTCTGCTGCTGTTTTTCTCTAACGACCAGCTGCAGAGACAGAGAGTTAACAGGCAATATGTGACCCTACAGTAGCTCTGACACCAGGCTGAACTTTCCACAACAGCCCCCCATGCCTTCAGTGCTGCAGTGTGCCACAGAGTCACTCTTCTGAAGTCTCTGGTACAAGACACTCAGGACAAGATGTGAGTGGACAGTCATTTCTCCAGCAGCATCTCCAAATGCAACACATGTGCATTACAGTTTAGCAAGATATTACAGTTGAAATCATTGAGAGTTTCTTGCTGCAAAATGGTTTGGAACAAAGCAATTCTAGCTTGAAAGCAGATTTGCATACAGGAGCTTAATTTATCAAACTGTGGGATGTATTTTGGAAGAAGAGAGAATACAAATGAAGAAAAGGAGAAGCATATTTAAGATGATTATGCCTTCCAATTACACACATCTTTATGCCCTGTACTTATCTTCTGACATGTAGAGCTTCTATTTTCCAAATAAAACACCTCAGCACCTTAATTGAAAACAAATATGTTGAAAAACAGAGGAAGAAGCATTTCCTAATCCTGAAAAGTAAAGTGATATAAAACCAGCTAAGAGCACAATAAGATAAGGAATACAGCCTAATTGGTGATAAAATGTCAATATTCCAATAGATGTATACCAGCAGTCCATTAGATTTAATTAGGCTCTCTCAGCAAGCAATAAATCACGTGAAAGACGAATTGAGAAAGAAGTCAACTGTCTGCTGGGAAACACTCATAGGCTGGTGTACCAAGGCTAATCTTTAGGGTAAATCAAGAACTCGCCCAGACATGTCAAACAGAGGATTTGAAAAAAAGAGCAATGTCTAATATTAGTACAGGATTAAGAGATTACACAAAGGCACTGCTGATCTACTCAGGTTTTAATTATTATCTCATGTATTGATATAATAAAAAAGTATTAAGAAAGATTCAAATGAAAGGAAGCACTAGTCTGGACAACTGGGCCGGTTATGCACAGCCCCATTCTGAAAACTGGTCACAATTATTGTGCAGCACGTGGACACTGCAGCTTCACCCTGTGTTCAGCAGGGCTCCATGCAGCTGCCCCTCTACACTCCAGCAACTGGATTAAAACCTACAGTTCACAGGGTGTGCATGGAAAATGAAATGCAAATGAACTGGTGATCACATTTGCAGGATCAGGGCAGAAGAGCAGCAAGTGCAACACACACTGTCTGAGCCCACAAAACCAAGCAGAAAAAGATAAGATGACCATGAGAAAATAAAAGCCGTAGTTCCTGCAGCACTGAAGAGTGAAAATACAACAGAATTTAATGCATCTGTTGGAATAAAACCTGTACTTTTTTGCTGAGATCAATGATAGGATTTTATTTTTTCCATGGTTCTTCTCAGTTCTTCATAAAAAAAGTCTGAAAAGAGTATATGGCATTTCAAAAAACTTTAAAAGCACATGGAATACAGAGCACATGAAGCAAAAGAAGGGGAGGTTTTGGGTTACTTTTTGGTGGAGGCCAAGGCATGACAGGAACAAGAGGATATGAGAAAGCATATTTTCAGATTTGCTCAGAAAGTAACAACTGATTTTTAGAATTTTTTATTTTGTTTTGGTTTTGCAACCTAATCACAATAGCTGTCAATTCGACTTATTTGAAATGGATCTAATGAAACTCAGATAGAACTGACACAAAGTGCCATTTCCCACAGGATAGATCTTCTCTTGTCATGTGTAAAGAGAAATAAATAGTCTTTTATTCAAAAGTGATGCTATGACAGTTTCCATTATGCCCTGAGACAGGCATTTAGCTCACATATTACAAACAGAATGGGAATCCTGAGAGGGGAAGGTTGTAGACCAAGTTTCGATGATTTTTTGCTTGCAGGAAAAAATGTTGTATTTTTTTTACAAACTTCTAACCTGCCCTTGTGAAATTCCTCAGTGGAAAGGAAGAGACAGGGGAAGTTCTCCAAGTGCTTGTAAATTTAACCATTACTTTCGTGTTTATAATTTTTAACTGTATATTAATATTCTATGACATTCGCTCAGTGGTAGGTAGGTAGGTAGCCAGGAGTAAGGATTTATTTTCTTAACTTAAGTACAAAACACCTGCTGGGTCTGTGCTGCTCTTCAGTTTGAGGCTATCCAAGTTATTGACAGCTAACACATTACATCAAGAACTATCCATGGCATATTTTCAGAGCTGCACCTGAGCACCAGGGCAGTACTAACATGCATCAAGTGTATCACTTCTGGCATTGGACAAGCTTCATCGGCACTTGCTGGAGATGTGCTCCACTGCACTGTGCAGCCCCGTCCTGTGGGAGGTAAAGAGTGTCCAAGATCTGCTATGCCTTCAGCAGCTCATTCTTCTTAATTTTGTTTTTATTAATTTGGAGATGTCCTTTTTATTTTCAATTTTTAGAAATGGTGGCATATCCATGCAACCTCTGAATGTTTGCTGTGTTTAATGCACTGTTACTGTGACAATATCCAATGAGTCCACACAGCAAGGGATAATTTGTACAATGATTTCTTCAGTATTGTGCAGGTTTTGGAAGACTGGAGCCTTTCCCTAACATTTTCTGATAAATAAAGTCTGCTAAACATCTATTTTTCAATAAATTTCCTGGTAAATTTGGTGGAATATCCCTACTGGATAAATATTTGAAAAAGGTTTAAATCTCCATGTTTATTTGTTGGATTTTTTTATTACTACTACCTTTTAGAAAGTAATTTAGATGTTAAATCACAGCCTTCTGGCAGTACTAAAGCACTTACTATTCAAATTCTTTAGTGAAAGGACTCTCAAAACCATTTAGTTAGAATCTGCAACCCAGACATGCAGCCACATCCTTAGACTCATGTAGAATATATACAGCAATAGGATATAACTTGAAGATTGGTTTGATTAGCTAATTCCAGTTCAGAAGAGTTGACCTTGCTGTGACAGAGTGCTTGCTATTTGCTCAGTTTAAAATTATGTACAGTAATCCAGGTTTGCTGATATGTTTTTGTGTTTAATTAAAGCCTACTAATACTGTCACATTTTGTAAAATAAATAAGTTGCCTTATAAACTTTGAGAAAAGGACATCAAACTCTCACCCAAATCAATCTTTGTTTCCTGCAACAACCTTGCACTGAAACTTTCTTGATGAAGCTACAGAACAAGAATTAAGAATAATTTGATTCTTGCAAACTATCTGCACATTAATTTAAAAAAATTAATCATTATGAATCATATGTCTAGTAGAAACTGTTTATTTAAGGGAGAATTTGGCATTTAAAGAAGCTGCTCGTGTAGAAGAAAAAAATTAAAACAAACAGCACCAGACCTGATCAATACAGAAGAAAGTAACCCAGCTGAGGAAGCACTTTGGTGATGGTTACTAAAAACTGCTCATACACTTCTGATGCATTCCATGATGCATACATGGAATCTTTTAATAACCACAGAAACAACCCAAAAATAAAGTTTATTTGATGTTTTCTGACACTGAGTCTGTATTTGGACAATGAACAGCATCTACCTCCCACATAACCTGTGTTGGTACCTTTAAAGCATTTGCTGGTAATGGAAGAAAAGCTGTTTATGATACAAAAAACTCAGTACTGAATGAATAGAGTGTCTGTGTGATCCAGAGCTGTCTGGCTAACCCTTAGAGTTTACCTTCATAATCCCTGGCAAGACCAAAGTAAACACACAGGATTTCTGGGATTAGAATGGAGCTCTGGGGATCACCCAATCCAGACTCCCACTCAAATCAAGATCAACTACAGCAGGTTGCCTGGGACCGTGCCCAGTTAAGTTTTGAGTACCTCCCAGGATGGAGACTCCACAACCTCTCAGGGCAACCTATTTCAGTGTTCAACCACTTTCACAATAAACAGGGGGTTTTGTATGTTTCAACAGAATTCCTACTATTCCCAATTGTGCTCACTGCCCTCATCCTGTCACTGGGCACCACTTGGAAGGATCTGGTTCCCCCTTCTTTACTTTTTCCCAAAGGCATTTATACATATTGATAAGTTCCCTCCTGAGCTTTTTATTTTCCAGACTAAACACTCCCAGCTCTCTCTGACTCCTCCTGTGTGACACATGCTCTAAGCCTTTAATAATTTTTGTGTCTGGACTCTCTCCAGTATGTCCATGTCTTTCTAGTATTGGGGAGCCCACCACAAAACACAGCACTCCAGGTGTGTCTCACAGGGCTGTGCAGCTGAGCAGTGCTCAATATGTATCCTGGGCATTCAGGCATGGAAGAACCAGCTACTTTCTTTTTTCAAAAGAACACCTTTGAATCTTTTGATATTACAGGAGACAATCAGCAATTCATTCGGGACTGTGAAACAATACTTAACAAGGAAGCATGAAGTCACCAATAGATTTTATTTTAATTCCTGCTCTTTCATTGTTTTTGCAGTTTGGTTTAACTAATTTCAAACTAAATGACTGAAAGCATATTATACTGC
This sequence comes from Drymodes brunneopygia, assembly GCA_013400955.1. Taxonomy (NCBI): domain Eukaryota; kingdom Metazoa; phylum Chordata; class Aves; order Passeriformes; family Petroicidae; genus Drymodes; species Drymodes brunneopygia. Next base: position 137,441 of record VZTZ01043189.1, read on the forward strand.
TTTTACCCATGTTACTAAAATTCTGTATCCCAGTGCTAAGAAATTTTAGATTCTCTGAACTAAGCAGTAAAGGTACAAAGGGGGCACTATTTTCCTTACATGGAATGGGAATCATCTACAAGTATCCTACAAACAACTTCCCAAAACTGATAATAACTTGTAATAACATTTTCTCTATCAAGAGTTTTCCACCGGATTCTTCTAGAAAGAACCACATGAAAAGCCAGAAATAACCCAAGGAAGAGCTGTCAAAGCCACTCAGGTAACACCTGAAACACACAATCACAGTTAATGCTTCCCAGTTGCCACCTGGGTTAGAATGTGACTTACTGAAATTCTTTTTAGAAAGAGCTTTGTTGTGTGAGGAGGGTGCACACTGCCCCTGTGTCTAGCCTGATCTTCTGAATCACACAGTGAGGATTATTGCCTCGGCTGTAGCCTTGCTACAGGCTTGCAGTGAAAAGCAGTGGCACACAGTAGCCTCCAGCCAGCACCAGGGCCACCCTTGGCAGACAGAAGGCACACAGTCACAGAGCCTTTGCATTTCCAGTGCACAGGATGCACCCAGAGCTGGCATCAGTGTGAGAACTTGGTCAGGGGGAAGAAACGAGAGCTTTACTGACTGCTTTCTCATGAAAATTCACAACATAGTCAGCCACCAAAACAGCTGTTTTTTTACCATTTGTGGGGCTGCTGAAAATTAATCAAAATTTGCAAATAATGTATGTTACTTTTGGGGAGACCAGGGAGAAGCATGCTATTTTAGTCTCCATTTCTACTACAGAACATGGGGAAGGGTAGAAGATGTAGGAGTACTGCAATAGGTTATTACATTTTTGTACCTCAAGAACTTTACAATTTCAAATATAGGGTCAGAGTTAGTGTGTCTACTTCAAAATTTTCTGTACTTCTATCAGTACACTCGCCATCACCAGTGCTTTGCTTAAGCTTTCCTTCAGTTAAAGAAGATGCATTGATACTTGCAATAACTAACAGTTATAAAGAAGAAAAACTTCTTTCAAACTGTCATTTGTATCAAAATAATAAACAATTTGTAACAGCCACGCCTGGTAAATACAAAGATGAGGAAGATTATGTATTTTCCTACCCGTACATTTCTGTGCTTCATCAGAAATTTGTTCTTCAGAAAAGAATTTAATGTATTCCAGATTCAGGTATCTTTTTTTACTAATCATACCATATGTCACTGCATCACAGCCTATATAGCACTACTACTACTACACTGTGAAAAAAAGTGGTTTATTTACTGACGCAGGAACAAAGGCAATAAACATCTATTTAGAAAATGGAAAATAAGTGACTGAATTCAGTGCCTATTGAAAATATTTTGAATGTTACACACATTCAGTTTATTTCTTTTATCCATTGACTGTTCATCCAGATAATATGAATATGTTCCAATGAGGCTAAATTCAACACTTATAAGTGTTCAGAAGGAAAATGCTTTTCCTTTGAGGTGCATATTCATTCAGTTATTCTACCTAACTAGTATCAGCATCCAGACAAATTCCATGATGAGAAATTGATACTAACCATGTGTGGCATGAAGTTGGTGATTTGTGACTGAATACTGATTTGAGTTTTGTAGGTATGAGACATCAATTTCCCAGAAGTGATCCTTCTATAAGAAGCCGAAGAATTCTGAAGATAAGTACTTTCTGAAGTTTGGAAGATTTTAAAGCTTAAAGAATTCTTTTTTTTTTTTTTT
>VZTZ01043189.1:139188-264312 GCA_013400955.1 Drymodes brunneopygia
TTTTTTTTTTTAATTGTAGGGTACAGGAAACCTGAAGGAGGGTTTTTAGGCTGGATGACGTGAATCAGGCTGCAGACCATGATTTCCAAGTTCTATATTCAAGGTTGTAAGTACTTAAAGATCACAGTTGTCTGTCTCAAAACACTGCCGAGGCCACAAGAGGAACTTGCCAAAAGATAAGCCACAGCAGAACCTGAGATAAGCACAGATAGGGGAAATTTTCAACAGGAAGGAGCTAATTCCAGGCCTACAGGATGTAAGGTCTGGTTAGCACATCCTGGTTAATGCACTCAGGCAAAAAATTCCCACTGTGGTGAACTGTGGGAAAGAAAGCAACTGTTTCCACTGCTTACACACATGCCACTCCAAGCTGTGGAAACACTGGTGACCACTCCATGCATGGACACCCAGAACCTGGACTGTATAAAGGAGGTACCCCCAGAAGAATGACACTGACAAGCCCAGAAGGAAGAAGGACTGATGGGTCTACTGGTGGTGGCTATCTTCTGCCCTCTCTCCCTCCCCACCCATGTTTCTTTCTATCTCTCTACCTCACAGTTACTATTAAATAAACATGTATTACTGACTTCAGAATACGGTCTCATTTGCACCTTTATTTGGGCAGAGGCAACTCTCACTAATGAGGTCATAAAAAAGATACAGAGTAATATTTTGAAATATTTGAGATTTGCTTTTCTGCTTTCAATCTTTTAAACATTTTGGGTCACACAAATGTATATAAGCAAAAAAAATTGATAGCTATATTCTTTGATGATAAATCATTACAATTTGGGGCTATTTTCATTTAATCTGTTAATCAAATACAAAAGTCTTGATTTCTCATGTCCTTTAAGTAAATGAGAAAACATTTAGAAGAACAAGCATGTAATCAAGTGCACAAATTCAAGATATATTTTCCTAGATGTAGTAGACTGATCTATATGGAGAAAGTTACAAGAAAAAAGGGCAACAATGTTAATGAGAAAACAATTTCATAGATTCATTTAGGTTGCAAAAGACCTTTTAAGATCATGAAGTCCACCCATCAACCCAGCACTGACAAGTCCACCACAAAACCATATCCCTAAGTGCCACATCTACACCTTTTTTGTACATCTCTGGGTAGCCCACTTCAGTGGGCTTTTCATGAAGAAATTTTTGCCAATATCCAGTCTAAACCTTCCCTGGCACAAGGGGAGACCGTTTGCTCTTTTCTCCTAACTTGCTCCTGGGACAAGAGACCGTCACACCTGGCTACAACTTCCTTTCCGGCAGCTGTAGAGAAAAGAGGTCCCCCCTGACTCTCCTTTTCTCCAAGCTAAACAACTCCAGCTCCTCATAAGATTTGTTCTCCAGACCCTTCACCAGATTCTTTGCCCTTCTCTGGACATGCAAAGTATTTAGATTTCTAAATATTTAGATAGTCACTTATTGAAGGAAGAAGCCTGTTTACCAAATGCCCTCCATTTTACAAAATTTACCCCAGTGACTACAGACTGGAGGAGTCACAGAACTAGGGTTTCAAAGATTTTGATTTTTAGAACCTCAATCCAAGTTTTATCAACAAGTACTGCAGGATAAACACCACAAAATGAGCTCTTTTTTTAGGGAAATGAGTGTTTATTTCAGCTTTACTAATTATCCATAGAAAGGCTGATTCATTATTAACTCAGTTGTGTGGAAGAAATGTGAGCTGGAATTTCTCTGCTACGGATAAACCTCTTTTGATAATCCAAAGTCAAACAGCTATAAGATTTGCCCTATCAATAAAATTGTATAGGCTATATTCTGCCTAAACATCCTAACCTTTGAAATATGAAAATGTAATACATAAAGAATGCTTATAGATACTTCTAGTAAATTAATTACAATTGTTTAGTGAGCCAAATTAAGTCCGTCCCAATTGTGATGGGTAGGTCCATACTGCAAAGGTAGTCCTTAGATTTCTGTTACAGTCTTTGCTTAAAAAATTGCTAAGTGGAAGAAGTAAGAAATCTTCCTCTCATCACAGATCAAGAAAAAACAATACTTAATAATTGCAACAACTAAATCTCCTCTAAGAGGCTGATAAACACTGACAAGAGAAACTTATAGAATGAATCCTAGTGAGCTTAAATTAATGAATTTTACAGTGAATACTGTCTATGAAAAAAATCTAGTGTCTAGTAATAATAATTTGGTCTCGTCCTTAGAAATTTTAGAGTTACCACAGTTATATTCTGGATGCTGAAAACAGCAAAATAATAAAACTTAATTGGACTGAAAGGCAAAAATGCTAAGTCCCTTATTATAACAGCTGAACTCAGTAGCATGAGAAGCACCAGCATATCCTAAAGGCATATTTTGGAAATAATTATTTCACTTTTATATAAAACAAAGCAATTTAAAATTCTTTTCAAATTATCTCATACACACTTATCTATTTCATTCCTGCCACTATATTGTGCCAGTAATCAGCAGTGGCAATCATATTTTTTCTGTTTCCATTTAGATGCAGAAGTATTTTCAGCCTATTTGATGTGGTTGTGTGAAACACAACCTTTTCCTCACCTGACAATCAGGTCATCCAAACAGAGGTGAAGCTTTATCACCCTGTCAAGAAAAAGAAATATGCTTGTCCATATGCTTGTCCTTGATAGTACATGGACACAACAGGATTTATTAATGAAGAATCCGAGAATATCGGCCACCTTCTAGACCACAGCAGCGATGAGGAAATTAAGCTCAATAATCTTATGCTTTTTGGAGTCATCAAAATGCTTAATTCCATTTCTCCCCACTATTCTACCAGCTGCCAGAGGCCACTCACAGCAAGTAAGCTGTCAGGAAATAAGAACACAAATGGGAAAACAAGTACTGAATCTCTTCCTGAAGGATGGCTACAAGGGAGAGTAAAAGGTACTTTGCCTTCTTCAAAATCAGGTTAATATTGCAATACCTAAAAGCGAGTTTGAATTTTCTGCACATAGCTTCAAATTCTAAATTCTCTGTTCTTTGGATCCCATGAACTCCAGTCACGGAACAATCTCTCCAGAACAGGAGAACACGTTGTTTCTTTAGCTATATTTGCAAATATACATCCATGTGAACAAAAAAAGCAACCAAACAAAAAAAAACCCCACCTTTTCTATCTGACGTAACCTAATAGCAAACACGACCTACAGACTGAGCTGTCAGGCTGATCCAAGCAACTTTGCCTAACATACACCTGATGCTAAGCTCTGCAAGGTTATGGGAAAGCCACTGTCAGCAATCAATACCAAAGTCAGTGGTGACTGCACTGAGGTGTAGAAGCACAGTTTAGTTTAGTTAACTTAAAGCTACCAAGATCCCATTCCACTAGACATTTATTACACGTAGAGCTGAGCCCAGTCTCACACCAAAATGTTCCTTGAACAATGCTGTGAACCCCACAGCTACAAACACTGTCTTGCAGCCAGGACAAGCAACAGCAAAGACTGCAAAAGTAATAAATCCTACTCCTGGAAGAAGGCACTGAAGGCATTAATTTTACTAGAGCAATGAAGAGAGATATATATCTTGCAGCATCATTTCAACATCTTCAGTTTGAGAGGCAGGAAAAAAAAATTAATTCATTCTGAATTTCCTCCTACTCTTCTTTCTGGTGTGTAAGAGACAACTATTGACTTAAGAGTGCTGATAAATGAAGGAGTAGTTCGGTTGAAGTCTCTTAAATGACACTTTCTGAAGTAAATTCCAACTTCTATTGCAGTCAAAAGCATAAGAGCTGTCAGAGAGATTTAACTCTCAAGAAGTAGTGTTTGGTAGGATGGTACATTAAGTTTTATGTTCTTATCAAAACACACTAACTCAAAACAGATTTACATTTTAAGGATGAAAATTGATAGATAAAGAATGTCTAAATTATCACAAGTAATTAAAAACCATGAAAGATGAATAATTCATTTTCATTAATGCTTCAGGCTGTTCTTCTCTTGAGAATTGATTCAGGAAGAATAGTTATTTGTCCACTCCAACCCAGTACTACTGAAATTGTCTCTTACTATTCAAGCACTAAGGAAGCATCCTCTCAGATCAGGAAAACAATTAACTCTCTTTTGAAAAAAAAAATCATTAGCTCCAGTTTGCATGGGCAGGTTTTGAAGAGCAAATGAGAAATTGATTATTTTTTTCTACATAATATTCTAAATAAGAAAATTATTACATATGATTTATAGCCCAAATGATCAAGTGCTTGGTAAATGGCTCTGATACAGTGTGTCCACGGTCTCTCTCAACTTTATTTTCCTGATACCCACTGCCTGATACCTCAACCCCAAACACGGAACAGTCTTTCAGGACACTGACACATTTTCTCTCCTAAGCCAGAGTCTATATGAATGCCTACTGCTGTCACTTCCCCTTAAGGTATACAGTCAATATATAGTCAAATTATCTATAAAAAAAATTGAATACTAAGCCAACATTCACATAATCAAGAAGTTATGTTATTTTACCAGCTCAAGACATGTATTTTATTTATTTCTATAAATTATTATTATTATTATTATTATTATTATCTTTAAAGAAGTTATAGGAAAAGTAATTAAGTGACAAACTTCAAATAGGCTTGCCATTTTTTATTTAGAGTTAAAAGCCTTGATGGCTAGAGGTACTGTAATCATAGAGTTCAATTAATAACAGCCCTTTTTATCTCTCACCATATAATATAATGTTAATTTTTTAGGAACTTCATTCTAAGGAGGAAGATTAACAGAGTGTATGATTTTGTTAGAACCAGTGGGTCTGTGAATTCTGTCTGAAAATGATTTTTATTGTAAGTGGAATGAGAAATATTTCATATCCTCTACTGTAGCACGAGATGCAAAAACATTTTAAAGGAACAATATATGCACACAAGGAAAGAATTTCCTGAAGAAAAAGAATAAATACTCTAACAAAAGCTTCAGACTATTAAAATAAAACAGGCATTAAGTGAAACTTAGACAGGATTATATTCATAACTCTTGAATGGGTGTTTCTGGAGTTCATTGCTGGTAAGAAGGAAAAAACCCCAAACTATTGGTATCTGCAGGCCTCCAGCAAAGCCAAAACACTATAAATTTGCTAAATATAGAAATACATCATTAGATATTGATTTTCAATACACTATATGACTTCGCCAATTTTCTCATGTGAAGCCCCCCTGTAAGAGATGAAGAACCACTAACCACAGAGTGGGAAATTTCCTACTGATGCACAGTTGTGCACACACACACATATACACACACAGAGCACTTGTCACCTGTGTTTTGACACAAAACCAAGCAGGAAACTGTGGCATGAGAGGAACACATCTTAGATAAAGAACTTTACTGAGAGAGTGTGCATTCCTGTTCAACCAGGCTCAGTGCGTTACAATGCCAAACTCTGAGCAATGTTTGAATCAGAGCTTGCTCAAAACTTGGGATGGTTTCATCTGCATCAGCCTGAAATCTACCACCTCTGGCCTCAGAGGGGAAATTACCCTGGCACAGAGACCACCTGCAATAGAATGGGCAGACTAGAGGCTCTTTAATGCATCTCACAGGGGTCTTAAGCTTCTACCCATCTCAAGCACCCCAGAGTCAGCACCACCCGCCTTTGAACACCTTCTGAAAATCAGCACCTCTACCTGTACAATTTTCAATATCAAAATACACAGTGATAAAGATTTTTCTGTCAGATCAGTTATGTATTTCTTCACAGAAAATTAAGAAAAAGTCCCAAGTGAACAACAGCAAAAGCTATCAGTGGAGACCAAGATGTTAATCCTAAAGTCTTCATATGCTTTATTTCACTGAAGTCTTAGTATTTTTCTCTTAATTTTATAAGAAGATTTATGAGCACCCCTGAAAAAAATAGTATCATTTTCAGAAAAATTCTATCTTTATCTACTGGAACCAGAAGACAAATAAGTTTTAAAATCTAATTACAGAAGTAGAGATACTAGTCTAGATGCCAAATCAAACCCAAAAAAAGTAATAGGGGCAGATGGCCTGAAATAAGAATTTTTTCATGCAATGAAAAATCTCTTAATCCTTAAAATGGAAAACCCCCCAGGGTTTCTACAAGCTTTTGGCCTAAAAAAGTTATATTTTTAATGTGTTAACTACTTCTGATTTTTTTTAATACAGTGTTCAGTGTAGGCTGTAATGCATTTTCAAATATTTGTATGCTTCTGTGGGAGAATACTTTACTTAAAACGTTTTCTCTGCAATATGAGGTTTAACAATACTTCATTCTATTAAAAAAGCTCCACCTCTGATAGCCTTTGTTAAAAGTGCATTTCATTTTTGGTAAGATTTCCTATATAACTTCTTTTTAGCCTCTTCCATTTGGTGACATCATATTAAAATTGAAAAAGTATTTCATGAAGACAAGGCAAGATGCAAAGTCTCAAAAATTCAGTATTTTAGCTAAGAAATGTACACAGTGAATGGGGGCAAAAGATAAAAGAGGACCACTAATTTCTGCGTCCAGCATGGGACAAGCCTGGGAGAGGTAACTGATTGGCAGAGATGTTTAGTTTGTTTGATACAATTTCCTTAAACACATATATAAAAACAAATAATTCCTTATAATTGCTACAACTACCACAGCTCTTTAGAAAATAGGAGGTTTCAGTATTTGGCTCAGGAGCTGACTTCTTTGACCTTATTTTGTAAGGAACAATCCAGAAGTGTAACCTTGCTCTTGGCAGCATTAGCGATGAAGATGATCTTAATTCCAGTTAAAGTCTTGCTTGCTCTTTGATCACATGAAACAAGGTCAAACTTATTTTACCTGAAGGTGTACCCTGTAAAACTCAGGAAAGTGCTCCAAAGAAGCAATAGAAGCATTCATAATTTAAATGACAGCATGTTTTATACAAAGGACTGTCAAGGAATATGACAAGGCTATGAAGTAAATTGAATAGAATTCAAGGGATCAGTTGCAGGTGGTAGAGCTAAATGAGAAGGATTAAAATCACAGGTAAAAGAAAGGGCACTGGAAATGAGAGTAGTTAGAGACAGATGTAAAATCACTTTAGTGATTGCCTAGCATATTTCTAGTATTTTACAAATAAAAAATAATTGCCTATTAGGAGCATAATAAAAAAGAGAATGGAAAGACAGAAACTTGAAGAACCAAAACACTCAGTAAAGAAGATGGGGCAACCTGCAAGCATACTTCAGTTGTAAGTCGAGGTGCTTTTAGCGATGGAAGTTTTCTTACTAATGAAAACATTTAGAGCATCTTACACAGCATGCGTTGTCTTGTGTAAATGTCAGCAAAAAGATGCTGTAAAAAGATATTATGCAAGTGAAAATGAAGTAGCTTAAATTCTGATTTTCCCACTAATTTCTTGTGCAATACTGAGAAACATTGTCTCAGGCATTTTATTTGACTCTTTAATGGTAAATAAATCAAATTCTTTTTCCTGTCTCCAATGCATGCACACACACACAGCAGTATTATAAAACATTAAAAAAGCAGAAGAAATAATGTAATGTTGCCTAATTGTTTATCTAAATATAAAGCTTTATGCTCTAATTACCAGCAAGCTTCATAAGAGATGAAACTAAAGCAGGGAAAATGAGAAGACCCACTGAAAAGAAGCCATGAGACATCTGTATCCATGTCCCTGAAATGTTCTCATTGCCTGGCAGTATCTCATTAAGATGAATGGGTCACTTCACAAGTCTTTGGAGACTTTCTGAAAGGGCATAGAGACATGAAAGAGAAAAATAATAGCATTTACTTTCTCCATCATTTAATAGATATTTACTGGCATGGCAATTAGGTGCTTTACATTCAAAAAAATGACAGAGAGAACCACTCAAGTCTTTCCTGCACAAGCTTTCACACTGACTTTTTGTTTTGTTCTGTTTCTTCTAGTTAACTAGCTTAATGTTTTAGTTAAAAGCTTCTATTCATATTGGTACCTCTGAAATATAGCTTCATGACAGGTAAGTGCTAACATATCTTCAGTGTGTATAGGTTTCTTTGAAAGCATCTTAATGCAGCCCTCTTCCTTTTTAGTATAGGTGTACCATATGTACCTTCTTCAGCTGCTCTGAGAGTTGTTAGTTTGCCTTCAGAGTTCACACTGCCTGAAATAAAAGTAGCCCTTAAAGCAGCAGGATAAGCCTGCTATTAGACTACCTTAACAGAAATTTCAGCCTCCTAATTAGAGAAATGGGAGTATGTAGAGAGACATGGTGGTAACTGAAGATCTGGTGTACGTCTAACTAGGCCAATGTAATTTCCCAGGGAGCTGACTAAAGGCTTAGAAAATTTCATGTCACTCTCCTGTTCCAAATTTGATGAGATGGTACACTTCAACCACCACATGGTGGGGACCTAGCCAAGCTCCTTCCCCCTTGAACCAAACTGCCTCTTCATAAAGGTGAAGATTTCCTAGCTGCCCAAAACAAGTGAAGCTTTCCTGATATAAAGGACATTCCAGAAAACACAGTCACTCCTGCATCTCCTCCTCATTCTGTATTGGTTCTTTCTCTGCCTTCCTACAAGGAATGAAAAAAGTCAGTCATGATGCTGTGCCCTCACTGTCAGTTAGGGGAGAGAAACAATTTTAGCAATACCTGCCATCTTGTCCAACCCCTGTAAAGGAGAAGAGATTGATTAACCCCACAGATAGTTGATGGGTAGGTATCCACGTGATGGAACAAAACTCTTCCTGGTAGAGACAGATAATGTGATAACATGATGTAATCTTGCAGCAACACATTGGGAGATTCAGGCTAGACAGCGGGAGAAACTTTCACACTGCACATACTGCTCAGAGAAGCCCTGAAACCCTTTCTTTTGAAGTTTTCAAGACTCAGCTAAACAAAGCTGGCTGACCTCCTGTGAGGTAAGTTACTGTCCTGCTTCAGGCAGCAGGTTGAACTTGATGACCTTGGGAGATTCCTGCCAACCAATACTTACAACAGTCAGTGAGCACTGTATACTTAAAAAGGCCAAGCTGGATGCCTTAAGGCAACAAGAGAAACTGAATCTGTAGAAGTGTCAGATGGTACAGAGTTATTTGAACCTGCTCCTTATCTATGGGACCTTTGGGATTATAAATTTATCTCTAACTAGGTCCTTTAAACATGTCCTGATATTCTTCAAATACTCAAACTGGTCTATTAACTTTGTTGGCATAATAAAGCTTTAAGGAAACTGTAGCTTCCTTAGTGACTTTGAGAACACGAGATCTATATTCCTTTCTCACATTTTTAAAACCATTGCCAGTACCAAAGTGCGTTACAATGCAAAAAAGTACCAGAGAAGCTTCATTATACTGAATTGGATCTTCTCATATCCATATTTTAACAATTACTTGATATAATACAGCAGCCAAAGCCTCAGCTGATAACACAACACCACCATTTGATGGATTATTTATCACTATTTTAAATTTGCATAAAGGTAATTATTTAAACAGCTATATAAATAATAAGTTCTTTGAATAGATTAGCTGAACTTTGTATTACTGGACATGAAAGCTTTTCAGCATTTTAAGTCTTGCTCTGGAGGATCAAGTCTTCAACACCATAAGATTTTGTGACATACACTGCAAACATAAAAATAAGGAAAATGCAGAAAACATATACTATATTTTACAATTATTTTAGCAAGTATTTAAAAGATTCAGATTTTTCTTGAAGTATTTTCAGTTAAGTGCTTAATAAATTGCATTTCATGAAGAACAATAATCCACAAGATCACTTCTCTTATGCTTGTATTTTTCCTCACTAACTTATAATTTGCTTTGGAAATCCACAATAACCTTTAAAAAATAGTGAAGTTCAAAAATATTTTTTAGTTTATTCTTTTGAGTAAATAACTTTTAAACTGAGCTTTAGTGAAAGGCTGTTTATGCAAACAATTATCCAACTATATTTATTGAAAATATCACTTGCTGTTATGGAAAAATGTTGTTCCCAAGGCCTGCATTCCAACAGTTTTATAAATGCAGATTCACCTTACACAGACAGAAATTCCAAAAAAATATATTAAGAAATACCTTTAAAGTATGTTTTACATATAACTTTTTTTAACAAATGGGATTTTTCCCTCATCTCCCAAATCTGATACAATATTTCCAATACCTGAGTATCATTTTTCTATTAAAATACAGATTATATGAACATTGCTCAACAGATGTGTTCATTTTTTAATTAGCGTTTCTAATGTGTCAGTCTTTTTTGTTAGAGAACTGAAATAAAAAATAAAAATATGCACATTAAGCCTGTTTGGTTTAAGGCACCTTTGCCTGATTAACTGTTAGAATAGAGAAATTAACATGTCTTAAGCAACTGAAAAAACATTCAGTTTTTATGACACGTAGCCATATATCAATGGGCACTAATTCTGTAATTTTAAAAAATGGCAATAACATTGTAGAGCCAAAGAATACTGTTTACTAAAAGGGCTGTTTTGGTAACTTGCAGATAAAGGAAGCAAAGTTGGCATTATCTTTTCTTCCTGTCTTTTAAAAATTCTAGTGAAAAGAACAGCTCATATGGAGCCATTTAACTTTTCCTATGTTGATGTCAGCTTTGCAGTTATACTTGGCATAACAGCTTTGATTAAACATTTTATATAATTGTAAGCTTCCTGAGGGGACTCAGAATGGAACTATCAGGTGCTTGGGTTACATTCCAGATGGCAAGAGATTTGCTCAGCTTCACACTCCTCTTCCCACTGATGATACTAAACCACAGAGGAATTCATTTGCAAGTAATTCCAGGAACCATCAGGCTGAATTTCAAAGAATTAAAAAAAATCAGCAACTCTGCTCTTAAAACAAAGCAGATGATTTGCAGATATCTGTTTTATGAACAATTCCAAGGCTTTCCCTTGAGTAATTTTTAAACCTGTGTCTGCAAGAGTTAGGTTCCAAAAGCACTGCTGTTGCACTAAGGTTACATGTGAACTGAAATGGCTTTCCAGAGTTAATCCTTTCCCACTCCTGATTTGGTGTGTAGCTAAATGGATACTTGAGTCAATAACCTCTGAAGCAGACAGATTTGGTAAGGGCATGTTGAGAAGGCAGCCTATAATCAGATTCCTTTGGGCTACCATCACAAATGGCCACTATTTAGACAAAATTCATTTACCATAGCAAGTTAGCTTCTGCAAGAATTTAGGAGGGATCCAATCTCACCTGCAGAAATAGCAATACCAAGGTACACCTTCAGGATGTTTAGGAACAAATCTAAGGACACTGCTGCTTTGTATTCTAGAAAGCAGCAGATGTGGAGGGCTTGACAATCACTATGACCATTCTCAGAAATCGCTAATATGCCTAGATCTGCTGTTAGCCATTTCCCTGTTTCCAGTGAGCTGTCAATTGTTTATACTTGTTTCTCACTTGCAAATAGAATGTTTTAATGTGTGCTTATACATGCATAAAGATCGAGCTGGACTGGTTTCAGGAGTTTTTCTATCCCATGAAAGTGGACATTTAGAATAGGACTTGAGCACAGTGGGAGTATTTCCACCCAAAGCTTCATCCCAAAAACTCTCTCTCTGACTACTGAATATTCCAAAGGTCACTATTCTGAGCTCAGACCCAAGATGCAAGCACGGCTGTTTCTTGTCATTCACAAAACTGAACTAGGCTGACCTAAATACCTGTCACAATAACTAAATAATGAATTGGACTTCTGTTTTATTTTAGCACCCTAGGAGACTTTATCTGCTGGATTTTAGGCTTAACACCCAGCAGCAGACTGGCTTTCCGCTTCCCATTCTCAGGAACACTTAGCTGTGAGAGGTTGAGAATGCCTGAGGAAGAGCAAGCAGCCATGGGAAATGAGTTCTGGTTTTGAATTTCATCAAAAAACAGTAACAATAATGACGTGATTGTCCTGTTAGAATGCTTTGAAAGAGTGGTTATAGATAAGTAGTCAGAGGAGAGGAGTTTGAAAAGATACTTTTTTCCTAAGTTGGAACCAAAGTTTTTGTTCTGTGTGTGAAATAAAATTGTAATGCAGAATGAGAACTGAACTAATGCTAACAGCTACAAGGAGTTACTGGCTAAAAATAAAGGCTCATCAGAGCTACTAGTATGTGCAGATTCACTCAAAGTTGGTGCAACAGAGAACAGCAGAAGTGGCAACTGCCGTGAAATTACTGCCTGAATTGTTGATCCCAATTCCTTTTATTCACTCTGTATTAACCACTTTTTACTGCTAACAAGGAAAGGCAGAAGAGCCAGTACACAAAATTGTATGACTTGATTCTTGTCAAAAGCTACAGAGGAAATGGAATACTTTGGAATGGGCCTCACTGTTATACAGTAAATCAGTCTTCAAATGAAGGTTCATCAAAATACTGTCTGTCAGAATTCATCATCCTCTAGAAAACAATCAAGGAATTTAACTGTGGGTAGTAATTTGAAAAAATTAACATCCGTAATCTAATGTTGGACTGTTTTAGGAAAGTAAGGTATGATTAAGGAACTCTTGGATGTCAGGTTATTTCAGGACACAGTTATTTCAAACCTCACTTCATTCTGCATAAGCAGAATATAGAAACGTTGCACTGGAGCATCTAAACATAATAACGATATGAATATGAACAAATTAATTTTGTGGAATGACCGCTGCTTTCTTATCAATATAGTTTGCAGATGTTACCTTTGACTGATAGGATATAAAAGGTAAAGCAGTATTTCACTATAAGGGATTCTTTGAATCAAAGAATTAAAAGTAATGTGAAACAGAATAAAGGTCAGATATATCTGACCTTGAAAGGTAAGAATGAGCTGCAACACTTTAAAGCTTCTGAAATCTCAAAAATAAATTTAAAAAGAAGGTCAATAATGGATTTAGTCAATTTGCTTATGAATAACACTTCAATGAAAAGTAAATCTTATGTTCTATCAGATGAGTAAAATATCATGCCTGAACTATATTACAAATCCAGCAACATAAATGAGAATTTAAAAGAACATTCTTTCATCTCATATATATAGGAAAAGTATTAAAAGATTTAAACAGTAATACCTAGGTTTAAACATTTTTTTCATGAAAATAATGCTTAGGAAACAATATTGTAATAATAGGAAAAGTCATATGAAGTTAATTTAAAAATTAATATGTGGCAAAAGATGTCACTTCAATTACATTTAAAGTTTGAACTCTGTTTTGAAATTACCATGACAAGCATTTAAAAGTATTTGTTTACAGTACTGGTATTTTTGGTGTAGTTATATTTAAACCTAGTTCTGCAATTTCAATCCATCAGTTTGTTGGAGGGTTTTTTAAAATATTAAAATACCAGCCCTGAGTTTGAATAGAGTAAAATCTTCAGGACATAAGCATCAATTATAAACCACTGTTCTGACTGTCCTATTGATTTAAAAATAAAAATAGAAAAAACATTCAAGTCATATTATAGTCTTATGGGACAGGAAGCAACTCAACAGCAGAGCTACAAAAAATTACTATTTTATGCCACTTCAGAGACCTGAACTTGTAAAAAATTCAGAACCCATTCAAGGAAAAACTACTTGAATTTAAATAACAAAGGATTATCTCTTTTGTAGCTCTTACAGAAATCTTTGTTCAAGAGAAGAGTCAAAAATGGACAGTTCAACATTAGTCAGGAAGGAAATCTTCAGGAACACGATCACACATCACCTCTGCAAGGGATGATTTTGCTTACAATTCACTTGATTTAAATCTACTCATTTCCTTTTCTGTTATCTACTCAGAAAATTCTTTACAAGGCAAGTACTTTCATAAGAATCTCTGAAATCATTCTCTTTCCATTAATAAAACTGCCAATAAAGATGTCATACCTGCTAGAAATTGATATGCAATTATGTAACATCCCAAATCTTGGAAAGTTAGATTTCAATGTCTGAGATTACTTGGATGTTCATGGACTTTTAATCTGTCAATGATATAATACAAAAAATTAGTTATGATTACTCTGTTTATGCAAAATATTATTCTCAATTCCTAATGGGGTAGAAGTACTCATAAATTAGAGACAAAAGAAACAACTTTAAGTTATAGTAATTCTTCATATAAAGCTATTTTTGGAACCTGTGAATTATATAGCTATTCATAGTCAGGTTTTTTCCCTGCCAATACTTGTCACAAACACCTAAAAAAGTTCACCTCAGAGCAATCTTTATAATTTTTATGAATTTATGTTTTGTCAGTCCTTCTAAAATGCTGAAAAGTAAAAAAGATTCCTTATTCTTCTTGAATGGATTAAGAAATAGGTACTTGGAGAGGTTTGGGAGCATGTGAAATGCCAGGAAGTTAAGATGATAGGATAAAATTATTTGCAACTATAGTGATGCTACCACACTGATGTCTACTAAAGAAACAGCTTTGTCATGCTGTTTACAGTGTTTACTTAAATAATAAATACCTGAGATTCCAATAATTTTTAAAACCTTAGCCACCTATTGGGTGTATTCTGCATTTTTATTCCAGGAAGGTCTCCTCTGTTCTGTTTTACAAGCTTCTCCCTACTTCTGAAGCAGAAAATATGATTATTATCTATGGAGTGATAAAATGGAAAGTCCTGTCAAGAAATTATTTATCATGTGAATAATTTTATAGAGGGGTAATAAAGATTCATCCTTTTTAAGAACTGTGAACAATCTGAGGCCAAGACTGCCTGATTGACATGCTAGTCATTACAAGTAATCAGAAAATTTGTGAGGAAAGATGCATTGATTATGACACCATTTTAATGCTTCTAGATTTTTCTTTTAGTGCAGACTTGTATTGTCTGTTGTTTGTTGATGTTTCTGAAGACACATGTGAATATTTCAAATAAAAATAGGGGAGCTTAGAAAGCTGCATTACATATATGTTTCAAAAAGCAGTTATGGGTCAGATGATGTCTAGCTGCATAAAGGTGCTGAAGGGAATAAATCCTCCTAGCTCCTCTTGTGCACCCATCTGGGAAGAACTGCAGCTCCAACACTGAGTAACACAGCTGTTCTTTCTGCATTTTTGCCCAGAGAGAAGTTTCTGGACTGCTTGGAAAATACTTGGGAAGCAGAAGGAAGTGAAATTTCTGGTCTCTTTCAACAGATGTTCCTTAAGGTGCATATTATCTGCACACTCTGCCTTTCTGAGGTCACTGAAAGGACATGGATTTTTCCAAAAGAATCTAAATAAAAAAGGGAAGTAAACTGGTACGCTTGGTTTGTTAAAATACTGTTCCTTGTAACGGTCAAGTGTAAATATGCCTGACCTTCCCCTTTAGCCTGTTCCTCTGTAAAGGAAACAGAAAGAAAAGTAAATTTCCACATACACTAAAACAGAGAAAGGAAATTTGGAAGATGAGGAAAGAGTAAAATTTTGGTTTTTGACTAATTGAAATAAGGAGGAACTCATCACTTCTAAGTATTAGCATAGTATTTACCCTCAAGGCAAATGAGACAGCTCAGATCGACAAAAAAACCCTCCCACAGCAACCAGTAAAAACAGGTTTGGCATTTTTAGGACAGAGGTTCTGGGACTGCCTACACAAAAGATTCATCAAAAATTTACTGAAGCTGGTAATAGGGCAGCTTTTTCCCTCACACAGGACTAGAGTGAAAACCCACAAATATTCAAACCTTTCTAAGAAAAGCAACAACGTATGTTCATTTCTGAATGGACTCTTGCATCTGTATCATCTTCATATGTCAAAAATTATTTGATTATATGAATTTTTATGATGAAAAGAAAGACTTAAAAGACAAGGAGAAAATACAGCAAATACAGCCAGGAAAGGGAGAGCAAGGCACTTTGGGATGCTATTTTAGGGCAATGTTTTTATTAATTAATCTCACAATCGCATAGCAGCTGTCAGCTATGAAAAACCATTAAAGAAGAATGAATGAAGATTATACTACAGAGAAAAAAATAATGCATAATAAGCTGATTACAAAATTATCTCCTGTAGACCCTCAGAAGAATAGTAGGTTGAATCATTCAAGGAACAAACTAAATGTCTTCATACACCCTGTGTTGGGAATGAGCACAGCCATACCTGGCTGAGACAAGGGAAAAATGCTGCCTCGTGCTTTTTGTCTCATGGGCAGAGCAAATTGACACTTTGTGTGGCTGAAACCACAGAGCTAAATATTCATTAGAAAAGACATGCATTACAAATGCAGGTAAGCCTCTTTTGAAACAACGACCCGTTTGCAGGTGTATGTTTCCCAAATGTGTTCATTTTTTTCATGATTCAGACAATTTAGCTGAATATAATATTGTTGGAAAAAATAAAGAACAGCCTGTCTGGACTGTTTTTGCTCCTTATTTTTGGCATAATTCTTGGAATCAATAATGAAATAAAGGAGCAGAAAATAGAGAATGGTTTTCAATGGTCTACCAAAATGCAACCTGAAATTAATGTCTAAGATGTGCATATTCCCTTGTATAGCCCTTGTACAGTGAGTAACAGATATAAGTAATATGATTTTGACATGAATTTTAAACAACAAACATTCAAAAAAAAATATTCCTAAGTCCCAAGGATTTTCACATGCAAATGGAAATTTTCTGTATAATCATACGTAATGAATATTTTGACACAAAAAATTACAACAGTAAAGCTTTAATTTATGGAGGTGTTTTAAACTTTACTCATATCTCTAACCACGTAACTATTCCCTGTGCATCCCAGAGGTCTCTGTGTAGCACCTTTTAATTACTTCTCATTTACTAAGAACTACAAAGACGGTTAATGCTGCCCTTTTGTATTCTGTGCACTTCTTTTTCAAGAATAGCAAGTGATTTTAGTGATTTCCTTCAGCTGAGTCCCTGGCCATATTGCTTTAGTGTGTTTGTATTCACAATACAGTGCCAGACAGATTTCCATTCTCAGCTATATCACGGGTTGATTCTATACAATTAAAAATATATGGCTGCATTGTCGACTGAAGAAGATAATGAACTGAAAAGCTTCAATGCATTCTTAGAAGAGAGCTCTAGTAAAGGACCTCTAAATCTCAGTAACTGCTATGTGGCTGTGACCAGGAAAACTCCTACTTCCATGGACTAAATCCATGGTGATACAGTGGTGAATGGGACTGCCCAGCTGGCCTCTGTTTTCCTTTCTACCTGTTAAGAGCAGCTGTTTTATTTTGGTATTTCTATTCTCTTTATCCTCTAATACATTGGAGATCAAAACATGGGGCAAAACATTTCCTTAACAATACCAAATCAATTATTAAAACTGAAGTTGTTTTATTTGTCATGAATTTCACTTAATTGCACCTGAGGAACTAAAACTGTGCTGCTAATGTGCAATTCTGCTATTAACATACTTCACCTAATGACATCTAAACGAAATATTTTGTGTGCACTTTGTCCCTAAAAGTCGGGTTTATTTTTTATTTTCCAAGATAAAGAAATACTAGCTTTACATTCCATTAAAAGCAATCATTGTAGCAGACAGTTTCCAGCTGAATACTTCCCCTCTGCCTAGGTGTTTACATGTCCCTTGGCATGCGTCTCCTTTCCTGTAGCAGCTCAACATTTCTCCAATCTATGGTGGATGTCACAGCAGGTTATCACATACTGTAACCTGAAGCTATGAAGGCAAAAAAATAAAGATAAGGAGGTTCTCATATGTAATTATATTTCTTCTTATTACATTCTTTCTGTATTTCCTCTTTCCCATCTCAAAAAATAATAATAAACTCATCATCCACCCTAGGCCCACAGATGCTGGAAGCAGAAACATGCAAACTGCTGAGTCTCAGGAGATGTTGTGCCCAGAAACATCATCAGTATGTTTGCCCAACAGGCCAGCTCTGCTCAGGAACAAAATGCTTCTGAGCCCCTTCTGCCATAGGAAAACTCCACAATCCAAAAGCCTCCCATGAGCTCTCATACAGAATTCACTGAGATGCAGAACAAAATTTAAAGGACTTAAAAATTACTCACGGAAGCAACTTACAACTGTCTACAATGTTCTCCCATCCAGTCAAGCTTTCTCTACAGATCTTTATTTCCATACAGATGAAACATCTTCCATTCCTAGCATGATTTGTTTTGAACACCTTATTATACATGATTAAAAGTTTAACGATGTTTTGATACAAAAGAGCTTTTGCATAATTACAACAGAATGACATGAAGCTAATACTAAATATAAAATTTTGTCTCTCATTCCATATGTGAAACTCAGTTAAGCTTTTACAGAGCATCTGCAAAGGTTTCCATGAACTCTCCCAGTGTTTTCTTTGGTGTGAACAGGATTCATCCCTCTAAATTATGATAGCTGTCAGCAGCTTTAAACTATTCACAGCTAACGAGATAGAGGAAAGCCCTCAGCACTCCTGAGGTTAAAAGGACAGATGTGGTGTTAGACTGGTATTCTGTCAGCTGTGAAGGCCTGATGCCTGTATGGCCACTCAAACAGCCTTGAACTGATAATATGTTACTACAGCACTGAAGAGTAATGGATTTGAACCCCAGGATTTAGGCCATACTGTTCTAAGAATCCTGTGAAAAGTGAAGTGGATATAGCTCCTGCTACAAAAACACCACTCTAGTACTCTAATAAACTAACAGATTATTATATGCAATCTTTTAAAAAATGACCACTCTCTGATCTCAGCTATACTGCTACCAAGCACCTCTAACTTCCCTGTAATTCATTTATCTGTAGGGGTTTTTTTTTTCCAAGGTTCCAGAGTAGGTATGAAATACATATTTTATAGTGTGTTATATAACAAGCAAGTATCATTGCTCCCATTGATTTCCAATACAACTATTTGGTTTCCTACCAAAATTGGTTTAGAAAGCATAATCATTCACGTATTTTGACTGACGTATCTACTTTTAAATCAATCAGTTCAATCTTCTGGATTTCAGGACACTAAGAAGACATCTAGACATCCACAGCAAAAAAGAAAGTGCTCCAGTAACAAATGCCTTATGTGTCACATCATCTGCTGGAGACAGTGTCCAACCATAGCTCTCAGCTGCAGATTTCGTGACCCCAATTAATGTACAAGCTTTGTATTGTAACACAAGACTGTGAAGACACTGTGTTAATTGTCTGCTCCCTGTGTGCAAACTTCAGTGAACATTGTCCCAGCATTTGAGCATTCCTGTAGGACTTTTCCTACCTTTCCCCTTCTTCCCTTCCCAGAAATGGTGGTTTTCTACAGTTGTTCTGTTCCCCTGAAATTATGAAATTGTACAGTAAAGTATTCTGGATACTACAAGACACTAAAAATTCACTACAACCTAGAAAAGACAAGTGAACTCATTATATGAAGAAAGGTAAAATTATTGTGGGCCATACTGAAAAGGAAACTGCAATATTAGCTTTTTCTTGATTCATCATCATCTCCACATCCGTGTGGAAACACCTGCTGAAATAGACATAAAAGTACATGTACACGGGATTGTTTGCAGTTTCTTTTAAAAAAACATTTAGGCATTCTAAATAAGTAATGACCAAGGAATGAAGTAAATGATTTTTTAAACTCTTTTTAACTCTTTTTTAAAGTAAGAGATTTAATTGAATTTTTACCTGTACTGCAACTTGCAGTAAGATTGGGTATTTCTTTTAAGGAGAATCCTTAGCTTACCGTGTAGGATACCCTGACTATCTAAATGGCCACAAAAATCACCCTTTTTCAATTAGGTTTGTTATAAATTCTTTGCGGTGTTTCCATAGATCATGAAATTACAAGCATGCTTTAGAGAAAGATTGTAAAAAAGAACATACATTTTCCCATACATGAAACATTCAATTGAAACAGATTTTTGTTCCATTTGTAGATGCAAAGTTTAGCAGCAACCAGCAGGCTGAAAACTTACAAATTAAGAAGAAATTTAAGAAAACATATGTAATAGTACCAGCCAGTAATGCCTTTTCAATCATATTCCAATGACAGCAACCTTACTGTACAGTTCCTCAACACAAGCCAAACATTTCATTAATAAAAATGACAAATCTCATATCCCACTTAACTATGCTTACTGTTGTTATTAACACTGTTTTATAATATAGCCATTTCCTTTTGCCATAATTTTTCTAAAGAAGTGAATGATGCTTCTTTATGATACATTAGATGCATGCACTGTATTTTTGTTGTCCATTATGTTACTATTTTATTCTGAAATAACTCCCAAAGGCCTGCTATCAGTGGACAGCTGATGCGAGTTTATTTTTTTTAGTGGCTGCAAAACTTTCCAAACTAATATATGTCTTCTTCATGTATTCATCACTCAGCTCTGATGTATGCTGACTAGTTCTCAAGTTAGAAACACACCTCCACAGAAATGGAACTGAATATACATTCCCTTTCTAGTAAAGATTTACTCTTTAGAGAGGTTCAAGGGAAGCCCTGAGACAATTTCTTCTGCACTGCTGAACACTGCCTGCAAGGATGTGAACTCAGTGTCTATGAAGATGCTCTAGACTTTGAAGCTAAAATAGACCTTTGTAATTAGTCAGAAGAAGAAAAAAAGAGCAATCTATTACATGCATGAATAATCTTATATTAATTGCCAGCAAATGAAACCAGCTTTTTCTTTTAATGCCTCAGTCTTCTACAAGTTCACCATAAAAAGCTGAATTTGTGGTACTTGCAGGCAACTGAAGGTCAAAGAAACCAATTAAGAGCAATAGAACAAAATGGATGCATTTTGACACAGGCAAGGACAAACAGTGAAACAGGAAATGCTTTGATCTGAACCTCAGCTGGAGTAAGAGGATACATATTATGACACTTCATTATAAAGCACTGAATATGGCACTAAAGTTACCAAGAGAAGGAGGCTGGGTTCCATTCACCTTGGTAAAAATGGTAGGACCAGCATTGTGTCAGTTGGAGATTTTGGTTTATTTTCACATCTGTCCCTAGAACGAAATGACCTGATTCTGTGACATTAACAGAACATTCAAATAAATTTTAATTAATTTGGAAAAGTCCTATTTTGACTTCAGAACCTGCTGTGCTCTCTGCATTTTTCACTCATCACAGGGGTTTGTGACAACCTAAGGTCCCCTGTGCTCTTTTATGGGAGTGTGTGTAATGGCCTTGATTTTGAGTAGCATTTCTAGAATGCCATTTTTTAAGTTTTAGATTTCCTTTCCAAGAACCTTTCTTAATACTGTTCTCTTCTCTCTGTATATCCAGTTCTGTTTCCATGTGCATGCACACCTTCTTGAAAACCTCTGAGTTGCAGAAGCCATATGAATATGGTTGCTTTTCAAATAACTTTCAGTTTAGTAAGAACTAAAAAATTTCACAGCAGGGTTTACTGTTTCAGCTTGGGGAAGGCTGCTTGAACTTTCCAACACCGGCCTCTTGGATAAATACTAAACTACAAGTAGGTTCTCCACCCCCTTAGTGAGGAAAGCCAGAAGAAAAACGAGAAGGAAGAGACATAAAAGAGAAAAAGATGCCTGCAGCTAAATTTTACCTTTTGTTGCTTTCAAGCAACTCAGCATAATTTCATCAAGGTTTTCAGTGGGTTACAGGTAGCTGATATTACTCACAGCTCACTACATTGCCAAAAAAGAAGGGGGGAGGCTAAAAGCCACAGAACTGTAGTACTAAGAAAGGTTAATGACCTGACAATTTTTCAGAAACAAAAAACAGCTTTAAATGTTTACTACCTTTGTTGCAACTGACAGAGTTTGCCAATTCTACAGAATGAGACACATCACTGAACACAAGCCTGCTCATATATTCTAGTAAACTCAAAGAGTTTCCCCCTAAAGGCGTATCTGCTCCCTAATAACTACTGTTCTTCCATGCTGGTTTGACCATTTTGAATTATGAAAACATTATGGAATATTTCTATTCTCCATACAGTGCCCTTAAATAATTTAGCTATTCTAGTATGTTTTAACAGATGGACTTACTCGATAGCTGAATTTTTAGGTTATGTCTCATTTATAAAACATAAGGGGACATAAGTCCACAAAGGTGAACTGTACTTAATGGCTAATCTAGGGAGACAAAGAATTTTAAACAAATAATACTAATTTGAAGCATTCAAATTGATAAGCCCACAATCATCATATTGGCTTTAAAGTCTTGAAAGGAAGAAGAGAAAAGGATTTCTTGTCCTTGTTTCATCCTACCAAGGTGAACTTGTCAATCATTTCTTTATAACGTACAAAAGCCAGTAACCACTTTAAAATATAATAATACTAATTATAGTTATAATAGTTATAATAGTAATAATAGTAATAATAACAACACAAACAAAGCTAAAATTCTGAATTATCAGGTGAACCCAGGAGCTTCATTGCGATTTTTTGAGAAAGAATACCAAAATGGAGTGGGGGATGAGGATTCTTGGTAAATCAATGAAACTGTCATAGAATTTAGGGTAGGTAAAATATTACATTACTTGATTTTTTAAAAAGGAGATATATTCATCTATGTTATAGCGTATTAATTGCATGTGGCTTTTAAACATAAATAGATATCAAAACACTTCTTTAAAATAATCAGAATCAGTTCAGCTACTTTACAGACGGAAAAACTGGGACACAAAGGACTGAAACCACCAGACAAAGGGAGCAGCCAGCAAAACCCTTGTATTGACCTTACAGTTCGAAAGTCCAACAGAAGTATTCCTTACCCAACAATATCCAAAAAGAGGCATTTCTGCATTCAAAATTTTACTAATAGACAAGAAAATGTCCAAGATGAACAAAATGCAGCTTATTAACATGTGCAGTATTGTGCAATTTTCTCATAAATTTTTTTCTAAAAATCTTCTTTCTATGCTTAGCATATCCACCTGATGAGAACCATTTCTTGCGACCTTCAGATCTGATCTAAATATAAATACATATTCATATTGTCTTTCTGAATATGTAAAGCTTTCAGGTCTTAAATTAGAGTGAAAACATACCAAATAAATTCAAATTGGTTTGACTCTCTGTCTTTGACATCCAAAAATTTAAGTAAAGACAAAGTATAAAGAGAGAAAAGAAGAAAGGACGATTTCAAGGTAATATCACTGTCTTTGCCCTAAGCATGGAAAAAAATCAAGGGGGGGCATATGATTAAATATAGTTTACCAAGTAGAACACTTTTGTCACTATTTAATGTAAATATCTGGCAATCAGCACCTACATTTTATGATTTAATCCTGGGAAGCCTTATGTGCAAACTTAAATTTACTCCAATGCTTAAAGTTTATTGTGTGCATAAATCTTCAGGATCATGTCTGAGTCATCCATTTAATCCTTGTGATATAAAACAGTGTATCACCATATAAAGAAATGTATCAGTCTTATTATTTTTGGAATAGGAACTTTATCTGGGAAGATCATTCTGACTACACGGGCTAACAAGGCAACACTTCGAAAACTGCACAAAAACAGTTCACATGGGAAAAGCTGGACATGAAAATAATCAGAATTTTCAGAATTACAGCTCATGTTTACAAATCTCAGAGACTTCAAAATATAAGATCATTTGGCTGATTATTTAAAGATTATAACTCTTGCCTAGTTTTGACCTCTCACATATGACAAGCCATTAAGTTCTGAAAATGAAAAAAAAAATTGAAAGGAAGCATGGCCCTATAAAATAAAGCATAAAAATCAAGTCATACTTGCAAAGGCTCTGAACTGGAAAAAGGCTGTATTCACAAACAGCTTCCGTTTATTATGGAGTATATTTCTAATTTCCTACTGCTGACTCACGGCAATTAAGCCAGAAAACATAGTCAAGATAGAAAGACAGGCAATTCACTATTGGCAGATAAGCTTATTCACAGTGTGAATTTGGCTCTCAGGACAAGAAATGAGGTGTCACAAAATCCTAGAAAAGCAAAGTTTTTCAGTGCTTTAATGTAAAAATTAGAGCAAGTGGAAAGAGGCATATGGAATAATTTGACTGACAGCATTATGGTTTTCGTTACAGCAGGCATAGCAAAAACAGGCAGCTGAAAACAGAAGGAATAAAAAGCACTGAGTATTACTTTAGTGATGGAATAATCTGTCACCTACATCAAAGAAAATGTTTGGGTAAAAAATGCATCGTTCTGACAATATTAAGCACCACATGCAAACAAAGAAATAAACAACCCAAATGTAAAGTTACAGCAGTGCAAAGAACAAAAGAATCAGTCATAAATGGAGTTTTTTGCATGGAATCTCATATCCAGAGAAACCAAGTTTTCAGTAGCAGGGCAAGCACACATGCACAGAAGCTTAGTTAATACTCTCCTGTAGTAGTATCAGGCATATTTCAAGCCTGTAAACTTCAATCATGAGTTTATATTTCTTTTATTCATCTAAACCAGCTGTGAAACTAACTGCGTTCAGTACTGAATGAGAGCTCAGAGAAGTTTCTGACAGTCAATTGCAACCCCTCATACTAATGTTTGCATGATAACACTTCACAGCTGGCTGTAGCACAACAGAGAACTCCAAGACCCAAGAACTGTTGGTAAGCAGAGAGCTGGGATAAAACACTGGTACCATCTTCATCACACTCACATAAGCACAACCAAGAATAAATAGCAAAAAGAGCAACTTCAACTTTTTCAGCTATCTACTCAAAATAACTTGCTAACTTCTTTACCTGTATCTGCAAAGGGAGGAGGAGAGTGGATGATCTTTAGGGTTCATTTCAATCCCTTAACATTCTGTGATTCTGCATTTTAATATCTTTTCATTTGAATCCACTTCCCCAGGTATGCACTTTTCATAGGAAAATATCTTCTAAACTGTGAGAGGGGAAACCTTGTTTAATTTGCTTCATACAGCTTATTCTTCAAAAGTCACTTTGTCTTCTATTTCCCGAGCTGGCTTTTTCAAAATAAGTTTAGTTTTCAAAGAAGGGCATTTCACAAAAGAGCAAATGCTCTGCATGTTACTGTTATTTCAGATCATCAGTAGTACAGCATATTTGACGTTTTAAGATCAACATGTTGAAGAATGCTAGGGTTAGATTATGTTACAATGGTCCTTGCAAGAGCTGCTGCTGCTGCAATCATCATTAAAGCGCAAAGTGCAAACTACTGGTCTGGGCAAGCCTTCCAGCACAGATGGGCTGCCCCTGAAGGCAGGGATTTTCAGCTAGCTGAAGCAAGATAAAATTATTTTCCACTTTGCCCCTGAGCATTTGGAAGCAAACAAACAAAAATCAATCTCTGATTGGCAGTTAAGTGAAGAAATACTCTGTGCTAGGGAAACGCAGGACAGGAGCAAACACTGTGCCTAGTTTTCTAAGTATAAGTAGGTGTCTGAGGAAAGATACATAAAATTTACATAACTACATAAATAAGACTTGAGTTTACAAATATTTTTGCAATCAAAAGCAGAAAGGGTTATAAATATTTTTCTTATGCAGATGATGCTAATGTCCTTTACCATCTCAGTGCCATTAAACAGTTGAAGTACATAGCAACATTATTTAAACCTTGGTGACTATTTCTCATTCTCAAGGTCAGATGCTTATCTACAACCACAAGAATTCAATCAGCACTTCTGCTCTTTAAGAATAAATATCTTAGACCATGGATTATCTTTCATAAAATGAAGAAAACCTGAGGGTGGGAAATTCAATCTCTGCATTTTATAAAAGCACTTCTATTTCCATCCTTTGAGTATTATTTTTTCTCTTCTAATTTTCATGTTGTCATTGACCAATAGAAAAATTTAGAATAAGTTTATAAACATCTACCCCTAACATTCCTTTTCATTGTCACAAACCTTACAGTATTTCATTTTTAAGGGAAACAATAATATATTCTATTTTAAGTGAGCATTCTCCAGTGAAAGAATTTCAGCATCAGGGATCCTCAGAACTCCAGATAGGAAATCACAGAGACAACTGAAGACTGAGATGTTAACATCCAGAAAAAAAAATTTTATTTATTCTTATTTCTTCTAGAAGAGGGGTGTACACAGTCACAATTAAGGGTCAAAAATATCCTATCAGTCCAAACATGTCAAGCATTTGTAAATTCAGTAATGGTTAACAACAAAAAAAGCATACTGGCTCAAAATTATGAACTTAAACCTAACCCAATTATCAACACCTGAATTTTGATACTGGGAAAGTGTTCCACATGAAGCATTCATGAAGGAGAGAAAAAAGAATAAAATCCTGCAGATAAATTATGTATTATTTTCTCAGCTCTTTTTCAGGACACCAAGTGACGTTCTTTGGTGTCTCCGAGTTTCCTCTGCTTTAAACATAAAACATTATCATATTTTAAAATTTAATGATCAAGTCATAAAGATATTACAAAGGATCTGTGAATAATATTTACTTCAAAAGTATTTTAGGTAGGTAAAGTTCAATGTTGACTTTAAAATGAATAGTTTTATCATTTGCCAACAGAATTCTCTACCTTTATCTAGTCAAGTTTCTTTTGGGCAAGATGTATTAAATTCTAGGGAAAATACATAGTTTGCAAAGTTATTTCCCAAAGTGTACCCAGACATCTATTTTCAGGGCTCATATTTTGGTGCAACATCATCTGCATTTCAAATATTAACAGCCAGATATTTTTGCACCTTTATATACAAGTAGAGGAAGTACCACTATAGGATCATCAGTATTCATATACCTTTCTGGGCATTTGCTATTTGACATTGATCTTACCTATCCTTCCTGACTCTCTCTTTTGTAGCATAAGCTTTAAAGGCCATGCGTACTTTATTTTACTACATGGCAATTTCTGCCAGCAGATCTTATTTTGATATTTTCAAACTCTCTTTCTTATAAGTGGTTAAACAGCTCATTTTGTATTGCAACATTATAATTAGCTTCGTACCACCTCTTAAAAAAATTTTGGACCTACTAAAAAATTACAGTTTTACTCAGATGAAGCTTTAATTTTTAGAGCATAAACTTAGCCCCAGCTGAAATCAAATTAACACTAAAAGAGATTGTGTCATTGTCTTAAAATAGGTTGTGCTGGTTTTGGCTGGAGTAGAGTTAACTTTCTTAACAGCGGCTGGTATGGGGCTGTCTTTGGGATTTGTGCTGAACACAGGGTTGATAATATCAAGATGTTTTTGTTATTGCTGAGCAGGGCTTACACAGAGCCAAGGCCTTTTCTGCTTTTCATACGCCCACGCTGGTGACGCTGGGGGTGCGTGGGAGGCTGGGAGGAGACACAGCCAGGACAGGTGAACAAAACTGACCAAAGAGATACTCCAGACCATGTGACATCATGCTCACTGTATAAAGTGGGGGGAAGGAGGAGGAAGAGGGAATGTTTGGAGTGATAGTATTTGTCTTCCCAAGTCACCATTATGTGTGAGGAAGCCCTTCTCTCCTAGGGAATGCTTGAAATTACAGGTGAAGAAGGTCTTATGCGAAATATGATCTGTGTGCAATATCATAGCTCCAAAGACATCAATTTTCACTTGGAAACCTTTATTCCGATTCATTAAAACTGTATCTGTGTACCTAAAAAACAAGTTATTGGGGTGTGGTTGAAAAATTGCTTCCAGATGAACATTTTAGATATGAATAATATATTATGACTTTTGTTTAGATTTTGTATATTGTGCTGTGCATTATTATTTCTTAATTATGTTTTGTCACCAGCAAGTAATTAATTTTCCTCATACTTTTCTACTTGAAAGACTTCAAGAACCTTAAGGCATTCTGTGAAAGCTTTGAACTTTAGGTTTCCTTTGTACTTTCTATTTTTCTCCCTATTCTGCTGGTTCACACTTACATTTTGAAAAATATAGCAAAAAAGGTCACAAGTGAAAAAGAGAGCTGTAGCAGCACTAAAACAATACAGTATTGGAGTAAATAGAATGAAATGTAAATCTTTTTAAACATAGGTTATGAAGGCAACAGAAACTCCCATTGAAACGATTTAGTAAATTGTTTTTTAGTAAAATTGTTATCACTAGAACTTACATCTCAAATCTGAAGCTACTGTAGAATTGAACAGTCTTGGTATTCAAGTTTTCTAAACCATGATTTAAATTAATGTTTTTCAAATTTCCCCAGATATCTCCTACTTTCCACACAAGAACCTTTTTATTTATTATAGACCTCTTGGAAACAGAAACCATTAGCTATATCCAGCTATATAATTTCATATATAAACAACTAAAATCAGCCAAGTAGCTTGAGTTTAGTCTTCTAAAAGGAAAAGACCAATGAGTTTATTTCTGAGCATTTCCAAACAGTCAAAAATACATGATTCCCAGGTGGAATAATCAGAATTCTGCAGCAACAATTCAACAAAGCATGTGCAATGTCTTCCCAAAATATTGTTATTTAGGAACAGGATGTAGTTTTGAAACACCAGTGGCAAAACTCGACATTTTCATAATTTATAAGGATCACTGTTTATAATACAATTAAGGTGATGTTGCTTACTGCCTTAGGTGTATTTTGTATCTTGTTTGATTCTGTAGTGTTACTTTACATGCAGAGCATGTGTCCAGCTATAGCAATAATCAGCTGGTGTTGTTAGCTAAGCATCTAAAAAAACCAGTGCCATTAATACTAACAACATTAAATTTTTTTCATTAATTTATAAAAATACTGTAAAGTTTCAAGAATTACAAGAGGCCATTAGTAAGCAGCAAATTTATCTATTGCAAACAATCTCTCTCTTCAGTGCCAGAAGTGCCATAAGTACAAAGAAATGACATATGGTCATAAAACCAGACAGGCTGATAGCCAGCAACCGGGTAAGTGAACAGCAAAAAGGACAAAGTTATAACAACCTAAGTCAGCACTTGCCACGTCAGGCTGTTGGTTTGGTTTCTAAAGAGATGCAATGACTAAAGAAAGAAAGCTTAAGAAAAATCTTGATATTGACAAATGCAAAGAAAGAGGCAATAGCAACAGTGGTCATGTTGGACTTGTTGATATTCTCTCTGAAAAAGACACTAGGTTCCTACATAGTCATGGAAATGAAAGCAGAAGGTAGAAAAAATTATGTATGCAGAAAAGACCACTTAAATTATATGGGGTATAAATATCCAGGTAAGGTGCCATTACTGCATATGCAAAATATTGTTTCTGGACCATAAAAAAATTCTATCACATATAAGTCCTCCTCCCCGTGAAGGCAATTTTGCTCCTGCTACCTACCCAACCACCAGAAGTCACACTTGTTTGCTGCTGGCTTCTTCACCAAGACATGTCCCACTCCACAAATACAGCTCTAGGGCTCTGACAGGAAGGGTGTAATCCTGCAGAAGAATGAGCAGAACCAGCAGGAGTGTGGCACTGCTCCCTAGAGAAGGAAGCAGCAGTCCTGAGTACATGCAGCAAACACTCATAGCATAAAGAGCTGCTCCAGTCACAGTAATAGAGTGCTTGGAAATTGGATCAGCATACCTGAGATGCATTGAGCAACTCAATATAAGTGCATCTGCATCATGGAATTTGATTTCAGAATTCTCTGAATTCAAGAATAATTCTGAAACAAGAGAGATTGTTCCCAAAACAAAACATGTTGTTTTTTCAACCGGCCACGTTTGCCATTGTAGGCACTTACTGCGCCTGACGCATGGAAGAACAAGATATAAGATGAAATCATAGTTTCAGTTTTCTGTCTAGACATTTCTGTCTACATCCCCTATCATTGACTGGATATGTCAGTTCCGCAAATTCAGCAAACTGATAAGGGTACTGCTGCCTCCACTGCTGAGCTCTGAGGAATCTCTGTATGCTGCAACATCGGCCATTCCTTCAACCACATGTTGTGGGTCTGCACTTCCTCTGTGCAGTACATCAATCACCATCCTTGTGATGTGTCACTGCAAATGCAGCTGGATTGTGCCATTCTCCCTGTAGCGAATCTGGGTATTCATTTCCCTCCTTGGCCAATCAAGACCTAGAAATGACGAGCACAGAGCCACCAACAGAACATATTCTTCCTGAATATTTAGAGAAAAAAACTGTTTGAAAAACTATTCAGAAGAAAAAAGTCATGTCACTATATTCTTGAAGAGATGGTTGTTGAGCAACATTAGCCATGTTACAGCACGCCCCAAAAATTGTGCATTTCAAAGCATGTCCAGGAGAAAGTGTTAAATGAGTGAATCACTCATTTAATGACTGATTACTCTATGTGACATGTGAGATGCTATTCAAGAAGCTGTTGTCTCAAATCTGTATTGATGCCTCTGTGTTTTTCCAAAAACACCCAGACTGTGGCAGACTCTTATGTGAAATGAGTCAAGATCATAAACAACTACTGCAGCAGTTTCTGCTCTTTGTCTGGTGTGACTAATGAGTTACCAGGCTGTCATATCCAGCAACAGACCGTCATGTCTAATGAATTTGAGGACTTTGCTGGGAATCTCACTCATTTAAGCTAACACCATCAAACAATCACGCTGAATAAATTATGTAGACAGTTAAAAGTGCCTTGCAAAGAACTGCCGAGGGAGACCAGCCAACAAGACTTGTCAGATCCCTCATTTGTAGCAGGTCACATCCACAGCTTGGCAAAGACAATCTCTGAGCAGAAGTACTACAACACAGATTGCACCTATGTCTCTGTTAAATGTGTTGGATTTTATTCCATCAACAAGCAGCTCCGATTCACAGCCCAACTCTCCTTACTCTTGTTACTCAAGGAAGACACAGTGCTGCTGTGCTTGCAGTACAGGAGGACTTGCAGTCTCCCAGAAAACTTGCCCAGTTGAGGGAGGTAGATGTGTGGCAGATATGTGCTACACATGCATGTTTTAAAGATGGGTATTTCATACAAGAAGAAATGTGTATGTACAAGTGAGACTAAAAATTTGGTGAATAGAATGAAAGTTTACACAGCTTGTAGGGAGATGATACAAATACAGATGAAAGAGTAAAATCTGGATTTAAAGATTGTCCCAGAAACCTCACAGACAAACCAGGCAGTAAAGGCAGGAAATGGAAATTATACGTATCTGGCATGTTTATTTTTTCATGCTGTGAGCAATTGTACAATTGCTGACCATCTCAGTGGTGGTGTAGAGAATGGAATTACCCTGTGTAGATGTTTCAGCCTAATTGCATACGGGTTAATCATCAAGCTGCTCTAATAAAACAGCTCTATGGATCTGCTGTAGAGACACTCTATTACCAATGGACAAGGCTAAGAGGGACAGGCTAGAGTTGAGGAAGTTTTATTCTCACTACTGCAGGAAACCTGTCAGCATGTGCACTGCAAGTTTCAAAGAACCCGGGAGTGCAGGGCAAGAATTTTAGGGAACTTAATTTCTTTACATAATTTGGTTTAGAGGAATGGAAGACTGTCCAGATGATTTGGATCCTTCTTCTGTACTTGTGCTGAGTGTGGGAACACTTGGTGCAAGAATGGAGAGAATGTTGTCTCATCCTAGTCCCACACACTTTTCCTTCAGTAAGGGGCCTCTGCCAAACGTGCACTGGTAAGAGATACAGTTTTCAGCCCCATATAGTTTCACAGCCAGAAGGGATGAGCAGAGTTGAATGCATCCCTCTTCACCAGCTGTTGGCAGGCAGAGGATTATTGCACACCTAAGTAGACAGCAACAACAGACAATTGCAAATCAAGCCATCTGTGCAGAACCCAGTAGCAGGCTTGAGAGTTGCAACTAAAGGCGAAGATGTAAGTACAGAGAGTGAGTGCAAAAAAATAAGGAACAGGAGTCATTGTTTGGAAGGGCTTGCTGTTGAGGCTAGCTTTTGATAAAATTTATATCTCCATCAATTTTATCTGGGCTGTTTCTAAAGACTGGGAAAATGGTTCAGGGTACTTAGAGCTCTTATTCCAACCCTGCCTTGACTCTCCTCTTTCTCTGTCCTGTTTCTCCTATTCCTATCAGCTTGGCCATGTTTTATACACTTCTGGTGACATCTTCATGGTGTGGAGCTCACCAGTCTGCTAAGGCAGTGTCCAAAAGGTGAAGATGATCAGTGAGAACACATTCCAACCCTCACTACATAATTGCTGAGACAGAGAGCTGCACCCTTGGTTTTTATGTGTTTTGTGAACACTTCACAGGCTCATAGCTGCTTCTGCATTTTGGTGCTCCTAATGGATAAGGTATTACTTGAGATGGATGCCTAGGTCTCTCAAGTACATCTTGTGTGCAGTAAAATTAGCCTGTCTGGTCTTGTCTGAAGCAGCTGCATAATGATCAAATGTAGCACTTGGCTTGTGTGGAGTTTAATTGCATCTTAGGCATTTAATTTTCCATCTTACAACTAGAGACATATACAGGCGATAAGAAGTTGTAAATACTCATGCTGGATGGGTACTGCTGAGGACAATGCTTGGAAAATTAATCTTAATGGGAAGGAAGAGCACAGGAAGGTGCAAAACATAGCAAAACAATTTTTACCAAAAACACATGAGAATGGAAAGGCTGAAGCTAGAAGAGTAGTCACTAATGCAGACAGACTGTAAATAGGGATGGAAGAGAAAGGGCAGATTAAACAAATGGGCATAGATGAAAGGCAGCTGGTTGTGCCTGGGGAGGATGATTATTCAACAACTCAGTGCTACTTAGCAAGAGACAATCTTTGTGAACACACAGCTCAAGTGAACTTATTATTTATACTAAAGCTGCTTGAAACCAGTGTGAAAATAGGTCACAACTGCAACAGCCTAAAGTAGCATGGGAAAAATGAACAGAGCATGTTCTGCTGCAAAGCGAAGTCAGAATTCTAAAATCTGAGCAGTTTGTATAAGTGAGAACTACCAGGAAAGTGCTCTCAGAACAGAAGTATCTGTATCTTCACTCCATTCTCCATTTTATACATAGTAATTTGCTAAAGACTGTGATGGAAGTGTCTAGGAAATCGAAGACAAATAGATCATTATAAGGACAGAAACTTTATTGGTGGTTGTGTGCGGTTTATGAGGAATCCTGAAAACTGAAGTTTTAAATATGAAACACCTACTTAAACAAATCCTACTTATGGTGCTATTAGTAATATCAAAGCTTTTGAAAATTTTCTGGAAATATTACATTTTCCATTTGGCTCAAAGACACAGAGGAAGGCTTTTCAAAACCTTTGGGAATATATGACAAGCAGAGCTACATATATTAATAAGAAAATACCCTGGCCGTGTAACAAAAAGACCAGCTTGCACATTATAGCCAAGTCCAGAGGGACATATTCAGGTGGGTTGAAGTACAGGTGGACTAACAAGCAAAAATACTGATACCAACTCATTTCCATTTCAACAGGGGCTTGATATTACATATTAGATGAAGAAGTTGGAAATCTTTCAAAGAAAAATGTGCATGGTATTACAAAAGCAGCTATCATTTTAGCATATTGTGTGGAACTAAAGGCCAGAGAAAAAGATTACTTTTCAAAATGCTCACACTTTTTTTTTTCCTTGCTCAGATACTCCCTAACAGAAATAGTGAAAATGTAGATTTCAGCCTTTCAGGTATGTAATTCACATGATTTCACTGATTGTAGTATTACATTTCTATACTTCCCTGTGAGGCAGTTGATGATATTGGTGAAACAAACAGCATCATATGATTACAGACATCATGCCTTTGATTGACCTAGAATTCAATTATAAACATTTCACAGAAAAAGTATGAAAGATTCCAAAACTTTAACCTGGTGGGTAAAGTCATCCTGTGCAGTATTTTGATACACTTTCCATCATGAAAGTAATCAAAAAATGCAAAGCTTTTCACATGGAGTTGGTTAAATCCTAGATGCTGGACTATAACTCAAACATAAATGGCCATGCTAAGCATTTGAAATGCTGGCCTTAGAAAAAAGATAGTTCAAAACCCATATATTATTAGTGAAATATACAATTTCATTTAATAATAGCGTAAGTGCTCCTCATAAGTAGATTTCCATTAGACTACTCCCAAATGACTGTGTCTATTATAGTCTATAAATAGAAAGCCAACTCATGAGACACAGACTGGATTTTGTGGTTGTGAATCAGTTGGTCTGACAGCGCCAATGATGCCTTCTGTTAGAATTAAATATAGTTCACAGCCAAAAATTACATATGTGAACATATGTGTACAATTGGCACTCCAAAATGCACGGCATGTTATGGTGAAGTATTGAAAACAACCAATGAGAACTTTTAAATTCTCAATGTAGAGGTGGAAATGTCACAAAGTGGGACTTCTTGTGAAAAAGAGGTGAATAACACCATATGAAATTTAAATCTCACACTACCTCCTATTTATTGCAGAGTGCATCTACTCCATGCAAAGTTCTGAAGTGGACAGTCTTGAATTTTGTGCAGAAGAACAGCATTGCAGGAATGCTTTAAATTCACCATGTACCAAAAGCCCAAGGCAAACAAAATGTCTAAGTAAACAGTAATAGGAATATCTTTTTGACTCTAGAAGATATAATGAATCCTATCACTAAAACACAGCAGTAAGCCTAATTTTGACGTCACATGTAAGTTATAACTTTGGAATTAGCATTTTTTTTTTCATTTCTACTGTTAATATAGTTTCCTAGCAAACTGGGACATAACAAATGTCAAGAGAAAACAGCAGGCAACCATCAGGTCTTCATTACACACACTCAGACTCTGAAGGGGTTTGATAACCTGGATAACTCAAACTCATATATAATGCATGACAAACGTAAAACTTGGTCATAAGAACACACTGCAGGTGCAGTGGGAAAAGGGCAGTGCTGCTGATGAGTGTGGAGCGGGGAAATCCCCCAGCTGGCACCCGGCAAGCAGTCAAGAACACATTGCACACTCAGCCTGGGCATGCCTGCACTCCTGAAATGAAACCAGCTCATGCAGAGCCAGCATCAACAGCACAGCGAACCCTGACTCTGAAAGATTTATCCTTGGATAATCAAGAGTTGACTGTATCTCGATGAGCTGAGCCCATTGATCTAAACACGTCACCTGTCACAGTGGCTGCAACAAGCAAAGGGTGGTTTTTCCTTGCCATATGCTGTTTACTGAATGAGGTTCAAATGCTCAAAATCTTCAATGTGTTAGCTGCTTTTTCAGCTAACATAACACTTCTCTTAATGACTTTACCCGGTATTGTGGATGTTGCTTTAGCCTGTCATTTTGCTACTGTTATTTTTCAATTTTTTACATAAGCTCAGCATGGAGAACTAGTTTGAACTGAAAAGACTAAAAGTATTTTTCTTCTTTCCTTTTCTTTCTATTTCAAACACCTAAATTTATTAGTGTAATTCCTCACCTGTGATTTGATTCTGCAAAGCAGTACAATTTCCAGTTTCTCACATGCTTAGCATAGCCCTTAAAAATGCCTTGCAGATTTGTATTTTATTCTTTGATTGCATTACACTTTGTTTAAAAGAAATGGTAATCCCATACATTCTGGAGATGATACGAACACTAAATCATATATTTAAAATGCATTAAAATCTTCAACTGTGAGGGACTAAACAAGTCTGAAAATATTATTACTAACACTCACCAAGAGAAATACAGCTAATTACTGCTTTTTACCTTCTCATAGCACTGCACTGCCATTGTCTCTGGTGACACACACTGCTGTCAGTCTATCTGTTTAGCTTCAGTCACAGGATCTAGAAACATTTTTACTGCAAATTCTGGGAACCATTATGAAACATACAATATGACTGAAGACTGCTGCTGAAGTTTCTGCCAATTTGACTAAATAGTCTTTTAATGTTGTTTTTATTTATTCCTGGGAGATGTAGAATTCTGACAGACTACAACCTAGCGTTCTCATTTCACTCTAACACATGAAAAATTTACAACTTCCCTTTCACATTACTAATGTGTAAAAAATAATGTAATTAGTACCATTCTTTAACCCACCAAAAAAGCATACTTTGCTTTTAAAACATTCAAATGTTCAAGAATTCTGTATAGCTAATTTTCTTGAACCACTACACTAAAGTTCAGTAACAATATCCAAAACCAAGGCAACAGGCTACTATGTAAAAATTTAAAAATGCATTTTAATCCAGGACAATTCAGAGCAAAATATAGAAAGTAAAATCATTTTAACCCTAATGTATGAAGTTTTATGGCTACCATAGTTAAAAGCACAGTTAAAAACATAATTAGACCAATAATTTTGTACAAAGAAATATGCTGGTATTATCTCAGTGGGAGATAACCCTGGCCTTTAACTTGAAATAACCCTGCAAATTACCTTCCTGATAAACAATGCAATATTAATATCACAGCTGGGAGCAGTTCTCTGAACACTCACAGCAGGTATCAAATTTGTTGCCTAATTTTTGTCGGAATTGTAGCATTTCTTTCAAATGGATATCTTTAGCATCAAGTAAGAGGATAAAGCAGAGTTCAGGATATAATTAAAGTAATATCATATTAAGCTAAGGGACAAAATAATCCACAGAGCAGCAAATATTAAATCATGAAAAGCATGAACATAAAAATTACTCAAGCCACGTTTTAATAGTATGATTAAAGACTCTTAGTTACCAGTAGTAGAAAAAAAACATAAAAATTGAAAAAACCCAAATACATGGGGAAACTCCTGCATCTGTGTTCAGGTTATATTGAGATTCCAGCTCTAACTGCATGATTTATTATGATGTCATAGATAAACTTTTGCAATAGGACAAGGAGTAATTGTTTTACACTGAAGAATGGTCAGATTAGATTAGAGATAAGAAAGAGTTTTTTTACAGTGAGACACTGTAAGTAAGACACCTTTTTACAGGGTGACACACTGGAACAGGTTGCCCAGAGAGGTGGTAGATGCCCAGTCCCCTGGAAATATTCCAGGTCAGGTTGGACAGGCTTTGATGCCCCTGCTCATTGCAGGTAGATGTCCTTTAAAAGGTCCTTTTCAACCCAAACTATTCTATGATTCTATAACCCACCTTTTTTTTTTTAAAAAAAAAAAAAGAGTTCTCCATTTAAAAAAAATGTATCAGTAACAATAATAAGCACTTTCTAGATTCTTAGAATACAAGAAACACTAGAAAAGGGCAAAAGCCTGACAGAGCTATTTCTTCCACTTTGAACACCAATAGTCCCAATATAACCATTCCACACCTTTTAGTAAGCACCAAGGTGAAAGGCTCTCTTTTCGACATAGAACACATTACTTGGTAACAGACTAAAAATCAAATGTAACACAGATGCATAGTAGGCCACTGTGTTCAGTTATGAGATTATTCCAATTTGTATAACCAAGGAATTATCTTGAAAAAAACCCAAAAAAACTGTACTTATTGTAAGATTTCCATAACTATTATAACTGTCAATTAAGAAGTTGTGATGAATGACAGTAAGTGTTCTGCTGTTCCTTATTCTCAGCTTATTCCTACCCATAGTTCATTCTGGCATTCATCATGGCTTCTCTTATCTTCTGTTAACACTTGAGATACAAGACCAGGGGGATTTGGTCTAACAAAAAAAAAATCAAAATAGAAAACAATGTTTCCCAAGGAAAAATAAAAGTGCACTCAAAATTTGAAAAATACTTGGTTTGTGTTTGATGTTTGTGACAATCACATTGTAAGGAATTTTCTTTTACAGTATTTAGTGGTTTAGAGTTTGGGTTTTTTTTTTAAGTGTCTTTTACATTGTTCCTATAGTAGCTTTGGCAATTTCCAAGAGTAAGGCGATTTTATAGCTACAGAGTGCTCAGCAGTTTATGCACCAGAACAGTCAAAAAGAAACTTCTGAAATCCCATAGTCAGCAGCTCTTATCTACATTTCCTTTTAATTCTACATAAAATAAAGTGAGATTAATGAGAATGTCAGCTGTCCCACCTGTCAGTGTTATATGCTGATGGAATAAAAACAACACCGAAAGTAGAGCCTGTGTGTTATAACATATTGATGTTTTCCTGCACAACCAAAAAACACCAGTCAGTGCTCTTCTGTTGCCTTGCACAGAATCCATCCTTCCTCCCAAAATTCTTTTGCAATCTTAGGTGTTGAGATCAGACATATATATATACATATATATATATATATACACATGCAGTCACACACATATACATATGTGAAGTCCAAGAGTTGTTATTAAATGTATTCCCCAACACTAAACCTATATTTTTTTTAACAAATGTAGGTTTACATTCTTTTAAAAATAATGCAAAAAATCCCCAATGAAGTCTGACTATCAAAACATCTGCACAGTATGACAAACAACAGTGCAACATGAAAAAGCATCTGACTACCCCACTCAAGTAGCTGCTAAAACCATGTTAAAAAGTAGTTTATAGAAAGGGAAGTGCTGGGTCCTGCACTTGGGTCACAACAACACCCTGCAGTGCTACAGGCTGGGGCAGAGTGGCTGGAAAGCAACATAAGGAAAAGCACCTGGGAGTGCTGGCTGAGAGCTGCTGAACATGAGCCAGTGTGTGTGCCCAGATGGCCAAGAAAGCCAGTGGCACCCTGGCCTGTGTCAGCAACAGTGTGGCCAGCAGCACCAGGGCAGTGATTGTCCCCCTGTACTTGTCATGGGTGAGGTCATGTCTTGAATCCTGTGTCCAGTTCTGGACCCCTCACTACAAGAAAGACATTGCAGTGCTGCAGCAAGTCCAGGGAAGGGCAACAGAACTGGGGAAGGGTCTGGAGCACAAGGCTTATGAGGAACAGCTGAGGAAGCTGGGGTTTTGTGGCCTGGAGAAAAGGAGGCTTTTTTTATCACTCTCTACAGCTGCCTGAAAGGAGGCTGTAGCCAGGTGGGGATCGGTCTCTTCTCCCGGGCAGCCAGCAACAGGATGAGAAGACATGGCCTCAGCTTGAGCAAGGGGAGGTTCAGGTTGGATATCAGGAGAAATTTCTTCCCAAGAACGGTTGTTAAGGATTGGAATGGGCTGCCCAGGGATGTGGTAGAGTCACCATCCCTGCAGGTGTTCAAGAAATGACTGGATGTGGCACTTAGTGCCATGGTCTAGTTGACAAAGTGGTGGTCAGTCAAAGGTTGGATTAGATGATCTTGGGGGTCTTTTACAACTCAAATGATGCTGTGATTCTCTGAATTTTATATTTGAAAAAAAAAAAAATAAAGAGGTTTGCATTTACCTGGCCACACTGTCCTGTATCTCTAGGTCGTGAGGGTTGCAGCAGGGTTGCAACATGGTGGTAAAAGGACACAGCAGCTTATGGACAAGAAACAACACCCAGAAACAGAAGAGATCAAGAAAAACCTTCCCAACAATAGAGGGTTCAGACAAGTTAATAAGTTAGGACCAGAAGAACATGCAAGAATCAAAGCAGTGTGAAATGTAATGGGGTGAAATGTAATACTGCCAAGTGAACTGATTACTGCGCTAATGACAAGAAATTTCTCATCTGAAGAAAACAAGGCATGTGAAAGACATGACTATCTTAATCGGATAAAATAATGTCTGCATGATTTGGCTTTGTGAACATAATGAATATTATCCTAAAATGTGTACCAGCCACAGCAACAATAAAAACTCATTAAATGTAATCTATACAATTCTTCTTTCTTCAGAAAATGAACAGTTAAACAGAATCAGATGCAGAAAATAAATCTACTAGAGATCAGAGGAATCAAATAGTAGCATGACAAAATAATATCTTGTGCATCCTAGCTAACCAAAACACATAAAATATCTGATTGTTCTTTTAATGGAAGAAGACCTATGTAAACTGAGCAGTAGCAGCACTTAAAAAGAATAAATTGACTCAGACTAAAGTGAAGGCTTGACATTTTAAAGTGTTTTCTAACCAACAAAAGTAGCGATAGTGAACAAAGCAATAGTTCTTAAATTCATGCAGATGTACATTTCAATTGATATAAGATGAGGTACATTTACTTACTAATGCAAAAGATTAGCTCTTTAGAATCTGGAACATCGCTCCCACACTTGCATCCTACTTTCCTACAAGCCAACTAGTAAATCTGGAAGTTGCACAGCAAGAACAGTAAAAGAAAAAGCTAGATGGGTTACTAGAGGAAATCAGTTATTTTATCTTTACCCTTGGTCTTAAGATACAGAATGTATTCCTAAGTGAGGACTGAGAGAGGAAATAATCCACCTAACCCAATTCTGTATGATAATTGATTGCTTTCCTATAAAAGAAGATGCAGGAGTCTATATAAAATTAAGATTCACTACTAACCTGCAGCAAGTAAGACCTATCCTGTGATAAGAGGAATATCTATCACTCCACTCCCACACAGCCACACTAGAAAGACCTGAGAATCTCTAATCTTTGCACATCACATTATAATGATATGATCAATTATATTTTAGCTCACAGAAAAAAAATTATTATTGTATCCCATTAATTTACATACTCTTTAAAGCAAAAAATGAATCAGACTGAGACTGATTCCTGGCAGACCTCAATTGGAGCTAATCCTTCATAGTCCTCCTCAGCTGAACTACTTAAGCAACCCTGAATGCGTGGGTTTGTGGCTCACTGCTTTATTTGCAGGAATTGTACCAGCCCCAGAGTTATTACTTTAGAGGGACTGCACTTCCAGAGAACAGAATAAGGAGCATCCTTACATCACCAACTGGGCAACAAATATTAGTAATTTTGAAACACAAAGATACCTAGCACTAATAGTTAAGGAAAAGAAATAGGTTTTCAAATCTTACATATTATGCTATGTTTTTCATAAGAGAACTGTAATAACATGAAGCTAAAGGTTTCGGCTCTTTTCACTAGGTTCTTCCATTAAATAAATACAGTAGATGAATAAAACTTCTGTGACAAAGAGAAGTTAAACTGCCTTCATCTGCTCATCACACTGATTGCTGCCTGCATTGCCATGACAAGTCAGAATCCAGTAAAATGTGAAGCAAAATTCATTATGCCACACTGATCTATTCATACCAGACAACAGAAGCAGGTAAC
The DNA here is from genome assembly GCA_013400955.1 of Drymodes brunneopygia. Classification (NCBI taxonomy): domain Eukaryota; kingdom Metazoa; phylum Chordata; class Aves; order Passeriformes; family Petroicidae; genus Drymodes; species Drymodes brunneopygia. The sequence goes on from VZTZ01043189.1 coordinate 179,916, forward strand.
AAAAATCAAACTTTTGCAAATATTCTATACATGTTACTATGGAAACTTAATAGGCAGGTTTTTATTTTCCTTTTTCTTTTCACACATTTTCACTTACAAGGAAATCAAACAATGTCATAAAATCACTTAATCATTTTGATTGGAAAAGACCTTTAAGATCATGAAGTTAACTTGATACTGCCAAGTTAACTCCACCACTGAGCCAAGTCTTTCAGGAAGATTCAAAATCTTTTGTAAACTGGGAGGAGGTGTGAGGTAGCATTCATTATTTATTTTCCTAAAAACCATCATACTCAGAAACAAGTTCCACCCTCCAGCCAGGGAAAGGAGAATTACACACTCAGAGTACAAATTCAGCAACCCTTGCCTAGGAATTTTTGGCAAATGCTTCCAATAAAAATTAACATCACCCCCAATTTAAATGATTTTAAAAATGCAAATGAAAAGGAGGAAAAATACATGATATGGGGTTTAAGAATGGAGGGAAATCTATAATGTGATTTGGGAAGAACATGCAGAAATCAGGGTTTTATCTCTTCACTGTGTCGAACAAATCTTCTCTAGCTGTTCTGAAAGATTTTTTAATTGGTATCTCTGATACAGTAAATAAATAGTGACTGGTACTAAAAGGTATAGATTAAGGCTAATGGAAGAGAATGTTTTAGGGTGGATGTTTCATTTTACAAGATTTAATTCCACTGATACTTTAAAAGTCAAAGAGGAAAGTGAGTACACTAAGACTCAAAATGATAAATATCAGGCCTGTCCATCAAAGCCCAACAGGAATGTACTTGTGACTCCACTGTGTTCTGGGTTTTGTATTAGCAGTTGATCAATTAAGTCATTCTTAGCCATTTAGAAAATGAAAACGCTTTCACCTTGCCCTGCTCTTGTTTTCAGCCTTCAGTGTCTGCCCTGACTTTTTGTCTCTAAGAAGTCTCTCACAACCCCTCCTCGGACGCCAGCCTGCTTTGCCCATCCCGCCCCAGGGGAAACAGCAGCACCCCAGGCTGCCCTGTCAGAAATGTCAGAAATAGAGAACTGGGGAACTGCACAGCCAATGCCAACATGCAGCACCCCAAACTGTTACATGCTTCTAAAGGAAGAAAAGGAATAATTTTAATAGTGTTAACCAAGTTCCACAGGACCAGCCATTTTGGATATTTACATTAAAATGCCAGATCTGGTTTTGCCTTCTGTCTGTATACACTGCTGTGATAATTTCAGATAAATATCCTGTGTCTTTTTTTGTTGACTTCTTAAAAAGAAGCATGATTGAGTATGATGTTCCCTTCCCCCTCAGACCTAACTCCTCTTGAATTTTAATGCTTCATGATTCTCTTGTCATCTTTGTAGAGAACAGTATTTTCCATAAACACTCACTTCAATATAAAATTTCACAAAGCTAAAATGACAATGAGGCAATGCTAAAATTACACACCTAAAACTGGAAAATCAAGTCCACAGGATACAGTACAAGTAATAGAAATAGTCAATGGATGTTTATTTTTTAGGATAGCTTTTAAAATTCTTTTAATAGAATGACTTTCAAGTTCAGTAAAATTGGCTGGTTTTTATTTCATCTCTTAGAAACTTTTCTAAAGATAAGAAAATTCACAACATAATGCTGTAGCAATATTAGCACAGATATTATTACATTTCAGTTTTGTAAGTTTAAAAACTGCAAAAAACCAAAAAAAATGGACAAAAAATCTATTCTTCAAAATCCATTCTCCACACTCCAAAATCTTATTAGCTGCTATTTAATCAATTGTCTACCTTTTGTATGTGTGTCTGTCTTAAGAAATAAAAATGCATAAAGCTTTATTACTTGTGCACTGCAAGGCCAGCCACAAATTACCACAGGTACCAACTTTTGAGAAGTATGTCGTGTCAATCCTCAGGTCTCCACATTAAAAAAGTGACATAACTGCTCCACATCTGAAGGAAATAGGGATTTGCTAAATAAACAAAAAAGACCCCTACACAGATTTCAACAGCAGCCACAGCCTGCATGGGAAACTAGAGGGCCAAACACTTGCCTTGACGTACCTGGTGCAGGCATCTGCCTGTACAGCAGAAAAACATTCACCAGAGAGCTGGGTTGGTGGGAACTTGGACAACTTGCTGCCCATAATCTCCTTTTTAAATTTTTTAAAGTGGTTGTACCAATAAGAAAGTGTCCTTATGCATCAAGGGACCTGCACAAGTTGCTGGCCAAATGTACTGACTGTGAATAACCCAGGGCAGTTGAAATGACAGCGTGAAAAATGCTAACCTGGCTATTGTTGTAGATCCCCCAGCAGAACATAGTCACAGAGCTCTGCAGACTATAGCAGAAGTTTCTCACTTCTCCATTTGCATCTGAACCTTCTATCTAGCGAACAACTCAGGTTTCTTTGGATGGACTGAGGATTTGTATCTAAAGCAGCAAAAAAGTAGCAAATGATTTTTAGTATGCTGCAGAATTTTACTCATAAATGAAGAAAATTAAGAAAACATAAACAGTGAAATTATGTAATTCAGCACCTATTTTAAAAAAACTATGAATTGAAAGGAAAAGAAGTAAGCATAGAATTTTCCAAAGAAAATATCAATCTCTTGTTTCTATTGTGCCATGCAAAGAACTTGCATTTATTTAGAACAGCATGTGACCACAGGAAGTAACAGTTAAGGAATGCCAACAAGGGAACCAGCTGTTTTCCATATGTGTGGCATGATGGAAATGAGAAAACAAAGACAATTAAGAAACAACAAAAGCTGATGTCTTGTAAAGGTTTTAACTTTGCTACAAATGAAATAAAATGTGAAAGAGTGGACTAAATGCAAAAATCCTACACGGGTACACAGTCTTCAACTGCTGGTAGAACAATGTATTCCAGTTATAACAAATTGTGTGAGGAAACACAGATTTTTTAATTAATGGTAACAAAAACACCAAAATGCACACAAAACCCGCCAAAACTGAGAAAAGAAATGTGAACTAAAAACAGTATCACAGTGGAAAGCATAATGAATTAATTTATAAGCCTCTGAAGAGAAGTATGACCAACATGACCCATCAATGCACATTGACAGCCCAGAAAGCTAACCTCATCCTGCACATCTTGATCCTCCCTCCTCTTGGAATTTCTATCAGCTGAATACCACTGGGATCAGGAATAATGTTTGTTCTTTTCTGTGTATTTTCTGTCTTTTTCTAATTACCTTTTCTCAGAATTTTGAGTAACATTTTGAGAAATTTAAAGTCAGATGGGCTTGAGTTTGCTAAGCTGAATGGGCTAATCTAATGCTTTGTGGAATATTTTAAGTTGATTGAATGTTGCTCAAAAGCTTTTGCCAAAGTTCTCTGATTTTCTAAGTTGCCAGTAAAGGGATTTTTTGTTGTTGTTTGACCTCTTGAGAGTATCTTGCTGGTGTTTCTCCCAGGTGGCTAACTCAGAATAGGAAAAGAAAAGTAAGCCTTTAAGTGTCTCATCAATTGATGAGCCTTACTGTCTGTTGGAACAAGTCCAGAACCAAGTTGATCACGGCTGGAGCCTCCTGCTGGGAGGACAGGCTGAGAAAGGTGGGTTTTTTCAGCCTTGAGAAGAGAAGGCTCCAGGGAGAACCTTATAGCACCTTCTAGTACTTCAAGGGGCCCTGTAGGAAAGCTGGAGAGGGACTTTCTACAAGAACATGTAGTGATAGGACTAATGGCTTTAAATTAAAAGAGGGTAGGTTTAGGTGAGAATGAGATATTGAGGAGAATTTTTTCACTGCAAGGATGGTGAGGCACTAGAACAAGTTGCCCAGAGAAGCTGTGGATGCCCCACTCTGGTCAAGATCAGACTGGATGGGACTTAGAGCAACCTGGTCTAGTGAAGGGTGTCCCTGCCCATTAAGATCATTTCCAATGCAAATCATTCTGTAATGGTGAGAGAAGGAGCTGTATTGTGTCCCAGTAAGGGAGAAGGAGGCAAAAATCAGGAAGACAGCAGGACTACTTAATGACTATTTTGCAGGAATATCAAGACAAGAAAAGCCATTCAAAACTGAATTTATGATTAAGATGCTTTTCCAAAGTCCAGTGAGTCAGAAGGATATCTTCCAGGCAATGACTGATGTAATTCAAGTGCAATCCACAAAACTTGACCAAGGTGATGGCATAAAAGCAATGAGGAGTGCTAACTTTAATTTGGCAAGAGTGGCAGCTCTCTTGTTCCTAAAGTGAAGTTACATTTTTAGAATCAGAAGGAGGCCAACAAAATAATGGGGAGGGGAAGCAGCAGTACAAACCCATAAGCAGCACTAGGTAAAGAGAACACCTTGAAGGTTTTCTTCATGAATGCCAGATTATCAAAACTGGACAGAGTTGGCATTTTGTTTGGGTTTGTTTCTCAGGAATACAGTCAGAGCAAACCCAGGAAAACAACCTGGAAGAGTACAATGATTTTTTTAGGAAACAGAAGTTTGAATTAGAGGTGTTTACATTTAACAAACAAGGGTAATCCTTAAGCTTACAAAATCCAATTCTTGAAGACAAACCTCCTGATCTCAATTAAATCATGCATATGAGTAAAGACAAATCATTTGGGTGGTTTGAAGTATCCTTGTATTCATTTGTTCTTCAGATTCAATCAGAACACATGAGCAAGATAAATATCTTCTATTAGAGTGAACTTCTCTCAGCTTGCATGAACAAATAAAGAGGGTTCCTTTTGTTTTGCAATGTGCTGGGCATAGCTGATTAAAAAAAGAAGAGGGGAAATGGCTACAGAAAGCTATCGAGTGGGCCTCCCTACCTCTGAAAACTCTTTATAATCCAGTCTGGCAAACTGTGTGCTCTGGAAGACTGAAACTCCTTGTACCAAGGGAAGATCCCAGATCTACCACCCACCACAAGATGAAAGAGAACCAACCACGACAGAACACAAAAACAATCAACAAGTAACATCCCCAAGTTCAAATTTCTGCATAATACTGTCCATATAAATCATTTTTTCTCAAACAACTCTGTCATTTTTTCTACTGATGTGAAGAAGCCTAATTGGAAGGCAAGTTTCTGTTTTATGAAAATCTCTGAGGGAAGATATTTATTTTCAAATTCAGAAAGAAAAAAATCCGTGTTGCAAAATGAATAAATAGGTACATCCCTTGACAATCTAACTTGGCAATTAGAAAACTCATCTGGGAGGTGGGAAGTCTACATTCAATCATTCCTCCTCTCTGATTTAAAGAACTGGCAACTTCTACCTCCCACGTAACTGCCCCAAGACTGAGGCTTGTTTTCCCACACGTAATTCCAACTTAGAACCATTTGTTGCTTCCCCTAACTAGCAAGAAATCATCTAAGCAGTACTATCAAATATAATTTGAATTGCATTTTTACAGTAAGCCATCTGCATCTTCTGCTCTGGCAGAGTTACGTAATAAATTATAGACAAGACTATCGCTTTCTGTGACGTGCAAAAATGACAGCAAATAACAGCAACATATTTTGAAAAAATGTTCCATTTCTGTGAATGCTGCAGTAGAAGACAGATAAACATTTATTTGGCCTGCCTTCCTTCCAGCACTATTAATGAAATTTCAGCTACTATGGCAGATACAGTAAAAAAGTAAGAGAAAATTTGTTTTCCTATATTTCAATTTGGTTTTATCCAGTTCATTCAGGAGGGATGCAGCAAAAAAAAATAACTGAATAAATAAGGCAGAAGCTGTATGCAGTGCAGTCCCAGGAGACACCAAGTTAAGTTAAATTTTCTTTAAGAAAATGTATTCGTGGCAGTATGCTTCCCAGCCTCGGGCAAGAGCCTTCCAGATTCTTAAATGTTTAACTCCAATGAAAAAGGTGAAGGTACTGCATCAAATTTGCCTTTGTGAAGTATAAGTTGGACTGAAACTTGAAATGATCTTATTTTTTTAACAAACCATACAATGAAAAGACTCTTCATACATTTTAAAAAGAGAAAATGTCTTTGAAAAAACTTGACTTTCTATTTTCTTGGGTTTTTTCAGGTGCTTTTATACCTTTCTTTCAGCTATTTCTCATACAGTCAATCAATCCTATGTCAGGCCTCTTGTTTTTTCCCCTACTATTACTTGTATTTTAAGGTATTTAATTTCTCCCAATAAAGATATGTCTATTTTTTTTGTCTTCACTACAGAATCTATTGGTATTTATTGTTTTTAAAACCCCTGCCTACTCCTTTCAGAGGATTAACCAGAGGTTTTTTTCAAGAAGGTTGAAAATATGAACAATAGAGACACCTGCTTGCTTTAATAACCCTCTGTTTTCAAGGATCTCATCCATAAATTTTGAAGATTATTTCCTAATTTCAAGTTGAACCCCAACTATGAACTTCCAGCTTTTACCCTTCACCTATTACTGCCACACTGACTCTTCCAGAGCCCATTTTTCTCTAACAATGGTGTCCCCTCAATCCTCATTCTACAGACCTTTTAGTTAAAATACTTAAAAGTCAGCAAACTTCCAGTCTTTCAACTAACATGCAACCCAGGATTGCATCCCAGCTCATAGGTGGAAGTACGAGGCCCGGCAGTATTCCAGCAATAAACAGAAACATCTAGGTGCACCCCAGCACCTCTCCAGCACTTGGTTTTCTTGGAAAGAGAAGGAAGCTGTGTTTTCTCTCACTGACTTCTCAGTATAGACAACATATGTCTCAAAACTGTGAGGCAATCTGCTCAGAGTCTGGCTGCACTCTCAGCTCTAACTCAATACAGCTTTTCACTTGGAGCTTCTATGAATGCAATTCCTTGGGGACAGCACTGAAAGATAACCCCAATTCATCTCACATCCAGCCAATGCAAGCCTGGTTCAATCAGCTTGAATAGAATTCCATTTGTACAAAGAAAAAGGGGAAAAAATTTGCATTTTTCTTTGCCCATCCATATGTGGCTCATCAAAATCCAGTCTCCCACCTGCAATTCTTTAAGCTATGTATGTAGAAGGAAACATGAAACAGAAGGACTTCTTCCCCCCTGGATAAATTAAATCAAATCCCCTGTCACGCACTAGTGCTAAGGCACTGCCATCTAGCGTGGAAAATCAATATAACAAAGAAAGAGGAAAAATAGAAAGGAAAAAAAAGAAAGATAAAGAGCATTTACAAAAAAGGCAGATGAAATTCTATTGGCTTCCATCAATTTTGAATACCTACTCATGATATTCATAAAATTCGTCATTCCACTTAATGGAAAAGCACAGAAGCCCTCCCTTTTAAGCAAAATCCCTGACTAGACAGGCTGCAATGGATTCCATTGTATGGTACTCTGTCATGTCAGTCAAACTCAGCAGAGCCTTTAGTCCCAATGGTCTCATTTGGTGTAACTCTGTGAAACTAAAATTCTACAGTATATAATGGTAGGAATCTCTTGGTAGAAAATAACTTTTTCTTAATTGCCACATATTTTACTGCAAATTTACAGTTTCAAGACTCCATTCTCTAAATCATGTTATATGGAAAGCATTGCAAAAGAGCAATCTGCAAGACCAAAAAATCAGAAAATTTTTGATTTTGCTGCTTTTTGTACTAGCTGAAGATTTTCTCTTGCCTTACAAACATTCCTGTCCATATAGCCCCAGTTTCCTTTGTTTTGTGTCCTGTGCAATTACCTACAATTGTTCAGTGGACATGCAAAGGATTTGACCTGTTTTGCTTGGATCAGCTTTGTATGGATGAAGTAAAGTACACATGACATGAGCCAATGGAGCACAGATAGGATAAAGTTACAAAAGTTGCAGAGCCCTCATAAAGACTACTGATTATAAACACCTTTATGTTATTTAATATTTCTACAACTTGTTGTAATCTCTACATTACCGTTGTTATGATCAAGAATTTTAAACTCTTGAGTAACACTGTTGCCGACTTCTTTTCAGAACTGTAACAAGACAGTTTTATGTTAGGCTGGTACAGATATTCTTAATCATCCTGAACAAAACCCTCTTTACAATACAAGCTCTATCAACGACTGTAAGTTCACACAACACAAGTTTGTATAAAATAATTTAGGAATTCTTTCAAATAGCAAGCCATACTGCAAAACAAACATTGCAACATTATAAACATTCTAATAATCACCATGGATCAAGGACGTATTCATTTAACTTTTGTAAAATGTACAAACTAGTAACAATTACATATCAGATGCCAATGTGATTCTGAACTATACTGCTACAACTTTCTATTTCATGCAGGTTGTAAAAAGAAATAAGGTGCCCTGCCAATTATTCAAACCCTCTCAATAACATTATAAGGAAAAATACTTTCCACAAAGAACTTAGTTATATGTCTCCCAAGCCCCCATAATATTACTCAGATACAATATTGAGCCAGGATGTCACAATCTAGCTGTCTTTTCTTTAAATATTTAGACTGTTAAATTTAGATAGATAATTTAATATATGTGATGCATCGACTGAAGATTGATATGCTAGATTTAAGAAATTATCCGGGAATATCGTATTGCGACATTACTATCATAGTTCCAATGTTAGTCTACAAATAAGGGTGGAAAGGGAGCACTGAAAAGAAAGTGAAACATAGCACAGTAGACACCAGGCTACTGATTCACATGATCATATATGAGTTTCAGGCTTTAAAAATACAAAGCAATTATCTGGTCCTCAAGATTGTGATGAAAAGTTTGCAGCTCATGATGCAGACGTAAGCAAAGTTAAGAGACTAATTAAAGTCTAAAGGTGAACCAGAAAAGTCCTGAAATAATGAGGCTGCCCATGAAAATCACTGAGGGACCAAGCTCCACAATCCACTGCTTACAGGCCACTGCACCAATCAGGAAGAGGAGAAGGGACATACTGAAACCTTGTGGCTGCTGTTCCTCAGGATCCCTTCTTCCCCTCCCTAGGGAAGCCATCTCCACCGAGCAAAATACAGCCAAGCCAAAAAGCTTGAGTCACTTGAGTTTTGATTTTTATTTAATGTGGACGCAGAGTGACAGATTAGCTGACACCATCAAGACATCCAGATATCCTCTATGTGGATGTCGGTGAGCTCGTAACAAGGGTATCTGTACCAATCTGCCCAATCCCTCCATCACAATCAATAGTGATGGAAATACACTGTACCTTAACAACTCATGCCCCACCTAGAAGAAAACCTTTTGAGAAGAAAACATATTACTAGGCATAGCTGACACAATTTCATTGATATTGAAAGTGATTTGACAACCTACAACTGACACAAGAACTTACTTAAGATCTTTTTATTATGCTGCTTCTCTGTGACCATGTATCTATATTTATCTACTACGTGTCAGTCAAAGCAAGCAATACTTGTGTTTTAGTTTGTTGTCATAAAGGAATTTTTAACAGCACAAAGAACCTCCAGCTACATCACTTCAGCAATCTTTTCAGTAATTGGGAAAAGTAAGAAGAAAATCCAACACTTTTTTTTGTATAATCCTAATTACTAGTGCCTCATGTTCTATTCTTAAAATTAAAATTTCAAGAAGAAAAAAATTCAAACTGTTGAAATATCCTAATAATTAACTACCTTGTACTTATGCTATGCATCCATTCAGCAATGTATTGCTAATAAGTAACTCCATATTCTTCATATTGCCTTTATTATTTTTTTTTAAGTTTTCCAGGTTACCAAAATAATCCTCTTCAGCATTTTTGCAGTTCCTACATAAATTGATTCAAGCTATGCTAGGGGAAAGATACAGAGGCTGAAAAATAGCAGCAAAAAAATATGTCACAATAAAGGAACTCAACATTGATTAAAACTGTCAAAATGGAGAGAAACCAAAGGAAATTCAAGGCAGTCTCCCATCTTTATGAGAGATAGCACCAGAATCTCCCTAAAGAATGACAATAAAAATGATTAAAGGTTTAAAGAGTGGTGACTTTCTAAATTTGTTAGGAGTTCTTTCTTCAAGCAACGTGACCAACAACCACAGTGCTGTCCAATATACAGGTCAATTATTTTATTCAGATACTTTCTTAACTGTGGCCTATTTAACATTCTGTGGTTTTGAATTTGGGCCAGAAAGTCCTATAAGAAACTTTATCCTGAAGCAATTGCTTCCATTCTGATAGGACACACTGATGTAAGTAAAAAGACAACATAAAGCTATAGCTTTGAAGTTTTTGACTTTGAGAATAACCAGAATTTATAGCTTTGTGGCATCTGCTTAATTTACCTGCAGCAGTTCACTTCTCCTTTCCTGAGAAGTGTTTTCAAATAGCCAATGTCAAGGTAAATCACATCAGAGAAGAGAAACACAGGGTAACTCAGGAGCAGTCCAACCTCCTTCTCAAAAGCACAGTCAATTATGAGGTTGGATCAGGTCAGCAGGGCTTGATCCAGACAAGTCCTGAAAGCCTCAAAGGATACATAACATGCACAACATCACTGAACAGACTGTTCCAACACCTCCTTAATGGAGGAAATGTTTTGCCTTTTATCAGGGAACTTCTAAGTCTATTAAAAACCTTGAAAGCTGAATGTTTTGTGCCTATCACATGTAACATTTCCACCCTTCATTTCCCGATCCACAGTCTAAAACCATATACCTTCTTGAACAGAAATTATGGCAACATGCACTGGACCAGCAGTAATTATCTAGTAATTTGCTCCATGTATATAAATATCTAGTATATATATATGCTATATATATGTAAATATCTAGTCTTGCTATATGACTGCTTGATAATAGTGTAAATAGCTTTTACTAGCATTGCTTTCACTGTTACAAACTGACTTAATTGAGCAAATTAATGAATGAGAGCTAACCACTGCCAGAAATCAAGGTGAACTGTGATAAAATGTCAGTATCTGGATTGCTAAACCTATGCTATAACCACAGGATAAGGAAGGAAGTGCGGTTTATTGCCAGTCAGAGAATTGATAAGAAAAACTAAATTTTCCAAACCAGCAGTCTAAATTCAAATTTGTCTATCCCTGCTGCTTGCCTGGTACTCAAGGTGAGATGGAAATTTTCACTGAACTTGACTGGATTTTCTGAAAATACATTCAAGATTGAAAGCATTGATTTGGAGGTCAATTTTAGTCTCATATTATTCTCAAATGTGATTCAGTATATGGTTCATTAAAAAGGTTATCTATTTTTGCTAGTAATCTCACTGTGATAATCCTGATTCCAAAATCATGTATTAAAATATTTAAAAAAAACAAAAGATAGCTTCTCGAAGTTCAGAATATTTTTACTGTGTTCAGAAAATGCAGCTAAGCAACCACCCCAGGTTCCTTCGTACCTTTATGCATCATGTGTGACAATACAAAAAGTCTTAAATACATCACTAATATTAATTATACATGAAACATTTTGACCTAGTCTAAAAAGCGAATATTTTTCCCAATTTTTTTAATTCCAGGTTACCAATTGCTTGTAACAGCTGCTTTTGTCCCACCATACTTCGCAGACAAATAAAGAATATTCAGATTAACTATATTCATTTGAGGTTACTATTGCATTTAAGCTGCTTCAGCAGTGTGGTTGCAGAAACACAAACGGTGTGCCATACCACTGGATAAACATTAGTTAGATGCAACTCTGGTCTTACTGGTGCCTTTGACCAAGAACCCTTTGGTTTTCCCGTGTAAAAATAAATCAAAGAGTTATTTCTCGAGCATTTTGCACTATAAAAAGTTTTTAATTGTGGAATACCCCACCCTGACTCATTGCTCTGGCACTGAAGCACTGCAGCAGACCTGTGATTATGGTGCCTGTCCAGAGGTCCTTAGAGGATGCAGCTCTACTTATTTGCCGGTATTCAGAGAGGGCAGGCCTGGCCCCAGGGGACACCCCCAGGGCCGTGCTAGCCCTGACAGACCCACTGGGTTTTCCCAACCCACCCAGGACCCATTCCAGCTGTCCCCCCTCAGGACAGCAGACCCCAGGGCAGCAGCACAGACACTCTCCAGCTCCCTTCTCCACTTCCCTCTGGCCTTACACCCACCTTGCCAAGCCCACCCAAAAGCAACATGAGCACCACACGTGCTTTTCTCAAGAGTGACCACTGCCAGACCCCTCAAATCTGAAAAGCAAAAGCATCTCCTGAAGACATGGACTTGTACAGGCCATGCAGCTTTTATTCATGGCATCCAGAAATGGGATTTAGGAAGGAAGCACTGCCAGGACACAGTCACTGGGGATCTGATTAGACAGACAGTGTTTAACCTAATCTCCTCTGCCATGAGCACATTCTGCTTCCTGTAATCAAATGTGATCACAGATGCAATTATTTAGGGGCATAATTCCACCAATTTAGACACCAAACTACTTCAGCTACAGGTGGAAAAAATAAATACCGAAAGTAGAGGAATAAAAATGTGAGTGTTATATCTGGAGGCTGACCTACTAGACAGCTAAAAGTCGTATGAAAATATAAACTTAGCAGGTTATGAGGCAAAACTTCAAAAATTCCAATAATAAACAGTTCTGAAAAGTTTTTCCCTTCTATCCTAAAGAATTGCAGAGTTATTTTGAGGCCAAAGGATGTAATTATCTGCTACACCATATATTTTGGGGGGAACAAAACCACACAGACTTTGTCTACCTCTGTCTATAAGATTTAGAGAGGTTATATTCATTTCCTGCATCCCCAAAAACAAACTGACAGTGTGAAGATGAGAAATTTATATTTGAAAGCTATGACAACATTAAGATAGGTAAACAACACAGATTTCTGAGGGATTGGTAACATAGAAAATTAAAGTCTATGGGTCCTGGTAAAAATTCCATGCAGGATTGCTAATTACAGTGGTCTTAGTTCCATCCCTTAAGGAGTTTTGTTTTAGTCTTTAAATATGAGAAGATAATATAATATAAATATTAACCACACATACAGATTCTGAAAATTCCTGCTCCAAAGAAGGGATATTTCAAATGGGTAAGTCATGCAGAAAGGCAGGTGTGGGATTTGATGTCAAAATTTTGAAATTAAAGAGGACAGAAACAACCTTGCTTAAACAACAGTCCCATTCAATCCTGCATCATAAATAGCTAAATTATTTTGTTCTTTCTTTTTACCCCTGAAGTCCATGCAGCTTCAGCAATATTGACCACACTTTTATAAAGCTGTATAATGGTATTTTTAGAAGGATAGAACAAGTGATATTTATATTACCAAACACTGGAAAGAGACAAAAATAGATGGAAAGGCAACAGTAGCCATGCCTCTGCTTTGTTTCAGATCTGCTCAAAAGCCACAGTAGGCATTTACAACAGAAATAGTAACAGCTGAAAAGAACAATACTGAGGAGTGACTGCCTATAAAAGGGTGACTGTGAGAAGAAAGGGAAAGAAAATCTGTTTACTAAGAAAAACTAGCAAAAAGTGTTGTTTAGTTTTAATCTTTCACTGTATTATCTATACATTATACTGATTAAATTGTTGGCACTCAATTTTACTGATTTATCTGCCTTCCAGCCCTTCTGTAGTTGATTTTCATATTATTTTGTATTCATGAGTTTCAATGAGAATGAAAAAGCTTGGATTAACAACCAGACTGTTAGAGGATACTTCTGTATCCACAAAATGGACATTTGTCATTACTCTCATAGTTTTGCAGGTATGATGATTTTAATGATGATTTGAGTAGCAAAAGAGCAGGAATCTCTTTTAGTTAAACTGTTAGTAAGAGGTTATGAAAGTAACCCTTTTGCAGAAAAATTATTTGTATCATCATGAATATATGGAATTCTGTGGCTTTTTTGTTCCTATCATTAAATAAAGAGTTTCACAAATTCCTGTGACATACATGAAATATTCACTGATACAAAGCTTTTGGAACGATAGTACACTTTTAATAACTTCTGTGGAATACACTGACATAGTTGTAATCCTTAAAAGAATCTCTAAACATCCACATTCAATAAAATACAGAGCAATTTCACTATTAACTTAAGTTGTAGGAGAATGTTTACAATAAAATGTGACAAGAGTCCCTGAGCACTAGCACTTCTCTCTTTGGGAATATTTGTTAATACTACTAAAACGTAAAACCCAGCAACGATGAAAGAGAAAAGATACAAATGCATCTGAAGGTTATTGTTGTTTGCTTATATAAAAAATAAAATATACTGGCTGATGTAGTTTCTGAATAATATCTTTCCGCAAAGAGAACATCTCTATAATAAGTATTAAATATAATACAACTGAATGTATGCTGAGTGAAGACTTTATATTTACTTTCATTTATAAAAGTCAATGATGATGTTGACTTTTCCCCTCAGTTTCCCAGCCCACACCTTCTACCCCTGCAGAGGTGTGCAGAATATCTATTTCACTGCACTAAGTGCCATGTATAGTTGCACTTGTAATTGAATTGTTGTCTCTGGATTGAGTTATACACAGGATTTTTAAAAAAAAATTTAATACCATTCCCTTCAAAATTAAGTGCTATTATTTTTTATTCTATAAGCTACTCTAGTTTTCTTTATTTGCTAAGTGCATGTCATTGGGACAGAAAACAGGTCAGGTACAGGTACGTGAGTGGAGCAGTAAAAAGCCAACCCAGAGGCAGTGGCAGTCCCCAGAGGCATCAGCCCCTGTCTCTGCACCTCTTTTGCACAGATCCTCTGCCACGGGGTTCAGGCATACTGGGAACAATGAGAAAGGGCACAACTACATTTTGACCCAGCTGACTCTCAGCTGCAAGATATTGATGAAGGAATCGTTGCACAAGCTGTAACTGAGAGCAGTCTTCACACTGCTTAAGGCCAGGCAGACCCCACAGCACAAGGAATTGGCAAACACACTTTTTAGTATCTTTGAAGCCAAATCTCCTCTTTTGAGCAATGCTGGGAAAGACAGGATACAAATAATTTCACAAAGAAATAATATTTACATAAAAGTTCTTAAAGCATTGTATTCATCTTGTTGCTAGAAACATGAAGCTCATTAACACCACTGTGATTTTTAGTGGTGAAGTCCCCAGAGTATTTAGAGATATGATGATATGAATGGAGTTGCACCTCGCAGCAAGACGCACTCTTTAGTTTGTCTCCTGAAGCTACACTGTCAAAATGTAACAAACATGGTAAGTGTGGCTACCACAATCTGATAAAATGCAATCAGAATGGAATGGCAGTTTTCAAAGATGCCATGAAAATAACAAATCTATGCTTAACTCCTGACAGGATTTTGTGTATTAAAAACAGTTACAAAACCAAATAAGCACTCATGTAGTTTGAATTTCACTTTTATGTGAGCGACTAGCACAAGGCTATTTGTTGTTTCAGTTCCAGTGAAGTTACAATTTTGAATGGAACTTGATTCTGAGTTTCACACACTGTTGGTCCTTATATACATGATTAGTCCCATTTAGGTAAAAAAAAAAAGAAATTCATTAAATATTCTTGAATTTATATGAGGTAAAAGCTAAATATGCAATGGCCATTACTGGCTTAAAAATAAAACATAAAAATAATACAACACATTTAAATGAAAGAACTTCATCTCTGCTGAGAATAGTATTTTACACATAGCACTTTTTTCTACTAACGTTTATTCAATGTATGAATTTTAAGTAGAGTATAAATTACTTCTGCAGAAAAAGAACATGCAGTTTGATCAAGCTGGAGTGAACAACCTCCCCAGGAAATCCATCATGAAGCATTTGATTTGCTAAAGCAAAATGAATTTGCCTAGTAATTTTTTTTAAGGATTTTCCATGGACTCCCAGTGGCTTAGTTTATAAAAGACCTATGATTTGAGTGGCATTAGTACTCCACACGCTTTAGGAAATAAAGGTCTTGTAAGGAGAAGTGAAAAAAAATCATCCTTGGATACAAAAACAACATCAGTTTGTTAGGTTAGGATCTTAGCTGGTATAGTGCCTCCAACATTTTCCAATCATAATCAAATAACCACCAAACTAATAACCAGTCTGTAGTGTGAAAAAGCCCTGCAAATACGACCCTGGCCAGCTTAACTCTGTAACAGACTTCTTACATGAAGTAAAGTACTCCAAATCTGAAGAAAAATCTGGGAGCAAATGCAGAGCAGGGCTGCACCGTTTGCCTCTGCCCACAGTGTGTGACACCCAGGATCCGCCGAGCTGCTGAGACAATGCAGGGCAGTGCTGAGCTGGCTGCATGCTCCACTAAGCACCACACCAGTCTCAAGCTGCTCAGGACCCCAGCAGGGTGAGATGGAGGCACAACACTCTGTGCACTTTCCTTCTTGACCCATCTGGGTGTTCTGAGCCCATCTTTAAACTGGTGACACATGAGCACATGACCGATTACTTCTGGCCACTTTGTCCAGTCCATCCTGGTGTGCAGCGGGACCAAGAAGAGCCCTTCCTGTGCCTCTTCTCTCCTTGCACCCACAGAATCTCACTTTTGACCTCCGAGAGAGTTGCCTGAGCAGCTTTTAATTTCTGTGTAATTAACCTGTGTTTAAATGTGGAACTATGGCAAAAAAGGGGATAATGTGACAATCAATGAACTCCCTCTTGGTGCAAATCTTAGTGAATTTTTGCTTGCCACACAAATTCTCACCACAGTGTAACGAATGGGGTATTTGCAGCAAAGGAGAAGATCAGCCATAGTGAAATACCAGCCATATCATACTGAGAAAGCAAACATATTGCAAAATATATTTTATTAGCAGTAATGTTTTAATTTTAGATCATCTGTCTGGAACAATATTGAAACCTTTCGTATGCATAACTTCTGTGCTTGAACAGTTGATAACTAGAATTGTTGGCACTAAAGAAAAAATAAAATATGATTTGCTCATCTTACTGTGGAAAAATAAACATTTCCCTGCAACTACTGTCATAAATCCTTGAAAATCTATGAAACGATCTGACACCAAGAAGTGGTTCTCCTGCAAAATATTACAGATCCAGCAAAGTCAGCCTTTCTAACACTGTCACTTTTTCCCCCCAGTAATCCACAAGAAATACCAGTCTGGGATAATATCAGAACCAGTGTGTTTCCATTTCCCAGCATCTGAAATAACAGCTGCCTCCATCAATTCTTGCTTATTCTTTATCCAGCATTGATCCTGGTATATAATAT
This sequence comes from Drymodes brunneopygia, assembly GCA_013400955.1. NCBI lineage: Eukaryota > Metazoa > Chordata > Aves > Passeriformes > Petroicidae > Drymodes > Drymodes brunneopygia. Next base: position 196,946 of record VZTZ01043189.1, read on the forward strand.
GAAGGATAGTTGATTTTCTTAGTTAATCTCTAATTCTATTTTTAAAATTCCACACAACATTTTCAACACTCAGCCCTAAATACTAAAAAGGCTCCACAATACTTGAAAATATGATTTTATTGTAGTAAGATAAGAAACCGGAGACAATTGATAAAATTGAAGTGTAAAAAATATCAAAAGGTTCCCAGCACAGTTTTTCACTGCAGCAATGTCTTTATACCAGCTTTAGAGGAATGCAGGTTATTTTCATTTTTTATTAAAAAGTCAAATTTGTTCAAAGTTCTTTTTAATCTCATATTTTAAAATTATTCTGAAATAAAGTCTATTTGTTGAAATGATGACTAACATCAGAATACCAGTTTCAGTAGACTAGATTATCACATGTTATATCAAGTGGCAGCATAAGAGTAATATTCTTATATTAGTAATTATGACTGCACACTTTAATTCATCACTTTGCATTCAGGAATATATCTTTTGGAAGAATGACAAGATAAGGAGCAGTCTATTATTTATTTATTTTTAAGCTGCATTAAGAGCTGAAATCGTAAGACATAATATCCTAAAGGTCTGTCAGTTTTCCAAAGTCAAAGGACTGCCTACAAAATCTCTCTTTAAAGGGCTTGGCTCAATAGTCCTGTCAGAAACAACATTTCTAGATCTTGACACTGTTAGAAATCTGAAGCTTTTCTACACTGTGCTTGTGATACTAATTTAATCCTTCACATCATCCTGCCCCACCAAAAATCTGTACTCTAATCTTCGAGGCACTGGTTCAGGTTCAAAGTAAATTGTCCAAATTTATCTCCATGTGTCATGGAGATGTAATATCCTTCTCTTTTTTTTCTTGGTCTTCTTTTTCTCCTCAATGTCTTACATATATTTATTTCAGATTTAAAAAAATAGCACAGATACAATCCACATACTAAAAACTCCACCAAAGATGGAGCGATGAATGGAGAACAGCTTGACATGGTCACAGTAACCACTTGCAGGATGGCTCTGAGACTCTGCCCTTGAAAGAGCATTTTAGGGTTATCTATCAATCTACCAGTGGGCTGGCAGATAACCCTAAACTATCCCAGTGGGATGCTAAACTGGATTTGGCACTTACATAGCAACTAACACCTCGAAGTATTTTAAATGCAATGACACAGTGTTGGTTAGGTTTTGTTGTTGGGTGGGGCTTTTTGGGGGAAGGGTTGCTGGTATCATATTGTTTGAGTTTGGGGTTTTGTTTTCTCAAAATAGCATATTGCCTCCTAAAACTTCATTGCTTCCTACTGCTTATTCCCCATCTGATTACAAATTTATTATCACTTGTTTATGACAATTTCCACAGCATCCAATGTAATCTCAGAGTGCTGTGACTTCAAGTGGAAAATAAGCACCATAAATCCATTCTAATGTCACCTGTTAAAAAACAAAACAAAGAGAAAAGGAAAACAGAAACAAGAGTGTCAACATAGAAAGCATAACAAAGTTTTCAGGCAATATTACTGTATTCTTCTTATAATAAAGAAGTCAGTTCAGCACAGTAAGCTTTCAGCTCAGAACAATACTCTCAACACCCCTAAGTCACATTGCATAACAGATGTTAAATGTAAAATCCATTCGGACCAATTAGATTCTACAGAAGAAAAAACTAGAAATAGCATGCACAGGCAATCTTGCCTCACACAACAGTTCTGAGAGATACCATGAACCACAAAAAAATCCCCCCCAAAACATTAAACATGTATATTTCACACTTTTCTCACAAAGACATTGGCTAACAGAAGATGTGTTACAGTCTTGTAGACACAGGAAGAAGCAAGGCCTCCTGTCTCCAGTTAGAAGCAACTTTTGTGAAGGTCGTAACCTATTGCATATCAACAGATAATTAATTAATCTTTCATCCTCTATAGTAGTGTGAAACTAAGCAGCAGAAGAGTTTGAGCATCCTTCCCAAACTGCATATGCATTTCATGTTACACTAATCTGACCCAAGTCATCCTCATGTGTGGTAAGTTGAGAGTGTTAATAGCATAGAGTCCAAAAAAAAAAAAACAAACCCGGAAAGTTTGTGATACTCTCTGATAGAGCCTTTCACTACCATGTAGAAGTTTACTCTTTAACTGACCATTAAGTGACAGAGACAGGATTTGTAATGGACACGTGGAACAGATCTGTGAGTGTTTTTCAGAACTAAGTCACCAATGCAAGGTACAGGCTAAATTCTGGCTATGTACTAACTGTGTAGACAAATGAACCTGTTATTGCATACATGATAGTTCAAACACCACGGGGGGCAAAGAAGATAATATTTTTTATAGGATTTATACATATTAAGAAGGAAAGTCTGGTTTTGTATTTGTCATGACACGTTGCCAAAGGCTGAAGTGTTATTTCCTGGTAAGCAATGCCAAACAACCTCTGATTCCTCAATCAGAATTAGTCTTCAACTACTCATCCATCCCTAGATATTAAGCAGTTCATAAATGAGTTAAATATATATGCAGTATCCCAGGTGAATTTGATCCTCCAGAATGTTTAAGAATATAAAGTAATTTCCATTTTTTTAAAAAGGTGATAGATGATAATTTTAACTCAAAAAACCTACGAAGTTTGAAAGAGCCTAGAAACAGACCTGCAATATGTTTCACAAAACATAGATTAAACCTTTGTCTTGCTCTAGTAGCTCTTGGGGAGAAACTCATTCAGCTACTTATGATCTGAGAAAATGGACAGAATTAATATATCCTCATGTATGTTTCCAATCACTTCACTATCTACCATTACTGGGAAACAGAATTGTCCACAGTCCTCAGGAGAAATGGTGAAAAAGAAGTTTATGTGACTGCTATGGACTCACAGACCAACAAATAATACAGTTGCTGTTGGTTTCAGATGCTCATGCTGTGAATAACACATGCAAATGCAGGTACAGCTTTTTCCAGTGGGATATAAAACCAGGTTTCTTCTTCGCTAGCACCAAATTAAGTCTCAGGCACTGTCCAAAACGGGAATAGACTCCCTAAAGTCTTTTGTCTTGATATTTTTTTTTTTGCCTGTAAGACACAGTCCAGGGTTGAGCATGAGAACTCTTGAAATCAGCAGCTTCCCATCTAAAACTGCTTCCTTTTCAGGCTTCATGGGGACATTTGGCAAGGAATAAATTGAAAAGTGGCTGCTCTTCTCCTTGTGTGTTAAGCTCTGCTTGTGAGCAAGGAAGGAACATGGGCCTGGCTAATGCTGTTGGAGAGCTTACAGCCAGTAACTCTGACCCCTCTTCCCACTCTTGGTGCAGAGCACAAGGCTTCCAAGGTTTGCTCTCCCTTTGCTGAATCCTTGTGCAGCTGTCAGGCAAGGCAGCACAATCAATCCAGGAAATATTATAATTATTATTATAATAAAATATTGTTTTATCAACAGTGTCTATCAGTTAGACATCTAGTCAGACTAAAAAAAAGGCAAAAAGAAATCTAAAACATTTACTTCAGGCACTGTTTCACATGTTTCTCTTCCCATTTTGGAGATTTTCTTAAGTGTAGTTTGCATCTTGCTATATTTCAGAGAAATGTATCTGATCATAAAACAACATATAAAGTTGTTGTACAAAAAAGTTTCTAAATGCATAACAAGCAACCAAAACTAAAATATGATCAACATCTTTTCAGCCTACTTTTATCTTAGCCATTTTTTGCATTCAGAAGTAAAACAAAACAAAACCCCCACCCAAAAAATTAAGCAAACCCATACATTTTCAGTTAACTGTATCAATTTAAGTAACTAACTAACTATTTTACTTTTCACACATCAGAAACTTGAAGACTAAAAACTAAAACAAAAATCATGACATACAACATCCATCCATCCATCCACTCATCCCTGGCATTATTCCCCATAAATCAGGGGTATTACACTAGGGATTAATTTGGAACATTGATGTGAACTAGAGGACTGTTCTATACAGCAACCTCATCATAACATGCACACAAAAAAATAACCAAAACATTATTAGCATCACAAATGCCCACAAAAAAGTATGCACCTACAAATCTATTTCTAAGCAAACAGTACATACTATTTCAAGAAGGAAATTTTACTATTTAGAAAATAATTATGTCAAATTTTCTGAGAAAGAAGGTTTAATAATCATGTAAAATACTTGATAGAATTCCACCTAGGAGAATGTGAAGCTCCTCTAAAGCTCAGTTTTCACATATCCTATTGAAATATGACCAGTGATTAGTTACGCAATGAATCTTCAAAAACTGTTTTAATCCAGTTTTGAAGATTGATCTGAGTACTCAAGTCTGCTCAGCAAGGGGAAAGTCACCACCTACACAATACAGAGCAATGTAAACTAATGAATTTCTCCTCCCAGTAGAAAACCATTCATATATCCCTCCTCTATCAAATACTGTGCCTAGGTCCAGTTTTGCAAACAGGCAAACAGGTTGCTTCTGTTCAGCTGCCTTATTAGTGAAGTTAGTTAGAGGCTGCATCTCCCACCTCACCACAGAGGGAGGCAGATGCTCTCCCAATTCATCCCTTCTTTGCTCAGGGAGCATGAGACCACACAGAGGCAGGAGAAGAAAGAAGTGAATGCAGAACACCTCTCTCTACCGCCGGCTCGCTCGACTCTCAAACACATCTGTAATGTTTAAGGCTGCCTCTGCCTTTCAAAGACAAATCTCTGCCAGGGGATGGTGTTCTTGATCCAGATGCGGTTCCATGACCCGAACCCGTGCTCAGCCAGTGCCCTACATAGCACTACACACTTTGCCAGATTGAAACTCATTCGTCATCGCTCGGTTTTCCTCTCTGCGAGTGACCCGAAACCTTTAAGGCTACCCACAACCAACCAGCGAAGTGGCTTAGGAGCTGTGTACTGCCTATGGAGTGATTTATTTTCTCTTTTCCCATTTTCGTCCACCTTGGAGCCTTTCTTGCTCCTTGGGAAGTTGGCTGTGCCCTCGCTGCCCCTTCCTTCCCGGGGACCGTGCCCAGGCGCACTGCGCTCACTTGAAGGAAATGCAGCGATAAAATATTAAAACCCTTCTTTGCTCGGGGATCTCTGCGTCGCCTCGCTGGCAGGGAGCACCGCAACCCTCCGCGCCGGAGCCGGAGCCGCGCCCGCCCGCACCGCGCACCGCGCCCGCCCAGCGGGGCAGGGACTCCCCCGAGGCCGTAGCCCCCCGATCGGTAACCAGTGGCACTTCCCCCGGGACACCCCGACACGTGGGGAATGCCTCTCCTCTCGGCAGCAAGAGGCGGGAGCAGCCCAGGCTGCCCCACGGAGTGTGTGTGGGAGCTGCTCCCACGCCGCGCTCCGGACGGGGCCTTTCAGGCAGTCCTGTCCCGCCCCCACAACGCACAAAATGAAATTTGAACTATGGCGGTGACAGAGAGGAGTGAGGGGAAAGGGGGCAGACCCCATTTCTCTCCAGCTACATGTTGCTGTGGGACAGCAAGGGCTCTGGGGGTGCGGCTGTACTTTAGGTGCACACCGCCATGCACCCGCGGGGGACAGGGACGAGGGGGACGCCACCGGGGCGCGGGCAGCACTTACTGAAGAAGATGTACTCCGTGTAGCTGCTCCAGATCTTGTCGTCCCTGTACTGGTTGATGAAGGCGGCGGTGCCGGTGGAGTTGCAAGCCACCATGTGGAAGCCCGCCTCGGAGAGCCGGTCGAAGGCTTGTTCCAGGTAGGTGAATTTGAGGTAGAAACGGGAGGTGTACTTCTCGGGGGGCCGGTCGGGGTCACGGCTCTCATTCAGGGTCTCTCCGAAGACCTCCTTGGCCAGGGCGATCCTACCGCACACCATGATGCGAGCGACGCGGCGGAACTTGGCGTCCGCCTGGTTGTCCCGCACCGTGGTGTAGGAGCCGCGGTAGCCTACGGTGAGGAAGCCCGAGCGCTTGTCCAGCGCCGCCCGCTGAAGCCGGTCGCTGCTGCCCTGCGAGTTGCTATCCTCCAGGTCGCTCTGGCAGCCCTCGTCGTTGAGCGAGCTCTGCTTGGTGACCTTGGGCGACAGCAGCTTCACCAGGTCGCCCAGCTGGAAGTACTCGGCCTCCCGCAAGAGCCGTTCCTTCTCGGGGAAGTGCTCGGGCAGCGCCAGCTGCTTGTCCCGCAGGTAATCCAGCACGTACCTGAAGAGGAAGCCGTCGCGGTCGATGAAGAAGCGCGCCCGGCTGTCCCTGGGCAGCTGGCGGGCCGCCGCCGGGCCGCCCCGGCACGGGGAGAACATGGTGGCCAGCGTGCTGTCCGGGACGCTGAGCAGCGTGGAGTGCCTGGTCACGTACACCTGGCCCCCCACGTTCAGCTCCACCACCTCGGGGAACGGCGAGCCCGACGGCCCCGACACCATGTCGCTGATGGGCAGGATGCTGCCGCCCGCCTCCTTCAAAGCCATGGCTGCGAGCGGGCGGCCGCGAAGGAGGGTCTCCCTCCTAAAAAAGCCGGCCTCCCTCCACCCCTCCTTCCCTCCCCTCCCCTTCACCCACACCCNCCGCAGCCGCGCTGGCCTCGGGGCCGAGCGGCCGCCGGAGCCGGCTGCCAGTTGGCAAAGCGCTGCCGCGCTGCCAGGCTCGGCCCAGGGAAGAGCCAAGCCCCTACCCGGCTCCTCCCCTCGCCTCGGCTGGCTGGCTTCGGTTTGAAATTATTTTTTCCCCCCCTTGAAAATCTCCCAGCCTCCCCCAAATGCCTCTGGTCGCTCTGGTCGACACTTGCAGTGCTAGAATGATGGTCGTCCTTCCAAGAGTAGCATCCAGCAGGATGCATTTGACAGCATTTTTCCCCATCTTCCCTCTATCAGCATGCCTTTAATATGAGTGAAGAGGGCATTTAATTGAGGGCACAAAAGAAACTAGTGTTCAGCTGTGCTTGTGGCACAAATCTAATGGGTCCTGGTGGGACACAAATGCTGTATTTGATGTTGTGAGGCTTCACTGTGGCAGGGCACACTGGGATCTTGATTTTCAGAGAAGCTAAACATGCTCTCTAGATTGACGATGGAATTGGGGTGATTCAGAGCAGAAAAAAAAGTCAGCTGCCTTTAGGATCCAGATGACAGACACTGATTTGGAACACAGTTGTGTCTGGATTCTTGGCTGTGAAGCACCTCAATTTGTACTCTATTTAAGCAGTAGAGTTTTTAATTTTTATTTATTTGTTTCAAGCGAGAGCCACAGCTCACCTGCATCCAGATTTCTGATGCATATATTTCCAGGCTGTGCTGCTGGAATATATTAGAGCCCAGATTTGTGCTCATGCATTGGCTGAGATGTACAATTACAATTGGCAGTAAAAAACGAGCCCTAAACCTGACTGTGTTTCTCTGGCTGCCAGTGCTGGGTCTAAGTGTGACTGTTAAGCTGGGTGGTTCATACATGGGAAGATTTTAGCTTTGTTTTTTTTATAATCCTTTAAATGGTGGGGGTTCGACCATTATTTGTGTCACATAGGCGGGAGCCCAACTTGTTCTTCATTTAAACAAGACTGACTTCACTCCTGGGGGTAAAAATCATCAGTTTGCAGGTAGATAGCTGCAGTCTGTCACTTCCTCACTAGTGTGCTGTGATCAAGATGACCAGTAATCCAAAGCTTGGTCAGGCTCTTTAAACCACTAGTGAAGATTTCTCTGATTTAAAGCAGTAACATACATGTCTACAGCACTTCATCTGACCATAGGTTATCTCTTTCAGGGTGGAATGAATCTGTCCATGGTGCTACTTTCCTCACTTCATTTGCTATAGACTAACCTTAAACCTGTGTTTAGAGAGAACTCCTTCAGCTTTTACATGGCTAGTACTAGGGGAGGCACATCCTCCACCCACCCATTGAGTGGAGAGTGTTGGCCAGACTGAGAAAAGACTCCTAAAAAACTAGATGTGTTGTGCTTCAAACATTAGAATTTTTGTGGAAGGGACATGCAAACAAATGTGCAGGAAAGATTTCAGGAAAGATTTCTGCAGTGCCCCTCCTTGACCGCTTAACCACTTATTGAAACCAATTAATAGTTTTGAAAAGAGAAATAATTGTAAGAAATGAAGTAAAATTTTGTCTCTTTCCATGTTTATTTTGTTTGAAATGGTCTTAAAGGCCAGAAAAAACATTCAAACTGCTGGGCAAGAAAGCAGGGCATCATTCTTTATTGACAATTTTGCCATATGTTTCTGTAGGTTTAATTCCTTGGGTTATGAGAGGAGACAGTTTTCATTGTCTTGTTCACTTCTGTAGAGGATATTGTTTCTCCTGACAACTCAGATGAAATGCTTCTGCTGATTTCTAAGAGGACAGATTTCATGTCCACCATCTTCTGTGTAATATAGAATAATAGTTTACCCATGTCTAAGACAACTCTTGCCAGAGCATTGCATGGCTGTGACACTGCAGCACCACACTGATGAGCAGAATTGAGCTGCTTCCTATGGTCAGAGTGGTGCCATTAGCAAGAGGATAATTACATTTCTTTCTCCCCTCCAGAAGCCCACAGCTGCAGCAGAACTGTATCTATTCTCTCTGGTGACTTGTGTTCACAAGGATGTGTAATCTAAGGGTACATAGTTTGACAAGGCAGAGTGAGATCACTTGCCACACAGAATTACCGGAGTTTGTCAGTTTGCATAGAAGTCATGCATAAAATAAATATTAATGTATTACTTATGGAAGTAAAAAGTTTCTTCTCAGGATTATCAGTGCAAGAAGGGAGAACCTGTGCTACATTCTTCCTAGGCTTAACAGCCACTGTGATACTTGAAAAATCCATACAACAAATGTTACAGTCACTTCTGTACTAAGCTCCTGTATGCTGCCTATTATTTGGTCAGCTCATGTTTTCCTCTGTGAATAAGTATTTGCTAGGCCAAACAATGTCTTTGTCTGAGTTGATGAAAATAGCCCATATAAACTCCAAAGGTAATTTTTTGGTGGGAATGGACAGAGAGAACTTAATTATGCTCTGTGGAGTAAGAGCCATCTTCTTAAAGGTTTACATTATGTATTGTAGCAGCATCCTGCAGTGCTATTTGAGTGAAGTCTAAGGGCAGTACAATGGAATAAAGTAAATCTTTAAATACATAAGTAAATATCCTTAAGCTGCAGAAATGTAATGGTTTCTGATACTTAAAGCAATGAAAAACAAATGCAGGTGAAAATCTGTCATGGTCTGTTTCTTTGTCTGTTAGGGGTGTTTTGAGAAAGGGCTGAAGAATTCATGTTAGTTGGAGATTCCCTTAGGTAGGCACACTGGTGCAAGTACCAGGCAGCAGCAACAACAATCCTTTTGGAAGTAGCCTGGAGGGGCACAGTCAGGATAAGTTCCTCAGATAAAAAACTTCTTTTCACTGCCATCCTTCCTGCCCTGGAGTCAGTTGGTGTGCTGGTTTGACCAGCCTACATGATAAATCTCGACTGAGGTGAAAGGATCATGCTGAGATAGGGGGAAAACAGAAAAGAGGGTCCGGAAGATCATCTGGACCATATCATGTAGATCAACCTGGTCATTCTAATGAAACATTCGTATGGATAAAGTATGCATTTACTACTGCTCAGTTCTGAAATGGAAATGAGGATATCAGGAATTAATATATTTACTTGGCTTATTGCTCAGCCAGGTTTTGAACTGATTTACCCCAGTAAAGGTAACTTTTCTACATATAAGAAATGCTACGGTAATCTCTTATGAAAATGTATTTGGTAAAATTGTTAAATAGAATTGTTAAATAAAAAAAGACTTTTTTAAAAGACATGCTTGAGTATGATTTAAAAAAAAAGGAAAAATCATTCACTAATACAATACAAGGTGATTGGATAATATGAAATGAAGGATACATAACTACTTTTCAAATTAAATTGTAAAAAAATCTTCTTTCTCTATGAAAATGAACAACCAAGTAGAGGATAATGTGTAGTAAAAGAACAGCTACTCCCTTAGAGAGAGAATTATAAAAAATTCTGTAGTCCCAGCAAGGGAGTAAATTAAGTGAACTTTTTTAGTAAGGAGGAAATTCTTCTGGTAGGCTCCTGGTGAAGTCAAAGGGACTTGGTCCTTTGTCTTGAGTTGCAGGATCAGGAAGGAAGAGTAGTTCATCATGCAAAAGAAGTTCCAGATGATTACTATAAGCAGGTCAACAATAATTACAAAAATCACCTAATTAGCATTTGATCATTATGTTGTCTTTCAAACAGTCATCAGCACAAAAAATGATATTAAAATTGTAGACAAGAGTGTGACCAACTGCCAGCAGAATCATGTTTCCAACACTGCTGTACTGTGGCCCAGTAAGCCTGCAAGTCTGGGCCACTTTCATGATTCCTTCTTTTCTTTTGGTTGTCATTTCTGTCATTTTCGCTGTTATTAATATTTTCCTGTTAAGAATTCTTCCTGTTAAGGTCTTACTTGTTTCTCTGTTAGCAACAAAACATCATTCCAAAGTACTGATTTTTCTAAAGACTTTGAGCTTGTCTGTTTTCCATCCACCTACCAGTCAACACTTCAGTATAAATGTTATGTTTGTTCCTTATTAACTCATTCAGCACATTTGCCTTCCAGTCCTAAAATTCATCCTTTTTAAACCTTAGATGTATTTATATGTAACATATCATTATTCTGAAATGATTGGAATTCTGTCCTACAAAAATTTAGAAATGTTTGTATTTATATAGTTAATTCTCAGAGTTAAAGACAAGCACTCATACATGTAGATGTGCTGTGGGAATTTGTACATTCAGGACCTAAACAGCATTGTATACATTTAGGTTAGGACTGTAGATTATTTAGTTGCAGTACTGCAACTTAAATCAGAAGAAATTAGCCTGCAGGCCTGGTTCTGGGGATTTGGGAACTTTCTTTACAGTACATAGTAATTCATAGCTCTAATTTAAGTTGCATTTGAAACATAGCAAGTAGTTATTAAGGTTTTAAAAATTATGCATTCTCAGGGAAAAAAAAAAGCCTGGTGAGAAGTTTTGTTAGCCAGGTTAATCAAGAAAGAATTTAGCTTTTTTAGAACTTTTGCTTCCCAAGGACTGGAAATTTCAGTCACTAATAGTTAATTTGTCTGTTTTCTGACAGTATTTATGGAGGTTACCACAGTGAAGTCAGCTCCATCATACTGGGGCCAAAGTGATTTGTTTGAATTATTCATGACAACAGCTACATTAGCTTTACCTGACAAGTTCCTTGGGCCCAGAGTCACTTTTCACTTATGAAGGTGAAAATGATGCCTGTGCTTTCAAACTGTAGCAGTTTGGAGTATTCCCTACACTGTGCTAACAATAACAAAGTGAAACTAAAAGAAAGAACAACCCCAGGAATTATAAACCTTTGTTTAGTCTACCTTTGTTAGAGTATTTCAATTGTATTTTTTTACCCAGACATATATGAGAATAATTTGATATTTTGTATTATTGGATTTATTCCATGAAAAGTGCACAATTTCTATTTCATCATTAAGATGAGCACTTAGAATTAGCATTGCAAAAATACTTAGTTCACAGTTCCTTTTCAGAGCAGAAATGTGTCTTCTATGTAAATTTACACTAGTCTAAATCTGACTAAATTCTAACTTCAATGTGTCAAACTCTGCATTTAACATATTCTCCCTATAAACACCCCCATAGCAAGAATCTGTTCACTTGCTGTTAATTAGGCCTAATAGCCTGAACAGTTATGCAAGTGTATTCCAAGTATGACAATGATATTTTTCTCACTTTTCTCAGTGTAGGCTGTATCTAGCATTTGAATGTACTATTTTTTCCTTCTTCATTCATTTATCTTTTTAAAAAAAATCTTTTAAATGTTGATCAATGTGAAGTCATTTCCATAGAAGTACTGCTTATTGATGTTCTGCTCAGCTGCTCATTTCTTTCTTATTCTCAAGCAGCAATTTACCAGAGCCTGCTAAAACAAACAGCTTGACAGAACAAATATATTAAAAAAAAATACATATATAGTATCATATGGTTTCCTTATAGTGAAGTTAGGCTATATTTCATTAGTACTTGGCTCCTCAATATTAAGACATATAATATGGTCACTTGATAGAGCAACAGTTTTTATGCAATTACTCACCTTTTTGCTGTCATCAGAACTGGGAATCTCATATTCTCTTGCTGCCATTTCTTTATGAACCTAAGTTGAATGAAATACAAAAACCTCAGGTAGTGAGGACATAGGTGTAGTGGTACACACTTGTGCTGGAGCAGCTGCAGTCTGACTGTACCTGTTTTATGAATAAAGATTTTGATTTTCCTGTATTTTGATAGAGTCTGCACAATCACAGCTCCGTTTGGTTTCAGCTTGTGTTTGCAGTGTTCAGGAGTTCTGACAAGTAGGCACTTAGTGTTTGAGTGGGTATGTATCTACAGTCTGGCACACAGAAATGAATGCAGAGTGTTTATTTCAGGAACTCCCTACAGTAGTGCAAATTATGGCTCCTCTAAATTCAGTGTAGATTTTTCACGTTTGCTCCAGGTTATCTAATTTTGGAATAGATGATCATAACAATCTTTTCCTTCCTCATTAAGGGGGAAAATTTCAAAGAAAATATAATACACAGTGCTTTTTCAGTTTAAGATTATGCTTGAGTTTCTAAATGCGCAAAACCAAGAAAAAAATAAGTCCTTATTCTGGTAATATCCTAACTTGCCATATTGTACGTCAATGTTTCTGTTGCCTAAGTGAAAAAGGAAGAAGATATGTCCATCAAGGCTCTGATTCTGCGAAACACTTAAGGCCAGATTTATAATAGAATATTCAAAAACCTTTTGCAATTCACAAAATGTAATATGACTGAAGTGCGTAAACAGGAGGTACTGTTTTGGCACTGGACATATAAACATGTTTGCAGTATCTGAAGAGCCCTATTGCTTATGATGAGAGTACTGATTAATGTAAAACTATGCACATGCAATGCAGGATCAGAGATTATACTAAGTCTTTGCTTCTGTGTCAGTTATACTGGTGTTTCTTTAGTATAAAATAATATTTCCATAAAGCATAAAACAATAATTCATAATGCTTTAGAGCTTCCTGTCTACTCATGTCATTTGCCAAAGACAAAATAGCATAATGAAATATGATTATTTGTTTGTAATTTCCATATATTTTTATTCTTTCTTTGTGTACTTGAAATTTTCTTCCTGATGTTCCATTGTAAAACCAAATCAGAATACAAAGATAGAATTTCATTGTCATGCAGGGGGCTGCATTCACAAAAGAAAGCTGCAGAAGGTGTTATAATGATAAATTAATGATAACTTTAAAAGGAAAGAAGTATGGAAGTGACAAAGCTTCGAAGAATAGCGCAGTAAATTAAAACATGAGAATGAAAAAGTCAGTAGTACTAATAACAATACACATTTGATTTTACAGCCAACCAAATTGTTATCACTATCAAAATAGTATTAAGCCATAAAGAAAAATAATAAAGTAAAATTCATAGAGGTGTCTGCCTCGCACACTTTAGAAGACAATAAAAAAATGTCAGGAAAATAGACAAAAAACAGAAATGTAACACAGTTAAAGATATTTTGGTTCGAATGCTGTGCCACATTATTTTCCCTTGCTGTCATGCTGATAGTTTGGAACTGTTCTATGTTGTAATTGGCAGACTTTTTTGAGGATATAACTATATCTTAAAAGGAAAGAAGTGAAAACTACAGAAGCCTTGCATACTTGGTTGCACAAAATGAAAGCTGAGAGGAGTACAATTACTGTACATGGTTACGGTATGAGTTCTGAAACCCTGAATGGCCAGGCTGGCCCAAGGCCAAATAAGTTGAAACTGATCCCAGATACATTTATGCTGGAGACAGGAAGGAGGTCAGGTTCAGAAGGGGGTTCTGACTCTGACCCTCACACTTTATTGCTAGAGTCAAAAGGACAGAAAAAAAAAAAGAAAAAAGAAAAACCTGAACTAAACAATAGTCTCAAATTTGTTTCAAGATGTTTCTAGGAAATAATTAAATAATACATTTGATCTGCTAGCCCTGTCTCATATTCCTGCTTTCTCTTTTTGAATTAGAGCACCATATGTGGAAACAGAACTACAATGTTCCTGGCACAGCTGAGTTTCTGGTCATGGGCACTGGTTCTCCTGGCACCTGCTGCAAAGGAAAGGACATTGGGGAGTTTTCCAAAAGATGTCAAGGATGACACACGTACTGGAAGGACCAGCCTGGGGTGATGGTGACCTGTCCTGGATGTAAGAACAAGGAAGAACTGTCAGGACTGGAACAATGACTAAGACCCATCATTGTAGTGATGGCTCTCTAGTCTTACTTTTATCACTGACGTAAGTATAGAAACTTTTCTTGTTGCCCTTGATGCCCTGGTCACATTTAATTCTGTCAGGGCATTATCTTTCCTAATCTCATCACTGGCTGGTAGAACAGTATCTCTCTGTATCCCTCCAAGGCTACCTGTCCTTGCTTCTACCCTTTGCCTGTGCATCTCTGTCTTGGCCCAGGCAGCCTGTAGCAGACTCCCACTATGAAGTCACCTGTCCCTGCCCTGTATTTCATCCTGACCCATAAGTTTTGCCTGGCTCCTCATCCACCCCCAGATGGAGCTCCATGCACTCCAGCTGGTTATTGAAAGAGAGTATGACACCCTCTCTTGCCCAGCAAGATCATGGAGCAGATCCTCCTGGAAACGGTGCTAAGGCACTTGGAAAATAATGAGGGGATTGGACACAGCCAAAATGGCTTCAGTAAGGGCAAATTGTTCCAGACAAATCTGATAGGCTCCTACAGCAGGAAAACAGTGTTGGTTGATAAGGAAAGACCAACTGGCATCGTCTACCTGGACTTGTGCAGAGCATTTGACACTGTCCTGAACAACATTCCTGTCTTTAAACTGGAGATGTGTGGATTTGGTGGATGGACCACTTGAATGATTGAGATTTGGTTGGATGGTCATGCCCAAGGAGTTGCAGTAAAAGTCCAAGTGGAAACCAGTGATGTGTAGTGCTCCTCAGGAGTCAGTACTGGCACTAGCACTGCTAACATCTTTGTTGGCTACATGGACAGTGGGATTGAGTGCACCCTCAGCAAGGTTGATGACAGCACCAAGCTGAGTGGTGCAGTCACACGCTGGAGGGAAGGGACCTTGACAGATTTATGAGGAACCAGATGATCTTTAGAGGGTCTCTTCCAGCCCAAACCATTCTATGTGATTCAACTTCCCTGTCTCTTATGAGACTCTTTCAACAGCTGTTGACCCTGTCTGATTTAATATATTGAATGGGGAGGAAAGACTTCTGGAAATCACCTGAGCACACCAATAACTCAATTTTTTGGGTATTGTAATGTTAGAAGAACATCTTATAATCAGCTGACCCTATTCAAACAAACTTAAGTCTTACCTTAATGTGGCCTCTCCAACAAATACATATGTAGAGAGGATGAAAATAAAAGAATAAATGTTAACAAGGGCTCGGATGGGGTATTTTGTGGCGGAAATGTGCTATATGACATATTGATGGGAAATTTAGAGACATTAATATACAATTATGTAAGTTCAGCAATAAAAGGATGTTAAAATGTATATGTAAAGAAGGGAAGATGTTTAACCAAGTAGATAGGAGAGTGAAAGAGCTAGTCATATGAGGAGAAGTAGAATATAATGGGCACAAATTGAATCTGGCTTGAAGATTACATTATCTGGGCTATTAGAAATAACAGACACAGATTAGATGAAACCAACAGAAATGTGAAATGAAAAGTTTGTGAAGTGGGAAACCTGTGCCTTCCTTGTGAGCAGCAGCCATCAGGAATGAGACCATTTCATCCTTTTTCACTTTGTGGCAAAGGAGAAGAGTAAAAAAATGTTGTAATACCAACTTAAATGATCCAGAAAATTCAACGTGGGGAGGAGAAGTTTGGGGTTTCATTCCAGCTAGTTGAATCCATGCTATGAGAAAAGGCAGAGAGGAGTCAAAACATTTGCTTACGCATGCTCTCCCAAGGCTGGTTTTCATATAGTCATTGTCTTGCTTGTTACTTGAGTGAAAAACAGTCATGACCTGGTCATTCCTAAGGCTGCAGTGTCATTCTGTGTTGAATCTGAATTGGTGTCAGAGAATAAACTAGTTACACCAATATGCTGTATTTTGCCTTCTCCCAAAACAAGAGCTCAAGTGTGAAATGGCTGAGTAAATTAGAAAGTGTATGGAAAGGTCAAGAGAGCTGTAGGAGTAGTAAGAGATTTTCCTAACCTAGTCATAGATTTGAGAGACTCAAGCGGAAAAATGAAGCTGGTAGTATGTATGTGGAGATAAAACACAGCCACTATTTTTCTACATCATAAGTTTCAAAATACTTTTAGCACTAATACTGCGGAGGATGGCAAATCCCACAAATATGGAGAAAGGAAGCATGGAAGATGTCAAGCATAAATGTGAAATTAAAAGAAAAAGTTGAGGTGAAACAGAGATGAGTCCTATTAAGCATCAAACCAACGGGTTTCAGGAACTAATAATTAAAATCCAATGGCTTGAGGTATTAGGGAATACAAAGATATTTCAATGATTGAACATATTAAAGGTACTTAGTGCTTCAAGCATGTAATAAATGTAATATAATATAAATATAAATAAATGTAATATAAATACCAGGATGAATAAAGCATTAACACAGAATTAAGAACACGGCCAACTAATTTTGGATTTGACTAACAAACATTGTCTTAACATTGGTTCCAGTTTAATGAAGCGCAATTAATGTTATAAATCATGAAACATTATAGGTGTTACTCATTTTTCCATCTGCTGGAAACTGGCATTTGAAGGATCATATTTCTTAAGCCTTACTTTTTTTTAAATACTTTATTCATTTATTATTTGTGTATGTTGCAAATGCATCTTAGACCTGTCATTGACAGCCTGTGTTCAGTCAGCTCCTGGGGACAACCCAGCAAAATGACTGCTGTGAGGTTGCAGTTTACTAAATATTAGGGCATAACCCCTTGCAGGTGATGCTAATAAAAAAGGTTGAAACCACCACCTTAGCTGAATATAAGATCTATCTATCTTCCTCACAACAGTTGCTTATGTTTATCATCTCAGAGCTTTGGGAATGGAAGCAGAAAAAAAGTTCAGTACAATTTTGTGGATTGCTTTTTCAGACTGTGACCTACATGAATAGTGACCTACATGAATACTTACATGCTTTTTCTTGGTTTAATTTGTGTCTGCCAAGCTGATGACAGGTTTTGCTGGCATGCACAGGAGCAACATCACCTTCTCAAAGTGAAATATATCTTATTTCTAAAAGGGAATTTTTCTAAGGCACAATAGGGTAACTAGCTAGCCCAGTGAGTCTTCATTGCATGTAAATCATAGGAGAATTTGGCCTATGGGACCACATTTATCTCTGGGAGAAAAAGCACATCTTCATCAGTAATGTCAAACAAGCAATGAGTGGAACCAAACTTGGCATGTGTGGAGGATGTGTTCTCAGCCAGTTTACTCACCTTTTAGGAATTGTGTTGTAACATACTGTTAGATTTCTACTACGCAGGTAATCATCGAGACTGGTTTCATATGAGGTAAAGAGGCTGGCTGCTATCCAGGAATTTTTACTGCATTAAAAGAAAATTTGATGCTAGTGCTAAATTCTTATTATCTGTAGTTGAGAGCATTCTACCTTGGAGCACACAACACTACATTTTAACAATTATATCCAAAGGATCAACACCTTTAAACTCTTTTACTCGTAAAGAGGTAGAAATAAAATACTTTTTATTTTTCTCGAAAGCTTTCAAGTTTTGTTTTCTTATGGTTATGTTTAGTGTGTGATGTTATTGGGCTCAGGACACACAACTGAATGGACAGTAGCCAGAGCTGATGGTTTAGGAGAGGTAATAAATTACCTGTTGGATCAGATATATTCCTAAAAGAGCAGTACACCAATACATTTTCATACTGATGGGTAGTAAAACTTCCTAAATAGTTGATTGAGACTACCTGATCATTGAGAGGTATATTTGTAGGGAAGAAAGTGATTGCTTTCAATAGCATGGAAGTCACCTTGGAAGAAAGCACCTTTGGATTCCACTGATCTATGTGACTAACTGTGTAGAAGCAGA
The DNA here is from genome assembly GCA_013400955.1 of Drymodes brunneopygia. Taxonomy (NCBI): domain Eukaryota; kingdom Metazoa; phylum Chordata; class Aves; order Passeriformes; family Petroicidae; genus Drymodes; species Drymodes brunneopygia. The sequence goes on from VZTZ01043189.1 coordinate 215,026, forward strand.
AAAAGAGAATGCAGCAAATTAGATCAAGAGAACAGAAATTTATATCTTAGAAACTTAAAAAGCAAAGAAATCAAGTGGAAATCTAGCTTCCCTGAAATCAGCTGCAAAATTCTCATTTAACCTGATGGGATTTTGCCTAAGAAATGTAGAGTTTACCTCAACTAAAACTCCAATTTAAAAGAAAATAAATCTAAGTAGACAAATTCAGTGTTATTATAATGCAGAACAATAATCTAAAGTCTTTACCCTGATATGAAATAACTTGCTTTCCCATCCTCAGCCTTTTCTAGACCAATGCTGGCTTGAGGGGATTTGTTACACTTGGATGAAATATGTGAGACAAAAAGCTCAATGAATCATGCAAAAAAGCAGTGAAAGTCCTAGGAGGTGCAGAGGAAAAGATTGCCTGTTAGAGAATTAAATAGAAAGGAGAGTGGAAAGGAATAATTTTTTTGAACATGTAAAAATAACACCTGAAACAAAAACCTCAAGTTCTACAAAAATGTACTCCAGAGACTTTAGGAAAAACTAGTTTTAAATTTAGGGTTTTTTTGTAAATTTTTTTTAATAGAGGTTTATATCTGATCTATAGCTATTAACGATTAAATTCTCCCATATTAAGAAGCAGTACTGGACCTGTGTGTTCCTTAAATCTCACTTAAACCTTCCAAATTAGGTGTTAGACAATAAAATGTTGTGCGTTTTTGTGAATAATGCCATAGAGCACATTTTCCAGTTTTTATAATGAGATTGAAATGCAAGCAATCTTTTTCTTCAAATGAGCAGTGAAATGCTTTCTCCATGGGTCAACAATGTCCCATTGTTTTCTTATCACCTGCATGCTTTAGGCAAATATTTAATTTCATGTTCAGTTGCTATACTGTATAGACTCATTATACAGAGAGTTGTCTGAGTTAGGTTACATTTATATTCAAAAGACAAATTATGATCCATATTTTAAAAGTTCGTTTGATGATACTAAATAGCCTGATTAGATATATATCATTATGGTACATTATGTCAACCAGATCTTTATGAGGCAACATTGAGACTGCCTTTAATGTTTATCTTCAGTGACGTTCAGAAACAGAGACTGAAGCCAAGCATGATCATGCCGAGAATGGAAATTGGAGGAGTTGTCCTCATTCATAATAAACACGCCCAGCTGGGTGCACAGCTGCTAAGCAAGGAGCCAAATCTCTAGCTTCCTGCTACCTTGGAGGGTCTAATTACAAAACCCAGCTAGGCTGGCTTTCAAAACTACAAACATAGGGTCAGGATTAATTTAAGCGTGGTCTGAAATACTGTCAAGGTAAGACATCTAAAACAATATCATGTCTCTAAGTGGGGATATTTTATGCAGATCCAAAGGGCTATTAAATGAAAGTAACGTACTGTACTTCCTGGGGTACTTAACTTCAAAGTCTTAACTGACCCAGTTTGCCTGATCTCCTTTTACAATACCATTTGGAAAAAATGAAAATAAAAAAGAAGAAAAAGCACACCAACCAATCCACAGGTTCTTCTTCAAAGTGGAAGCGCAACACATAAACAGAAAAATTACTCTTTTCAGTCCAACTTATTTAGGACACCTCATTAAATGAAGATCTAGAAAATCAGATAGAAAAATACAATATATGGGTCCATCTTCCTTATTCTTGTTATATAAACCAATGTTATGGTGAACTAGGAAGCAAAACTGTCTTCAATATATTTAGATATTATTGTGATTTCACCACAATTTCCTGCATCTTGGAAGATTTTAAGATACTACAGGAAAATGATTTCATAAAAATTTAATTAGTGTCTAGTGAGTTGCCAGCGATCATGGACCAGCCATTCCAATGGGTGGACCCCTACTACAGAAATCTGCAAAAGGTTTCCTTTGCTATGTGTGCATGATAATATTTTGTCATGAGGATTAATATATGGAAATAAATCTCTATTTTAGATAAAATTTGTCTTCCAGGTTTGCTGATTAAATCATTTTATGTTTTCTCTTTCTGACCATTTCTTAGCTTTTTTTTTTCCTTTTTCCTAGTGTAGAATACCATTTTCCATAAAGACTTAAAAATGAAAAGTTTGATTACTGTACATATGTTGTACTGTACGAAAGAGTGGACAAACCAATTAAAATCCAGATATGTCAGTTAAAGATAATAATGTGAACTCAATATATTTTGTCCAAAGAGCAGATCTTGCATGCATTCTTAAAATATTGGTAAAGTAAATATCAATTTATCAATCAAGTTCAAATATAAAATTCATCAATCAAGTGATGAATGAATGGTGTAAGATGGTAACACAACAGGAGGATGTGTGATATAAGGCACAAGAAGATCCTTTCTATTTCCTCTGGTAGCTGCCTTACCTGTTCTCCCATTCTGCAATTTTGTCTGCTGTCACTCCCTGCCTTACCCCCTCACTGTCTTCTCTTCGTTAAGATTCAATGACCTCCCACTTTTTTATGGAAGTGCCAGGAGACATTCTTTAGAAGCAGCAGGTGAAAATGCTTTTTCTCTCTTCTTTGCTTAAAAAATTGGAGAAAGTTGTTGTAAGAAGGGTAAATCCTTCCTCTGTCTCCCCACTTCCTCTTGCACCCGCATTGAAAGGACAGTTGCTCCAGGAGAAGAAAATAAGATTCTCTGACTACAGACTGATAACTTCATGAGATATGAAGTCAGAAAAGCCAAAAGCCTTCTCAGATACCTTTTTATGCTCTTTGGGATTACTTTGTCTGGTATTTTACCAAGCAGTGAGGCATGCAAAATTTCATGAAAGGAGTGGGGAGTTTTCTTCTTCCTTTGTCCTTTGGAGCATTTTGATCACTTCTGAGTTCTTTGACCTCAGCAGTCAGATGGTTCACAGTAAAAGACAGAAATCTTGTGGGAATTCATGAAGTGCTATTGGCCACACTGTCAAACTTTTACATGACTTGTAATGTTCTTTTCCTGCGTTCTGCTCTTGGGCAGCTTCAGAAGAACATCATATTCAGACTAACTAAGGTAATGTTTATGTGCCAGAGCGCTGTTTAAATGAGATTCATATATCCCCAGTAACTACAAATCACATCCAAAGGATAGCTTGATCCACATGGATTTTTGGTGTGGAGATTTATAATCACCATGGTTTTGAAAAATGGACAGCACTAAGATAGTATGTCTAAAGTGCTTATGCTGTTTTCCTTCATGTTATATCATAAGGTCATGGCAGACAACAGCAAAAGTTCAGGCATCTGTCTTTCAGACAATTTAAACCCTTTGCTATAACTGTCACTTTTAGCCTCTCCAATTAAAATTTTGTTTTCATTCCAAATCAGAGTTAAAGTCCAGGTACTTGTTTTGATTTGTGCAGATATCATTAAAGGATTCCATCTTTTCTTGCAGTCTGCTTCCCAATGTGTTTTTCCTTTGTTACAGTTAATAAGAAAATAGTTTTCTTAAACACTGTTTTAACTTCAGTTCTGCCCTATCTTCCTGTCCTTGCAGAGGCTCCCTGCGCATTCTGGAGTGCATTTTTGCAGATGCCTCCACTGCTCTGTGTGGGACTTCTGGGGGCTAAACACGACTGAAGAACATGTGGGGAAGCACCTTCAGACTCCAGCAGCTCTGATAAACAGCCTGGAAGTGAAAAGCAAATAGTTAAATAGAGGAGAATATTATTTACCCTTCTTCCTAGATTTCTGCCATCATATTACATTACAAAAGGGTTGGAGACTCAGGAATAGATGCTGACCTGCAGTGCCTGATGCAAGGCACAGACTGTATATGCATTTGCAAGTGTGTTGCATAGGATCAGAGGATAAAAGCAAGTTTAATCTTTTTTATTAATTAATCAGCTGCAAATCTGTTTTTTATAAGTGTGTAAGGGTTCTATTATCTGCTCTCTAGGCGTCAGTTTCCTATTGATATTAATGAGGATTAGGTAAACTTAATTGTGATGACATTAATTTAGTTACAGAAAAACATTGTTCCAAGTAAACTGTAGTTTTCTAGGACATACATGTACCCTTTTTCATCAATAGTCATGCTTGTGGTTTACAGGAACACTAGCTAAATACAATATAGTATTATTCAACATACAAAATGGACAATCTTTTTTGATTTTAGTATTTTCATCATGTGGAACAACTGAATTCTGATTATGGTGTATACACCTGTACCTCATTGAAATGTTCCATGTTGACAATTTCCTCCTATAGGAAACAGAGCTCCAGATGCAAAGTGGTTTTCTTCAGTGACTCATCTATTGCTATTGATTTCTAAAACTGCCGATTTGTTATTATCTAGAGTTATAATTCTTTAACCACGCCTCATACCTATATTGTCCTGAAGTTCTGCTAATTTAGAATCTTCATTTCTACTTTGTGCAGCAGACTCAAATAAATTTCTACATGTTCTTACCAGCACTGTAATGGTATACAGGGAAAAAGAACTCAGGATTGCACCAAATCCTAACCATCCAAGAGTTTCTTGCTTATTTAATGCAGGAAATAACATCTTCATGTAATCCATTTTGTACCCACTGCCAGATGATATTTCTCTGGTCCATGGAGGAAAGTACATCTCTTATGTTCCCTCTTTTATACAGGCACATGTATGGCAATCTTCCATCTTGTTCTTAATCAGAGGAAAATTTGGGCAAAAAAATGCAGGACTAATTATCTATTTAATCACTACTGCAGTGATTAAAAAGTGAAGTTATATTTAATGGTACTTTGTTGGTTTTGAGGAAGGTTGTTACAGCAGCTGAAAGAAACACACCTATATATCATAGAGCAGTACCGCATCTAGCAAAAAAGCTTGATGCTGCCAGCTTCCTGGAAAAAATCCCTTTTAAATCACAATAAAAGACTAAATCCCTAGCATAATACTTTCTGAAAAGAAAAATACAGCCTGCCAGTATCCTGCCTTAGCTGGGAGGAAGGGAAGATTTCATTCACTGTTTATCAGTGTTTATGTCCATGCCCTTCTGTACAGATGGAAATGTAGTGAAGCAGAAGCTATTCGGGAAATAGAACCAGGCTGGCAAAGACTTACAGCAAGATATGAAAATAAAAGGCTCAGTACTATTTGTTAGATATGGCAATGCAAACTAGCTCCATATCTGGAATGAATGCTTCACTTTTTCAATTGCTGTTAGCTTGTTGGTCGTGGATTTTTTCCACAGTTTCTGGTCTTGAATGCTTATTAATAAGTGTTCTTAATCAAATGGCTAGTTTATATTTAAATTACATAGAAATGGATAGCTGACCAAGGAGGAAGAAAACTAAGGTGTCAAATTACTGTGTCTGAAGGTTTGTTGAACTTTTTAAAAGATTGTTTAATGTGCCAGTGTCAGTGCTGGGTTCTAGCATGTATTCTTCTGGCTCCTGGACTAGTAAATGAGCTTGATGTCTCCTGAGGGACTGACACAATATGACCTTGGATAAGAGGAGATATTCTGCTTTCTATTAAATATAGGATATCTCTGCAGTCTTTCAGAAGTGTGTGTTTCAAAATATTTGAAACAATAGTTGAAATAATTAAATCCTCATACCCAAACATACAGAGATACTTTTTCTTGAAGGCTAAACAAATCATGGATGCATAAAATAAGGGCACGAAGAAAACCCTAAGACTCCTCTACACAGGACTACAGTCTTGAACTCAGTGCTTAGAAAAGGCAGCTAAACTTGACAGGAAAGCAAGAAACAAAAGAAAATATATGGACATGCTCCAATCCCCAAGGTATTAACTTCTCTGCCCTTCCTCCACCTTACAAGGGTTAGCCTCTGTGCTTCCAGAAGGCTTACCCTTGTGCACTGCACTCTAGTGCTGACCCAGGACTCACAGTGCTTTTTTCCAGAGGAAAGCCTACTTAAGAGAGGCTGCCTTTGCCCCAGCACAGAAAGACTCCTCATCTGCTTAGAAAAAGTGAAGGGTTAAGCTGAAGTCATTAAAGCAGTCATCTTATTTAATTTAAAACAAGATAAAAAGCAAAATGAACAGAGAGTTAAGCATGTGGTTTAGGATAGAATATTTCTGGAGTCCCTTAAGCCCTTCACAATTAAATTATCATGACAGATTTTAGTATTTTGGAATCTCTCCCTTTCTCTTACTACTTCCAGAAAAACCTTTATAAACCTTTATGTTCAATATCAGGAAAAGTTGATAGGTAGTCTAGTCTGTCCCATGCCAGGATTATGTTCACTGGTATTATGCCAGTTTTCTAGCCACCTCCAGAGCAGCAGCTTGTTTTTTCTCTTAGTCAAGGATAGTGTTTTACTGGCAAGAACAGTATGAAAAAAATACTGCAGTATTTTTTTGTGGAGCCCAGCCAAAAAAAATCCGAAACAAACAAACAAACAAACAAAAAAACCAAAAAAAACCTCCAAAAATATTGGAGTGGGAGAAAGAAATGGAGAGAAGAAACAATGGAGAAAATAATGCAATAGAAAAGAAGGAAAGAAATGCAACAACAGCACAGGGGAATAAATAAGACATTAAGAAGCAAACAGAAGATTAGCAGGGACTATTCTTAAAAGGAAATTATTGGTGAAAAAATGGGAAAATAATTGGGTTTAAATACTAGAACAGCATTATGTTGGCATGTAGTTCCCAGAAAGCAAAAAGATAAGAAAATTTAGTCAATTTAGTCCTTTTATTTTTTCTTTTTCTCAGTTCCTCAGCATTTTCTTGCCCTATACCAGTTATATTTTTTGCCACAATTTTTTTTTTTTCTCCCTTGAATAAGTTATTTTTTTTACTTTTTAGCCAGGTACCTTAAGCATTATTTTTCTAGATTATTGGGACATCCTCTCATTTCTACTTTTTTGCTCTGGTGCATCAGCCTTCACTATGCATCAGTGCAGTGTTTTATTCATAATAGAATGGCCACAGTCTCTGGCTGCCTACTAAAATCATCAGTTTTAATACATCTCTTTTAAGTGATTTCTTCTTCCTGATCAAATAGACAGAAAATATTAACAGGGACTCAAAAGACAAAAACAATTGCAATCTGTATTTCAAATGAAATGAGAATTACTAGTAAAGCACTTACTTTTGCATATCTGAAACTGTAACACAGTTTTCGTTAACCTGGGAATATGAGGACAGCCAAGGACGAGCAATAATTCTGAATCAAACCTTTCTATAAAAGTATTCATTATTGCAGGGAAGTATAGCTATAATCCAACTTTGTCTATATATACAAAGACATTATTAGAAACAGTAAATTTGCAGACCTTTGCCAAGATATTCAAGATTAAATTTCCAAATCTTATTTCTCTTAGCTATCTATAAGTACTCTCCGTTTTGTAGAAATATATTTTTATGTATAATCCTATATATTAGTGACACTGCGGCCATGAAAATTTTGGTCATTGTTTTCTCTCAGGAAACTTTGAACAAACTGCATTCTATTCAGAAGTGTATCTGTACATCTGTACTGTCCTTCACAGTATATGTAGAAACTAAGAATTTTGAAGCCTAAACAGAATCCAGAGAATTACCAGTGACCCAGTCATATAGTGACTTGGAATTTATCAGGCGAAAATTTCCAGGACATCAATTACAGTTGCTTGCAAATACGGACAAACACATCACATCAAGTCTTTTAGAGTCCTCTCATGGATAAATCTTCCATTTCTTTGTCACAGCAACAATACATTGGCAGCTTGTCTGGTGGCATGCAATGAGTTATTTAATTTAAAAGCAATTGCTACTACTACTCCTCTTTTATTTTCAACAGAAAAGCCTACTGTTTGTAGAAGAAATTCTTGCTTTAAGCCAGTAAGTTCATGCCCTCATCGTTAATATTGTAAATTTTCAGGTTTTCTTTAGCCTAAGGCCTTTTGAATATGACATTCCAGTCCTGCTCTAAACTGATGTCCCCACATTTTGTACTAAAAATTGTGGAAGTACTATCAAAGCTGCAATACAATAAATATGACTTTTCTAATACAGATGAGATCTTCAAATGGGGAATTTTTATTGCTGCTTGCCTAATTGTTGCAGGGTTTTTTATTCTTTTCAAAAGCAGTGGCAACTGAATTCAACAGCAGAAAACAGTCTCACACATTAGGGTGATAGATCTTTTCTAGGCTTCTTTCAAAAATTTTCCCTATATTTTTTATCAAAATTGGTAAAAGTTCAAGATGGGTCATCCAAATAACTTGCTCACTATAGATGGCTCACTGAAAGTGCTCATTTTTTTCCTACATAACCCTTCTATGTAAGAAAGCTGAATCAGCCATGGTACCAAGGGTTTTGGTGAGGAATGGGCACAAATAAACAGAAATTCTGAGAAGACTTCTGAGAAACACAGACTTATAGGTGAAAAATACTGCAAGTCTTTGCAGTACATAAAGTAATTCAAATGACATCCTAAGCTCTCAAAACTTTTTAGCCTTCTTTGAATATCTGAAAAGTAAATCCTTCTAAATCTCACATATGCCTGCAACCACATGCAGAGACTATAACTAAGTATAATGCTGATTTTTCAATTATTTTTTTCCCTGGGTGATTTTGCTTCTAGTATTATCTTTCTCCTAACATTTCTTTAGGTTAGCACCTCTGGGGTAGTTTCTTTAGTGGTAACAACCGGGAGAGTGCTGTCTCAAGGTGGAAATAGTAGCCATTTAAATAACACACTTCTTACAGCTGCTTAGCACAAACCCAGGTAAGATAACATAGTGGTTAAATTCCCCACAGCTATTACAACTTGCCTACATTTATACTCAATTCTAAATTCTGAATAGAGTCCTCAGGACAAAGCTGAAATGTTCAGTCTGTTGCTTAGATACTACTTTCACAGGCTTCATATGAAAAATCTGTGTATACAGGCAAATAAACAGGTAAGTTAATAGGCTGAACCCGCAATGGACAAACATTAATCACTCCTTTGTGCTACCTTTTGTACAGTGTTTCAGTATGGAAGGAACAGGTGTGGAATACATAGAACGCTAACACAATGCAAAATGAAAATATCTATGCTTTGCTAGGATGCCTCGTCCGTGCATAGATATGTGGTGCTACTCTACCCTAATGAAACAAGTTACATGAATCTGCATTCATGTGGGTCGCTTGACTTATCTTTGTGTATTCCTGCTGTATAGGATACAGAAATGAATATCCTGTTTGTTTACTTACGCAGGAGTCACTTATAATTTGTGACATTGCAACAACAGATCAAAACCAAGATCATATCCTAAAGTTAGAAAATCACCTTTGTCACATACACTATGGGCTTTATTCCATAATCAGGAGGAGTTAAATTTGCAATGGTTCAAATATTCTATTCAGTATGCCCAAATTATATCTAGTGAAAACTGCTTTACTAAAAATAGAAGCTGTTCTGCATAAGCATTAGATTGGTTCCTGCTATGCCATTTCCTCAATAGAAGAAAAAAAAAAAAACAACCAATTTTGGTATGCATTCTACTCTGCTAATATTAAAAAATTAATTTCTTAGATTTTTTTTAGCACCAATAATTTATGACTTGGAGCAACATGCTCAACAAACCAGGTGTTATGTAAAAACACAGTTGCAGCATCACAATACAACAGCATCACCTATTAGGTAGTTAAGGTGATACATACTACTCTTTTAAAACACACCACAAATTATAAAGCCTTTCGGAGCAAATCCATTTTGTTCTGCTCAGCAAAAAAAAAAATGGCTACATAAATTACTGGGTTTTGCCTTTTGTTATATTTTTTGCTAATCCCCTGCAAGATAAGTGTGTACTTTCATAGGCTTTGTATTAAGAAACAATTGTGAAAGCAACAGAAACAGCAGAATTCAATACCCAGATTCAATGCCCCGTACCTCTTTGCTGGAGGGAAGAATAGACAGCAAAATAATTCTGAATTTTAAAAGAGTTGTGTTTTGCAAACAAAATTTCATTCCTTGAACTGGATTTAATTGTTTATTTTGTTTCACCTTAAGCATTATTTTTTATATCCGTTTGTCATTTACTTCATATATTTACTGCAAAGATTAAAAAAAATCAGTCAAGATATTTCAAATGACAAATCAATGCAACTATCCACATTAAATGTACTTTCCATCAATTTCCACTACAAAAGAATATAAACATCTGTTACATACCATTTCTGCTGCAACTTCAAGATGAGTAATTATGTATATATGCCATTTTTTATATTTCTGAATCTGAATTTTTTATCTGGCAGGGACATAGTAACTGCTGACAGAATTACTCATCTTTAAAATTTCATCTGTAAAGGGTTATTGTAACGATAATGACATTACTTACATTATATACTGTCTACAAAATTATCCTACAGTAGATTATAATTTTCCAGGCATGGGTTTTGGTGAGAGAGACTGAATTTTAACGATTGGTTTCTGTTTGATTTTATGAAATGAGCCATGCTCAAATATTATCAATATAAATCTGCTTATTAAAAAGAAAAAAAAGAACTTAATCTTCTCACCAAGAATCACATCTCAGTGGAGGTGACCAGTTGTTTGGGTTCATTTTTCTTTAAAATCATTTTATTAAATACTGTGTTTTTATTAAATACCATGCTTGATTTTTTTCTCAATTTTTCCCTAAAATAATGGAGTGTTTACAAGCTTTTTTTTTCTACAGAAATTGGTGGTTATTTGACATGTATTTTCCATTAAAAACCAAGATAACAAATTTTTTAGAACAAGAAAAGAAAGAGACACAAGCATTTAATCAAATCTCTTGACAATATAAAATCAAACAAATCAAAGTCATATTAAAAAATTTCTACTGAGAAGCAGGTAACATTCTTAAATTCCTTCCACCTGCATGACACAATGTCTTCCTTCCTCCTGCTTGACACAATGTCTTCCTTCCTTTTGCATCCTAGCAAAGGGATACACATTGAAAAAGGGATGAGGGTATGTTTGTATGGAAAACCAGTTCAACTATTTGATACCTATACACTTTCCAGAAGAGAGAGGAGTCATTTATGTACCTAAATTCCTTGCTGGAGGGGAGCAAGGAACAGAAACGGGACGGAAAAGCCTAGGCAGCCTTCAGGTCAGATGATCCTGATGTGCCTTTGAGATTCCTGATGGTTTGGGTTGGGTACTCACCAGGGCAATTGGCAGCTCCCTCCTGACAGGTCCCTGCAGAAATCACGGTATTCAAATGCAGGGAACATGTGCTCAGGTCTCATCCTGGTATGGGGTCAGAAATCCTGGAGGTCACCTCTGACAGCATGAGGGCTGGGCAGGGTTCCCATATCCCACAATGCAGCCATAGCCGGAGATGCCTACTTGAGTCTTCCTTCTTCTGAACTTCTCTTTTCAACCACAGCCTGGATCTTATTACACTATGAAAGCATACATTTCATGATAAAAAGTGGCAAGAAGTAACATAATCCTTATGGAAGTTAATCTGATATTTAGACTACCAGAGTGAGAGGGAGCAAGCTCATTTCAGCATTCCCTCCCACTGCAGGCAGAACCAGCATGAAGAAAAGGCCTTTGCAGAGGAGTGCATCATGACTTTATGCCTCTCAATATACTGTTTTAGTGATGGTGTAGAGGTACAGTTGGATAGAGCTTTTGACTGTTTGAAAGAATTACATCATATATAAGACTGTGGTCCTCTTTACTGTTAATTAAAGTAGTTCAATGCCTCAGGGCTGGATGGTTCCTTTCTGGGTTTAGTATAAATGATGCAATATATAATACTGGAACTACCATAAGTACAGGTCCTTCAATTCATAACTTATAATCGGTAAAACCTCTACTTTTATTCATAAAAGTAGTTGTCCTTCAAGAGCTCATGAAACAACCATGTAAACATAATGAGAGACGCTGTAGATTATTCTTTTATTTGAACATTTATTCATTCATCTGTTCATTTACTTATTCATTCATGATTTTATTCCTATGATTCTTGCACTCGTCAGGAATAATGTAGTTACAGAAAGCTGCAGTTCAGCGAAAGTATGTCAAAATTGAGCGTATGAATTATCACTTTGAAGTCACATAGATCATTGGTCAAACCACAAGGTAGTACAAGTGGTCTCAGGAGAGCTTCACCACTGGTAGAGTTTGCTTGAAATGACTGGGTAGTTCTTTCAGTCAACCCTTTTGTGGCAGGACAATAAAAAGCTGACATGACATATTTGGTATAGTTTCTTTTGGTAAATAATAAAAACTATTTGAAAATGTATTTGTTTCTATTGTTATGAACAATCTGTTCAGAAGCTCTCTGTCCTTGAAGACAAGAATCTTAAGAATTCACCATCTGGGCTGAATTAGCTGGATTCATGGGGAATAATTCAAACCATTTACATTACTCATCTGTTATAGGAAAATATACATGTATGTATGACAGATATATATATTCTACCAGTGGAGCTAGGCTTCAGGACTGACTTCTGAAGGGCATTCCAGCATTTAGGGAAGATTTTTGAGGCTGACAGTCTCAAGGATTGAATGAATGCAAGCATCAAATGGTAAGGAGCCACAGCCAGCAGCAGTAATTTCCCAAGCTGAGAGAGTTCAGTGAGGACAGAGAAAGCTGCTAATATATTTCACTTATTTATTTATTTATTTATTTATTTATTTTAAAACAAGCAAACAAAAAACAAAGGAGGAAACAAGAAACTCATTATTTGCAACCAAACACAGGTCTTAGTTAATTTCTTTTTTTAACTCCCCAAACTAACCTAAGAGCTCTTTTTGTCAATCTGGGGGAATCTGGAGGAGATTTAGAAGCAAAGACAATGAACTTTTGAATATGATCTTCTGTTATACATGATTTAGTACTCTGCCTCCATATGGAAAATTAACTTAATGTTAACTTAATTTCAGTGTATCATTCCAACTTGTATATAACCTTCTTGTCTCCATCAGAAACTTCCTGATAATGTGTGCACTGACATCTCATGTCAATGAGCTGGTATGGAGTCAATATTCCTGGTGTGCTGACCAAGAGTGAGAGATAATAATTCTGTTCATGCAGTAGGGATTAATCTTCCCCTGCAGTAAGGAATGCATCTACATTGTACAAGATTCATCATGCAGACCAGCCTAGCACTTGTAAGAGGATGCACACAGGTGGGCAGCCCTGCCATGCAGCTACACTAACAAAACTGTAACAGAAGAAATTATAAAAATTCAACAAAGAAAAAGGGGAGGTAATGCATATGTAGACATCTAATTCAGACAAGGCTACATTAACAAGTAGCAACATAAAAAGTGGTAGAAATGAGAACTATGATTGATAACAGAAGGGGGTCAATAACTTAAAGAAATTAAGTAGAATTTACCAGTGCAAACATATCAGAAATGCTAAAGAGGTATAAAATGAGGGACAACAGGAAAGAGTAAATACAAAAAGCCTATTTATTTGGGAGTGGATGAAGGTGTAAAGGAAAAATTGAGAAGTTGGAAAGAGCAAAAAAGGGAATGTAAGCAAAAGTGTGTCAGTTAACTAGCAGTTTAGCAGTATCTGTTGGGTAGTCTTCTGTTGGTCCCACTTGGAGAAGGCAAATAAATCTGTTATTATTCTGATAATATGTGTCTGACTTTTTCTGTATTGAGTGGGGATACTTGAGTTTTTTCTAAAACTGATGAGGGAATACATGAAGGGAATGGACCAATCCTAGTAGCTGTGGAATTGAACTTTTAGCAGAATGCACATTCAGGGTTAGTCATTGAAGCTCACAGTAAATAGACTTACAATGGCTAGGGAGGCAAATGATCCATTTCTAAATGCTGGGAAACACTCAGTCCCTTAAGTTAAATTCAGTATTCAGTATGGCTGTTAGCTGCCAAAACTGCTTGTCACTTACCTGTATTAGCATGGAAGTAGTGAGGGCACGTATTTACTCAGTCCTGTAATGGTTATATGGGATGGGTGAGACTCAGATTCAGTTCTGTTCCTTACCTAAATTAGACCCACATCTTCCCCAGCATAGTAAGAAATTATATCCCATGGATGTCTCCTAATCTCTTTTGGTATATTGCAAAATACTTCGAAAATTACTGGATCAGAATTGATGTTTACCAGTCTTCTATTTATGCCTAGAGGCTTAGATAGCCTCATCAGGGTTAAAAGGAAATTTGGAGTTCATAAGATCTGAATGTGCAAGCATCACTGTCAAACCTCAAGCACATATGTGGGTTTTATATGTGGTCCAGTTGCAATGCTAAAGATCTCAGATACCTTGTCTTGAGTAGAGCTGGTTTTTGGGTTGAGTTCATAATTTTTTTAAAGCTGCAGGAATTTAGCATTAGTTTTATACTTGTTGATTACAGCTAAATGCCTTACAATAGTTTTCTGAAGCAGAAGACAATATACAACACAGAATTTGCTGTGTAATACAGAAGCTCAGCATATGCTGTTTACAGTTTTACATTTACATTCAGTATCATAAGGCTCCAGTGACTGATACGTGCTTTAGTAGCACTGAGAATTTCTGCAAGTTTGTAGTTTTAAGTGGTCTATGATTGTCCTGCTGTGAAATTACAGAAGCAGCATACTTTGTAGCAAGTTCTAAGTTTTCCCCTTTCCACTTGTAAAAGGAACCAAATAACACTTCATTTATTGTCTACTAAATTAAACAGTTGTAGAACTACTATAATGTTCCCAGTGGTTTCCATTTTGCTGTCTACAAGCTGATAAAACTGAAATCTTCTCATAATGTCCTGCTGAGACAGAGGCTTGGGTTTTCTGTTGATCTGAACATTTTCTATATAATTTCTCTCTTGCTTTTCATTCTACCATCTTTTGTGCTGCATGACCACTTCTCATTAGAAAAGCAGACAATCTTATTTTAAGTGTCCACTAAAATGTGATAATCCTAGACTCATAAAATTAGACTTCTTCAGATATTTCAGTGTACTGTACAGGCCTCGATTATGTCTCATCTCAGATATTTACTTTACTCAATTTATTGGCAGGTATGCCAATAAAAAAGAATTCACAACAAAACATTGAGAATTATCTTGACATTAGAAAACAGGAGATGTATTCGCAGGCCTACAGTATAACTATTATGAAGAGAAGTTGAGACAGCATAGTCTCACAAAGAGGAGGTTAAGGAATAAACCAGTAGTAGCTTACAGCTTTCTGAAGAACAGATGCAAAAATGCAGAGACAATCTCTTCTCACCTGTGGCAAATTGCAAAAGCGGCACTAGCCAGGTTGGACATCAGGAGAAACTTCACAAGGAGCTTGGTGCAGCACTGGAACAGGTTACCCATGGATCATGTGGACATTCTAGGAAGTTTTCAAGACCTGACTAGACAAACCAATGGCTGACATACCTCAGTGCTGGGGATAGTAATGCTTTGATGGGAAGGCTGCAGAACATGCTCCTCTGACGTTCCTTCCAAACAACATTTCTCTAACCCCGTGATGTAATTCTGTCATTGTCCCTTCTTAACTTAGTGGAAGTGCGTGTGTATAGCTAGGGGGGTTTCTTCTGTCCAGCCCGGCNCCAGTTATCTTTTTCTTCCTCTGTGCCCTCTCCCCCGGAGGTTTCCAAGGAAACCTCCACGGCATCTACACGTGTGGAAAAGTTTTGTGGATTTTTTTCTAAAAATGGATGATTATGCTAACTGCTAAAATCGTTTAACGGAACTGCAATTTTTTCTACAGGGAACAAGCACATACCTGAAGAGCCACAAGGCCTCACTGCACAGTAAGGCTTCAATCCACTCCTTCCTTTTTCCTGTGAAAAACATGGTGATGATGGAAAGTCAGAGACTGTAAATTACCTACATGGACCCATAGGTTCTAAAGGGGATATGGACTGCAACTCTCAAAGTCTTGGACATTTATGAAAGAGGTCTTATTTCCTACTCAAAAATCTCTTTTGCTTCTTATCTTTCCATTACTCAAGGAGAATGACTGAATTATTAGCCAATGATTATAATTCCTTTCTTATCTAAAACTGAAATCTTTATGTCCCCTATTAAAGAATGCAGGGAGACAATACCAGTAAAGGCGCATTCAATTAAATCCTTTCATGCACATTCACACCCGATACAAACTAATGCAGCAGACAGAACTGCCATGAGAATGTGTTCTCCCTCCTTTCCTGCATCCACTACCTTCAGCCACATAATGTAATATTTGATTGTTGGCATAGAAGAGATATCTGCAACAATGCTGCCAGGGGTATCCCAGGCTCTGAGCCCACACTGATGGGAGCAGTGTATGTTTGCTGCTGTCTGTGTTGTACAGAGAAGGTGTGCATATGATGCATTATTTTTAAGATTCACATGAAGAATAAAATAAAGCCTATGGGAAGAAATCAAGTCTGGCATTTACCAATATAGCAAAAATTATCAGCTTGAGTAATTAATTTTTCATTGGACTATATTGATATAGTTTGGCATCAAACCTTGCTTGGGAATCTGATTTTACAGGCATGATTTATGGGATCAGTAAACAGAGATTACCCACCATGCTTGTCAATCTTTGCATTGCATTGATTGTTTACAAAAATAGCTTTAAAAGTAAGTAAGGGTATATTTCATGATTCCCTTAAGAATATGTGTGGATTTGCTCTGGACATCTCCAAGAGACCTTTCAGAGCTTTAGCAAGGCAAAGCTTTTAGATCCCAGTTGAGTTCTTCAGTGTATAAGTCCGCTGTGCTAAATATGCATCCTATGAAGAGAAAGTTGGGTACTGAATAATGAATTCTGCCCAAGCCTCAAGCTTTGTTGGACTTTTCCCTATAAATTTCTGATGAATTGGTAATGCTGCACTAAAGAAATAGATTAGAAACTGACTGATTCCCTTCACAATAGTGACCTCAATTTTGTAGATGCTAAGAATCACAAACCAATCAAACAGTCTCCTTTTCATTAGAGACAAGCATTTTATTTTACTTCTGATTCGCATTTATTTTTTCCCAAGGACCTTTTTAGATTCCATCAACAAGTAAGACCATTTTCCCTAAGGTATATTGTGATTTCTCAGCTTCTGAAGCAAAAAAGATATGGAAGAGGCTATGGCATGAGTTAATTTATTTACAAGTACCTGCTTCTACTGATTAATGTTTGTCTGAACCAGAAGGAACCTGCTTTCAGGTTTTGTCATTAAAAATGTGAAAGCAATTCTGCTAATACAAACTTTCCTTCCTCTGGCATGTCATAGCTATTTTACAGTCCACAGAAAGTAGCAAACTGGCAATTTTTTAAACATAACCCCTGCTGTTGACCAGCAGTATGAAGTTGGCCAGACATTTCAGGTCTTGATATTCCTACAATCTGCCCATTGATATTTGCTGATGATCTTAGTCCAAGTTTACTGTAGGGCAACTCAGAGTAAAAGCCTATCTTTTTTTTTCACTAGAATGGTCATTATCATCATCCTTGGACTTGTAAGGAGGAGTAATTCCCCTCTCTGCAAGAACTTGTGGACAAAATTGTACATTCTGCATCAGCTTGGAGGACAGCCTACTCAATCAATGCTCTCCATTACTCCACAATGTAAAAAAAATATTTAATTTCCTTTGCATTCAGCAGCATCTGGTGTTTTAAACTCTAGCATGCCCACCTCCCCATTAAATTACTAGAAACAATGCCAAGGTGAAGCCAACTTCAGTTTAGATGATTGTAGAAATTCAACATTGTGAGAAAGCTGTAAGGAAGCATATAGCAGAGTCATAAGGAAAAACAAATAAAATCCTAAAGGAGTTGGAGGACAGCAGCTGGGGACTGACAAAGATTGCCCAGCAGAAACTCATTGTGTGTCTCCTTCATACAGCCCAGCAGCTCATTGAAGCCCTTGGATAACTCTTACATCTGTTAGACAATGAAGGATTGCTTTATACTTTGAAACCAGATATATTTTGATCACAGCATCTCTTTGTACATACTTAATTGTGCCTGAACAGTCTAAAAGAGTTCCAAGAGCATCATGAATCATCACAAGTATAAAAATCCTAAAGACTGGTTCCAGCCTATCCACCAACCAGACTGATTAGCAAGTGCAAGACAAGAAGACAGATTTCCCTTTGTCCCTTGTGCACTTTTCCAAATGTTTTAGTAATATTGGGACATGTGCTGATATCTGTTATACTCTATTTGGTACGCAATTTATGAACAGTTGAAATGGTATCCACCATCACTATCAGGAACTTATATTTTCTCAGTTTCCATTGAGAACAATAAAAGCTCTACCCTAATACCAGTGAGTCTAGAGAAAGCATTTCTATTGAATTGGATGCAGATGGAGCAGTGTCCAAATTAGATAGAAAATTATTTTCTCTGCTGTTTATTAGAAATTAATCTGAAGAACAGCTGACTTTAAAAGAAAATAATGAAAATAGTTTATTCAGTCTAATTGCTCTGATGATACAGAAATACTCGTCTAGGATCTAATTAGTGTGAAAGAAATATATTTACACTGACTGAAAATCTTCCTTCCTTTTCCTTGCTATTAAATTTCAGTTCACATTCCATAATAATAGAATGTAACTTTAGAAAATGCCCACTATACGAGGAAAAGGATAAGCAAAACAATACAAGCACCTCTGAGGATAAGGCATTGACCAAGTTCTCTGTGTTTGTACTCAAAAGTATAAAAAATAGTGCAATTTCCTCTTCTCAGTAGTTCTAACTAACACTAAGCTATGCAATGCTCTTTCAGTGATCCAAATTAACTGAAATGAGAGACACAGCAGCTTAAGTCAGCTCTGTATGCCTGAAATTGAAATCAGCCCACCCTTGTCATTTGATTTCTTCTGGACATCTTATCTACTTGTGCCTAAGCCTGCACCAAATTTGCATTCCACCAGTTATTTGTTTTTAAATGTCATACACTTAAGCACATCCTGGACATACTAAGGTAAAATAGCAAAACAATTTCTACTTCCTCAAAAGTTGTATGACTGTTGAGATCTAATTCTCCCTCACTGTTCATTCAGATGGAAAGGGAATTTGTATTTCTTTTTCAAACAAATATGCAGATTTGTAAAAAAAAAAAGTTATCTCAGACAAAAGCCTTACACCAGATCTATAAAAAAATCACTTGTGCATCTATTTGCTAAAATGGAGTATGCCCTATCAAGGACAAAGAAGTTACTATAAATAGTCAGTAATAAACAGAATATCAAGAGCATATGATGGATTATAAAGAGTTACTGCTGACATGCATATTGTCTTGTCATACTGGACTGCAGAATACAGTGTTAGTGAAGTTTACAGCAAAAATATTTCTGTAATGCATTGGACTGATTACACAGTAACAGACTGATCAACAGAGTTAAAGGTATTTGATTATTTAAAACATCACAGGCTATTTATAAAATAAAGCCTCTTATTGAGTTAGCTCACAACTAATGAACAAATATCTTGTTGAGGTAAAATAAACAATTTACTGAGCTCCATCTAATGAGGAACAGTGTTCTTCATCGAGTTCTGCCAGCCAGGCTGATTCTGCATAGCTGTCACCCATTGCTGTGGACAGTGATTGTGAATTGAAAAGTCAGAAAACATGCAGAACATACTGAATTTTTTACAAGACACTAGGACTCATCACATACTGAAGATACTGAATGTCTGAGTCACTCAGTAGCCCAGACTTGGAATCTGGATTTCAGCAAAATTGATTTTTGGTAGTGTCCTTTTTCTAACAGTTGTTGTGGGTCAGAGGAGCTAAATTTTCCTGAAATTCATCCTACCTGACAGTACATTGGCCAATGTACACAAGTGTGGGTGCTGGGTGTAGATCTGGCTCAAAGACCTCTACTGCTCTGAGCTGCCTCACATAGGATGCATCCCTCCCATCAATAACAGTGGAAGTGTTTCCCAGTCCTGCTGTAGTTTATGTCTCTCATATTTTAAAACTGAGACTCCTAAGCAAGGGATGAGAGTTGTCACATTTGTTCATACCCATCTTGGTCTTAGAACAGCTGTGCTTTCCACTCCTCTGGTTGCTCCCAAGAGGTTTTAACGAGCATCATCAAAGGAAGACAGACACTGCCTGAGGTCTTTTTTTTCACCCTCCCCACACTAGGGAGATGTGCTCACTGGGAAGTTGTGAGGTGTACAGTGACAGGGAAAAGGCAGAGGAGGAGAATATGGCAAGCAGGAGAGCATCTTGCTGGCTGGAGGCTGCCCATGTCACTCCACCAGATTTTCTCATATTCCATCTTCTGTCATTAGGGCCACCCGATCTGATACAAAGTCCACTGTGTTTAAAGATTGGGGAACATGCATGTGGGGACGATGTGTCTGAATGAAAAGAAAATTTGCTAATTTGGGAAAGGAGATTTCATCTGACTATTTTTGTGAGAATTCACTCTAGGCTCCATCATCTGATTGCCTGAATTTTTAAGAAAATTTTTAAGAAACTAAACTCTCCTCACAGTATGTTTATGAAATGTGAAAGTATCATTATCCTTGCTGAGAAGTCTCTGGGCCAGATGCTGAAAGATGCCTGTACCTAAAGGAAATCGGTGGGATATGTCACTAAGCACCTTTAGGATTCAAAGCCCAAATGTTTGCCCAGGGTCTGATAGGAAATCCAGCAAAGTGCCCAAGTTGAATCCATGTGGACTGTCTCAACCCAGTGCATTAGCCACAATTCCTTTTTTTAACAGGAAAGACCTTATGTCCTTAACTCCTTGAACTGCTTGAAAATTTTTGGTAAACATATGTAAACAGTTTATGTAACAAATGATGCTGTAGCTTCACATTGCCCAGTTCATTCACATCTGAACTCATGACATTGCATACACAGGGATTTGTAGACACAAAGCATATTGTTACTTTTGCCATGCATTGTATTTGCACTATGTGCAGCATTGTTTTGTTAAGCAATCAGAATGCAAATACCACTGGCACAGCTAGAAAACATTCAAGTGCCCAAGTACACAAAGAATGCAAACTGTGCAGTAAAGCACACAAAGCCCAACAAGCTCATTAGTACCATACTGCAGTGATTACAGAGCAAAGTGCCTTCTGAGGTGCAGCAGTCAGGCTATACAGAGGGAAAGCTTTGCAGTGTTTTAATGCAATGATATTTTTAATGCAATTGTGTGCTGCCACAGTGGTCATATTTCACCAGCATAAGCTGCTCTGGGAATGAGGCACTATTCTCTGCTTGTAGCTTGCCTAGGTATCATTCTTGATTAGCCATTAGGCAGTGCATAACAGTCATGAGGATGAGGATAATAATTCTAAGGATAAGAATTATGGTCTGCCAGACCAAAGCCCCATCTATCTCTGTATCCCTTTTCTGGTAAAAGTCAGAAGCATATTTTTAAGCAAAAAACATGAGAAAACAAGAGTGTATAGGGTGACTCCTTCCCTGGTATGGCCTCTGAGATTCCAGCAGAGTGAGGATGTGAAAAGTGGAACTAGACTCTGTGGGGATTCTCTAGCAGTTTGATTTGCATCATGGTCTCTGTTTTAACTTAATGACTCAAAACCGATTACCAACTGTCTATTGTCAGTGCATCTGCCTTCAACATCCCTGCCAGTACATACACATATGCATATATACACACACACAGAAAAAACAACCATATACTGTCCTCTGTATGCCACCTACCACTAAAAGATGGTGCAGGTCTTCAGTATAGTGATTTGAAAGATCTACTGAGAAAAAGTTAAAGTTTTAAAGGAAAGTCACCACGTGACTATCATGGTGTTAGAAACCATGTCAACTCTTTTTTGAGACACAGGATAGACTAAATGTCCTCTTGGTGCTCTTTTCTGCACTGATTTTTTTCATGAATCTATGATTATTCAGCTGCTATAACAGCTAGAAAGTTCTGTTTAATTTAGTCTGAAATAAGAAAATGTCTTTCATTCTGCTTGAAAATGTAACACACACAGTGTTTCATCTGGTGGAACCAGATGCAGACCTGTAAAAGTTGTGGTCATGTAGGGACCATAGCTCTTCAATAAGCCCTAGCCATAGCCTAGGAACTGAACAGCCATACATTCATCTTCTGGCCATGAGCAGCACAGAGAGAGGAATGATTTATCTTAGCAAAAATATCTCTACATTATTCACTGGACAAAGGTTGTGGGTCCAGTGGACATTTCTGTGGAGATTCTTTCTGCACTTCAGGGTATTCTTAGCAACTGACCTTAGCAACTGATCTGAGCTTCCTCCTTTGCAGCAGGACCCAAGCAATAAATCAGACTGGTGTGCTGGAAAGAGAGAGTTTAAGTATATAGGCAGGGATGGTGGTGAAGCAAACTGCAAAGTGCTCCATTAAACATATCACCTCAATGTCTGCCCTCAGAAATTCATGTCTCCAGGGTGATCTTCTCTTTTGAGAAGTGGTCCTTTTTATAAGGCAGGAAGCATTAGGTATGCTCATATCTCAGTCAAAGAGTTTCCTACGCAGTGCCAACAGTTATTCAGCAGTACTCATTATGCAGGTGAGCTACATCACAGTGCTGCTACTCTGCAACACTCTGCAGATCTCTATGCACCATGTGCACAATGTCTGAAATATAAGCAAATTTATGCTGCACTCATCCTTTTTGTGGTTATTAGTGTCACTTAGTATCATCTTCCTCCAGCAAATTGACTCACCAAGCAAAATGCACAAGTGCACTTTAAAGTGGATCACATTATCACGCCTACTTCTTCTGAAGAGCCAAGTGTCATTACTACTTTTCAGAAAGAATAACTGCCTAAACTGTTTCACATTCTGCAGTGCATCAACAGTGCTCTTCTTCCACTCAGTTTGCAGTTCAGAAGAGTGATGGAACAGTAATGCATGTCTATCTCATTGTTCTACATGGAGAAGTAAAATCTAGTGCTCACTTTATGCCTCTTTAAAAGTTAAGGTATTTGTTTCTGGAGTCTTTTCATCAAGATATGCAGTTGTATATCACCTCTAAGGCCCTGATCATATTTCAGGTGTCAACAAGGTATTTGCATTAAAATTACTTTGTTTACTCTAAAAGCATATTGGAGGTTTCTCTCTCAACACTGCTGATTAGATGACCTATCCTAACCACACAGTTAATTTCAGTCAGGTGTAGACAAAAAGGACAAACGATGGCCAAGTGCTAATAGGATTTTACTTCTAAAAGATTTTCACATTATCCACTAGCACTCTTTCTTCCTCTGTGTGTATTTTCTAGAAGGTAGATGGAGTATCAAAAAAATACAAGAGTGCAGACTGTTAAATGGTAAGATTATGACTAAAACCATGAACTTCGAACCAGAAACCAGGAAATAAAACATCAGAAAGAAGAATTTTGGCTAAGAAACAGAGTGAGAAGAGGTGCTAAGAGTCAGAATTGAGAACAACCAGTAATTTACTAAACTGAAGAGCAAAGCCAGAGCCCAGATAAAACTCCATACTATACATTAAGACCTGAGATGAGAAGCTGCTAGTGCTTGAGATAGACAAACTATGGCCACTCAATGTCCAGAGATGATGGTTAAATAAACTAGAAAATAACCCAAGGAATAAAGTTGTAGCCAGGGGTTACATTATGTAACAACACATTGGGAGACCTTCTTATACTTGATTGCTACAGCTGTGTCTACCCAGAATGTTATGTGAGTCACCAGCCTTCTGGGACACTGCCTGTGGTAGCCTGGTGGCTTTCTGCACTTTGATTGCTCAGGAGTGCTTGTCAAGAGGCTGCCAGGAAAACCACCAAAGCAGACACCTGAGTTCAGATCTCAGTGACTTTTGATGGGACTGACTGACCTTTAAAAAATCCACCCCTTGTTCTCTGCAAAGTGGCGGCTTCCCATGTGGTCTGTTATGTTTACAACTATGAGTGTTTGGTGTTTCATGACCTCTTCTCACTCATTATCACTTCAGTTAATGTCATGACAAAAGAAGGGTAATGATTCTTTTTTTTCGCAATTGTAACTAAAATGCTACCAGAGCAGAGGGTAGGTGTTGGCCAAGGTCTTTATTATGCAGCTGTATGCAGATCACTGTAAATTGCATCGTCCATCTAGTTCAGTGATGCAGCACCAAGGTCACTGGGCAGTTTTAAGCTAATGATGCGACCATAAGTCTAATAAATGTGCTTGGTAATCACAGCAAGCGTATTGTCATTGTTGCAGATGTTATTCTTTCAAAAGCACTTGGCAAACAACTAAAACACAGCCCTTGTGCTTGCTTTGACCTCTCCTAAGAATGCACCATCAGGAACATTGAGGAGATGAGATTGTTTAAGAAGACAAGTCATAGCCTTCAGCTACAGAGTTGATACTGCTCATAGCACTCTTGCAGTTTGCTTAGAATAAACAGGCAAGAGACTAACTGAACGTGAATCAGTGACATTTTGACAGAGAGTAGATTTTGAAAAGGAACATACTTATGAGTGATACCAACACAGGTAGAGATCAATTTCATATAACAATGATCGAGGCAGGTTGACATTAATTATGCAGTTGATTTTTATACCCATTATGCTGCAGTAACCCATTACTTGCTGATCCAGCAGCCTTTTTTTATCTTTCAGGAAATACATTAACCAGTAAATGCATTGTGTCATTGTGAGATCTGTCATTATGTGCAATGATTCCCCACAGGGCTTATCAGATGCTGCAACTGATGCTTTTTTGGAAGGATGTATATCATCTCCCAGGCTGGCTCAACAGATGGTTGATATTATGCCCTGAAAAGTGGCAATCTAGTGTTCAGAACATGTTGCAGCTCCAGTGTCTTGCAACCTATCATATATATGCATATCTCTGTTTTTATGTATGTATATGTATATCATATATTCTTATGTACATCATGTATTCTTATCTGCCAGGAATGAAGAAACTCACAATAGTCTGACCACTAAATATGTTGTTGACAATAAGGGAGAAAAAGGAAGTTTAAAATAGGCACAATTTCTCGAATTCTTGCTTCATTTATACTCATAACTGATAGGGGTAGATGAGTAATTCAGCTTTACTGTAAAATTCACTTAAGATCATTCAGTGAAGAGAAAATGCCAGTATGTGAAGATGGCTGTTTAGCAAGCCACTGAAATAAAGTGGTGGCAAGAGAGGTCTAAGTCAAGATAAAGAGCTGTCTTTTCTCATTTCCAAATGACATAAACAACACAGTCATGAAATGAGGCCACTGTTTTGTATATAAGTTAAAAAAACTAGAAAAATATTACACTTTGCTAATGGAGCTTTTTCACCAAGAAGCACAGCATGTGTGCAATTCAATGTGTCAGCAGCTTTCTGCCCTCAGTTCAGCTTACCAACAGTTAAACCATTCAAGGTTATATTATAACCTATTAGAGATGACATGTGACAAGATGATTTTTGATAAAGAGTGGAACTTTGGTACTACAAAAGTGACCAGGGAGAGGAGGTCTCCGGATGCAACCTGACATTTTGTCAGCAGCTGCTAGTCAGATATAAAACCATTTTATTGCCCTTGCACAGTCAGCCACATGCTGTAGTTCCTCTCACTCAGAATATGTCCTCTTTCATACCCTCCTGCATTTCGTTGCAATAGAAGAGCAAAATGTTTATATTCCAGCAGAAAGCTGCATGCTTGTTTCTGAGGGTGACCTTGAGCATGCCTGGCACACAAGAAGTGCAGTGGAAGGCAGGCAAACACTTATTCTCCTACACACACCTCTGCCATACTGCCCTTGTCCAACTCATATCACCCTTTAAATTAAAAGAAAGGACCTATGTAAGTGCCCATTTTTGTGTGTGAATGCACATTCAGTACATTTCATGTGCATTCTATGAAGAACAAGAACCAAAGATAGATTAGAAAACATAACTCTCCAAAACCACAATTATTTTCCCCTTTATGTTCTGAAGCTTATTTTTTTTAACTCTTTGGGGTGGGAAGCCTGAATTAAAAATCAGGATGTGACCCATTGCTATTTTATAATCCTCTCTTTTGCAAGTTGAAAGTAACAGTTTGCCAGGCTTGTTTTTAAACTTTAATGGAAAGATACAAAGGAGTTAAATATGATGGCCCAGGCAAGAGAAAATACAAGAAAGTTAGATGGTGTTGGGAAAGCCTGTCTATAGAGTGAGAACAAGAGTTTATTACCAAATATCCATGTTTGAAACTGATTTAAGATGAAAATAACATTTATGTTTGATGAACTAACAGTTTGTGATAGTGACCCTAATATTTTTAGATTTAGGAAGTAGACACAAGAATAACATGGTCAAAAGCATCACCATGGCTATGCTGACCTTCAGAAAGGAGAGCTGGGTCATAATGAGGAATCTTTTCTCAAAGAATTAGAAAGACATCTAAGGCAGTTAAACCCTCTCAGTCAGCATGGAGACTCCTGAGGGACACCGTACTGGGAGCACAGCACCAGCATTTACCACTTACTGGAAATCTCTTGGGAAAAGGTAAAAAGAAATTGGCACAGAAAAACAGTAAAGCAAAGGAAGTTACTGCAATTAAGTTCTTAGCATTCAAAATTATGAAGATGTGTCTCAGTGAAGAAAAGGAAGAAGTTACAAATTCTAAGAGAAAAAAAATAGAACTATATTTAGACTACCATTTGCTTTGTAAACATTGTGGCAAAATTTCAAGGTGTCAATTTTCCCCATAAGTAATTTGACTTGTCTATGACATCAAAAGACAAATTGATGGCTCGATTCACTGCTTCCCCTGCCATACATATCATGCAGATCAGGATGAGAATGAACATAAAGTGCTGCAGAATAGAGCCATTTTATACTTGTTTTATACAGTATGAATGATAATAGGAAGTGTAGCACAAAAATAGATCTAAATGTTTCTAAACCACCTTTTCTGAACTCTACAACTAGAGCAACCATGTGAATCTGTCCCCACTCAGAGATGAGAATTTCATTAATGCATGGTAAATCAAAGTGCCTGATTTTTATATCCATACCCTGTAGTCACTTGACATGTTTATCTGTGCCTTATTACTGTTAGATTTACTCCCTGATACAGCAGGGCCAAATTTGTCATGTTTCTAATTGCTGATCTTCCAAATTCACACAATTCCCACTTACATGCAACTAGAACCTGCCTAGGTATAGCCACAATTTGCCTCCAACTTGGCCTCTCTGTTCCTCTTTTCATAGCCCTGCAATTAAAAAAAGGGTAAATGCATCATTTTTTCCATAAATGAGTTATGATTTTTTAAGGAATTGACTAAGTATACATCACCTTTTGTTTACTCTCATGACCTCTAGTCTGAACTAGTTTCACTGGAATTCAGTAAAATGAATTCCAGAATGGCTTGCATAAGAGCTCTTAAAAAACAAACAAACAAAAAAACAGATATGACAGCAATGGGAAATATTTTTCCCAAAGGTTCTTTCAATTCAGAAAGAGAGTCACTAGCTTGAGGGCAAACTGATCATCTAATTTATCTCTGACCTGAAAAGGACTAGGAACACAATTACTTTTAGGTATTCTTGAGCAGTTTTGCCATACTAAGCTTCCACATAAGTGCTTGTAGCATCAGGACCCTCTGTCCCAGAATCACTGGCCCTCTGTCTAGGAAAAGAAATATTTTGTAAACAGTTCACCACAGGGTTCAAAACAATCAATAAATTGAGGATGATCAAGATCATAGGAATATGCATCAAGAAGAAAGACTTCCTAAAACACTGAAGGAATAATCTGCTGCCATTTATTTCCTTCACATTTCCATTTTTTTCACCTATTTACTTTTCCTAGCTCTTTTTACACCTACCTTCATTTCCTCTTCCACCTCACACTTAGATTTTTTTCCTGTTGTCACTGCACACATCTCCAATTCCTCTTGATGGCTTGATATTTCTATGCATTCTGTGCTTCATTGCCATAATAAAAATGTTTGGTTCCTTTAAAACTAAAAACAGCAAATAGATTTTTGAGGGGCAGATAAAATTGTGGAGGTTTGTATTTTATGTGTTCAAATATAGTTCTGCCTTTCAGGAGACATTTTTAGGGGATGCCTTTACTTTGTGTATTGCTTTCCTGCAGTTACAGCTGGCAGTGATCTAGTGGCAACTTCAAAATATAATGTTACTATGCACTAGAAACAGTACAATGGTGTTTTGGACACCAACACCTCTTAAAAAAAAGAAAAAACAAGACGACATTCCTAGCTTCCCTCTGTTGTATTAGTCTGTTCCTGGGCAATTCTTCAGTGTCACAAAGGAAGGTTACTCAGTCATCTGTCTGAGACAAAAAAAGCAAACGCCCAAACCCAAACATATAAATTCTGGATATTAATTAGTAATTGTATAAGTTGGCAAGCTGTTTTTTTTAAAAACAAATAAATATGCATTTTCACTTGATTTACTATGTCCATTAAATATTTACATAATTGCATTCTAGTTACTCTCTAGCATATGTATTATATTATAAATACTCAGAACAGAATTTTTATTTTAATGATAATTTATTTCTCTTTTTTTCACTTTTACTACCCTCTCAATACAATTTCTTTTCTTTAAGCTGCAAGACTGTCAAAACACCATTATTTTGAGGCCATCTACCTGTTAGCTTGATTTCTTATTTCATTACCAGCTATTAGGAAAAAACAGTAAGTCATAGAATTTAATTTTTTTAATGGAACTTAACGCAACTCTAGGCAATATGAAAATAAGTAAATAACCCCTTGCCCCTCCAACAACCACGAACAGACTGTAAGAAGACTATCAGAAAATGTATTCAGAAAACTGTGAGAAGTGCAAAAAGTCCATAAAGTAAAGCACATGGGTATGCAATCAGGAGCTGCTGTCCTTCCATGGCCAATGCAGAGGTAAAAATTTTGGAGGCTGACAAACTGCACCATCCAATAATAAACAGAGCTAACACAGTTCCTGGGATCCCCCTAGGAGAAAACAGAAAACACAAAAGAAACACGAAGAGTTCACATATTATTAAATATAGCATCAAATCTTACCAAACTCAAGTTCATGTCTAGCAGCAGGTGTTTGATAAGGTAACAGCCAATGAAAGAACCAAGGACTGACTGATATAATGAAAGTCAAGCATGAGAGCAAATTAAAATTGTAACCATAAACAAAAAAGTAATTTGTTCAGGATGGATAAAAGCTTCATCAGAAGTACTGCTAAAAGGACTGTACATGTACAAATAAATCTTCTGGGCCTCCAGCAGCTGCAGCTGCTGAAGTTTAATATTAAATTTAGCCTAGTTCCTATTTCAGTCAAAATCATCTTATAGAAATTGTTAGGTTCTAAAATGACACTACAGACCTACTCTTCCACAGGAAGCCTGATGATCTGGAGGGTTTGCACTTTTGCAACACAGAGAATAGATTTTAAGTGTGCCTTAGACACTCAGGAGAGGCTCAGAAGACTCACACCAGCTGGATGGGCAGAAAGGTCTCCCAGGAAAAAGCTTGACTGGCCTTTTAAAAAAGGGACCACACTGAGCACAAAGTAAGAAGTGAGAAAAGAACCACCAAGGAGAAATATTTTGCTTATCTCAGCATTCCTCTCTGCACACTGAAATGACCATGACTTTCCACCCTACCTCTTGGTGACAGCTGGGTCCTTTTGAAGTTACACTGTGCCTCCTTTCTGGAGCAGGGAGGTCTGGAGAACTGGTGATTATGGGACTATGGTTAAAAGCCCTCTGAAATACTCCTGCAGATTACTGAGGGCTCACCATTAAACCCTGTGGGAACAAATTCTTGCCAATAAATAATGTTTCACATATGTTTTATTTGCACTCTATTTGCAGCCTACTTCTGTAAAATGCATGAGATCATGTGCATAATACACTGCTGAAGTACATAATGAGATAGCTGCTTTACACGCTTTTGCTGTGTCAGTCTCAAGGACTTTGAGGAAGAATAAATCTCTGCCACTTCCTAAAGGCCTTTCTGGTGCCCCACTCTTCCAAAGCATCACCATAACAGAACCAGAAGCGAAAACAGATTGTGTGTACATACTCAGGTAGGTCCTTTTATCAGAAATCATCTCCACTAATATCATTACTGCAACTAAACCATGATGAATAAAGCCTTATGTAATTGACTTAGTTTACTTAATGCAATCACATCACATAAAATAGTTAATTCCTTAGCAATCCAGTCACCAGGCCAATAAGATACTTGGTGTGGTCAGCTCTTGGGCCTTAGAAGGAGCAAGGAAAGAATTGATTTTACAGTGACTCAGCACCTCATTGCAACTTCAACAAGTTTAAAATAAAACATTAAAGACCATGCAATTTAATATCCTCAGTATAAATATTCTTTAAACCTATATAGTGGCATTTAGGAAAATTCCACTGGGCTTTGCAAAGCAAGTTCCTGGTCTCTTCTCAAAGAAGAGATACTGAGTTGCTCATCTAAACAGGGAGCTGGAAATTCTGAGCTGGTATGGATGGCTCTTTGAGCAGCTACCCATGCTGGCAGAAGGATGGGATGCAATAGGAACATACTGTGAAATGACAATTTTCAGCTAGCACAATGACTCTTTAGGGGGCTATCACAACATGGCACAATTTAGAGCTGTGGCTGCTCTGCCTTGCACTGAAGTCCAATGGCCTCTCATGGTTTGTTCCAGGACTGGCAGAGAGCAGGATGGAAAGGTGGCAGAAAAATCATATCGGAATCAAGAAGTACTACTGTGCATGTACAGACTCAGTCCTCGATCTAACCATGTGTTACTGCTAAAAGGAATGGTTTGGCAGAGATCTCTGTGTCCATGAGGGTCAAACCCTGCAGCATGGGAGAAGGGCAGAAAGCACACATCATGCTTGCAGTGATCAAGGTGACTGGGGCTGTACTGGTGTGAGATTGAGATGGAGGAACATATGTGAGTGGATCCTTTCCATTTCTCTCTCTCTCACATCCTGCAGATGCTGTCACCAAATGGGTCCTTTGCATCAGCTGAGTCTAAGATTTTGTTTCTCTATGCTTACATTAATTTCCTTCTCTGTTTAGTTGAGGAAGTAGCTTTACCACCCTGTTCGGGGATTTGATATTAAAGAATTGTTGTTGCTTTCTCAGGAAAAAAGTCTATTTATGTTTCTCCCAGAAACATGGCCTAGTAAGCTTGGGCTCACACATTATAACAGCATAGATGGGCACAAAATCTAATTCCATGCAGGTTTGAATAAGAGAACTAGTTTTCTCCTAGGTATTATTTGGTACCCCAAACGTTCAATATTTTGATTTATTTAGTTACAGGGAAATAGCTAATAATGAAAATAGAAAATTATTTGACTAATATATACCTTTCTCATAGATAAATGCATTATCTTATGTATATCTTAGGTGAAAAAAAATTCA
This sequence comes from Drymodes brunneopygia, assembly GCA_013400955.1. Lineage (NCBI taxonomy): Eukaryota > Metazoa > Chordata > Aves > Passeriformes > Petroicidae > Drymodes > Drymodes brunneopygia. Next base: position 246,195 of record VZTZ01043189.1, read on the forward strand.
GATTATTTCTTTAAACTTTGAAATAGAAAGAATGTTTTTTATAAATATTTTTTAAAATAATGAATTTATTTCTGTCTTTCCTTTACCATTTTAAATAATATTTTTAATTAAAAATAATAAAATGTATGTTGGATTTAAAAGTTATTTAAAAGTTATTTAAAAGCCACTTAATTTTAACAGAATGTTTGCAATAATTAACTTTGTTACTTGCTGTGTTCAAGCAGTTTCATATAACAGATGAGAAAGGACTGTGGAATCCTGTCAATAGGTACTTAATGTTATCAATTCATTGTAGAAATAACAATTTAATTTTGTAAATGCTATCACCCTTTAGTATTTATGGATTTTCAAAGATGTGCTTTCTGTAAATTCACAGCATTTTACAAACGTGTGGTGTGTGCTTGGGGATTCCTTGTACAGAAAACAGTACCCTGCGTGGTTGTAACAGCTGGTTTGGAATTCACCCCATCTGTCTTATGATTATATGTCTGCACATTTTATTAGGCTGGATTATTAAACAGGTTAATCAAGAAAATATGGGAAGTGTAGGAGAACAGAGAATAAACAGCTTCTTCAGTGTCACTATCATCCATCTTATCAAGGACAGCTCAGAAACACTTTGGAATATGGTCAGGTTAAGTCATCATAGCTCTGCAGAAACATGCAATAAGAATTTTGCCAAAATTTCATTCTACTACATAATTTCCTTAAAAAAATATATTTTTATATATATGTATATACACACACATATAAGAATGAAGCTTTTTCAAAGAAAATAAATAGGGGCATTTTCTTGTTCATCAGCTGTTAACTTCCGTTTTACAGATTGGAGAGTTAAAAATTTGAGAGAACAAAAAGACTAAGGAGGGAAACCATCACTAACAGCATCTTAACAATAGGTAAAAGCACTGCTCAAGGCCTTCAGGCAAGATCTGGAACTTGCTTGTACTTTGCAGTGTGTGAACAGAGAGATAAACACTGTGTCTCACAGGGCTTGCTGAACGAGGAGGAATGAAAGGCTTGCCAAAAAGTTTCCTATCCATACAATATGACTGAACAATCCCCTACATGTGCGCAGATACATTTGGTTTTTCAAAATATTCAGTTATTTTCAGGTTTGCAATTGCACCACGACTATACCTCAGAATATACAACTCTACTATATCTTAAACACTTACTCTAATTCTCCATATCATTAAGGGTTACTTGGCTATTTCATTCTGTCTCACAAAAGTCAGTGGAAAGGAAATAAAAAGATGAGAGGCCTGATGCTATGAACAAAAAAGAATCAAGAGAACCAGCTATATAAACCCAAAGTTCAGCAGTTCTTTTTAAAATTGATACCTGAGTTTGGCCACTGTTGGCTCTGCAAAACAAAAACCACATCTGAGGCTGCTTCAAAAATCGACAGCACTCTCAGACCAAGTGGAAAGGAGTGGGACTAAAGACTCGTATCAAAATGAATGTATACTAGCCCTCTCAAATACAGTCCAGTTTTCTCTGTTTCTACCTGTACATACAAATAAAATGGTGTTACAGTTTCAGAAGCCAAAATTTACTATGTAACTATTTATAAAATGTTTTGCACAACACCAGCCATCTGACTTACTGTCCTTCATAGAATTCCTGTTGCCATAGCCCGGTACTTACTGCAGCGAGAAGACAACTGCAGAAGAGGACAGGATGACCATGGGTAGCAGGCAGTAGCCCAGCACACTTGCAACGCAGCCGTGCGAGACTCCCGAGATGCTCATGAGGTTCAGCAGGGCATGCATGGCCAGGCACCCGATGGCGCTCATCCCATACACGTAGCCAAAATGAACCTTTCCTGCCTGCAATAAATATGAGGAATATGAGGTGTTGGAAGGGAGCAATGATCACAAAGTGCTAGCAGAAGACAGATTTAGGATTAGGTTTGTTGCTTTTTGCTGTTGACACTCTGCTTCACCTACATTGTTCAGTTGTGAACCGCAGCTGATGCTTCTGGGTGATTTTTGCGTAAAAATAATTCCAAGGTGCAGTTGATAAAATGTTCTTGTTGCTAACTTAAAGTTGCAAGGCTGATTCTCAGTCTTACTGTCATTGGGCTCTGAACACAACTGGAATTGGTTGGAAGACTTGGGAAAGTTTAACTGGCAGCAAACTAAGAAAAAATTATGGAAGGTGCATTTTAGTCATTAAAAATCAGTTTAGTCTCAGGAAACATCTTTTCAATAAGTTTATATGGGTTTGTAACAAAGTCCTATGTAATATGATGACCCAGGTTACCTGATATGCTTCACATTTTATTACAAACCTTCAGCTTTAATCAGGTCTGCAAAAAATTATTAAAATTTTGCTTAAACTACGCTGGTTTTCAGGGTGAATGTGTTCTTCCTCTTGACCACCGTGAGAAGAATACATCTTCGTGCCTAGACCAATACAACATATTTATTTGAACATAAAACTCAGTAGTAACTGTCAGCTTGTGTTCTTTTTTTGTTCTAACGAATGCAAAAATCCCAGATTTTTTTTTTCCTGCTAGGTTTTATTCCTTTGTTTGAATTTATTGCCTATGAAAGGTACCGGCCTGGCAGCCTGCAACTTGATGTTTTCTAATTTATACACAAAGCTTGTAAAACAGGCAACTGTGGCCACAGCACCACCAATTCCTTCATCTCCTGCCATCATTTTGAAGGATCACCTCCAGGCATAAGGGCATTGTTCACTTCCCAAAATAAACAGTCACAAAAGACTGTTAAATATGTTTTTCTCTCTCTTCAAGCTTCTAACAAATTAGATATTGAATGTTGGCTATGCAATACTGTCATTTTCACCTCTGTACATCAGAAAAACTTTCATAAATCAGAAATCAGTTTTTTTCTTGGAACTTTGTACCCTAATGATAGGATACACCTGTGAAGGAGAAGGTCACACCTGGAACTTAACTATTAACTCAGAACCATGGAGTAAACTTCTCAGATGAAGGGCCACTAAGCATCACCTTCCTGACACATAACAAGGGATAAGTATTTACATAAAACACAAGTGTGTTTGTTCACACACACACACACCCACACACACACCCTATACATTGCACACACTATATATTATATATATATATTGCATATGATAAACCACATAAGACTCAAAACTAATGATAGTCTCAGTTTCCTAATAATGCTGTGGCTTATGGTTGGATTCTGTTGTGATGGATTAGGTGGAAATATTGTTGAAGCTTTTATCATGCTTTGTGATATTTGCTAGTATATCTCCCATGATGGCTAAGGAGGATTGAGAAGACCTCTGACTTTACTTATCCACACATTTAATTAAATCCGGGGTAAATCAACTTTGAGGACCCTTCCCTGACCTCTCTTCCTATATCCATGTGTGTGGAAACTGATCACTGGATGCCAGCAGTATTTGAGCTGGACAGACATAAAGCAACACTGTGGAGAAGACCTTGCCTAGTGATGAGACAGCTTGAAAGTCCTGATGCTGCAGGCTGGTGGCAGCTCACTAGCTCTTGTTGTAGAGTAGTGCATGAACATGAAAGGCAACCTGAGTTAATAAGACCTGCCTTTACATCAACAACATTATCCTTTCTGCAGATTGACCTGGCTCACTGCTGAGCTCTCCTCTAGTCCCAGGCCTCAAGGTTAAGTCAGGTACAGCCAGGTTGCCTATATCCTTCCAGCATTCTGGCCTTTTCCCCATTTTCCAGTATGAGGAATAATCTATTCCTGAAATAACAGCATAAGAAATCTTCCTATTTAGGTAGCGACTCCTTTGCTGGCATTTGCATACTAGTGGTATAAGATAATCAGGGAAAATTGCTTGAACAAATAAAATTAATGATAGTTAGAGATAGTGTGGGAGACAACACTAGCTCAGATGATTATCAATTAGAATTTCAGTCATTAAGGATATGTAGTAAGTTTAACACCCACAATGGTTTGGGGCAGCCTTTGCTATAGACCAACTAAGAAAAGTTCTGTGTCAAAACAGACGCATGAACTGCAAACTATATTTTAGACTGTTTCAGTGTATTTAACTATTCTACATAGCACTATTTATTTATTGGCTTAGTTTAAGATTAAGAAATTCCTGAGCCAGAGAGGAAGAGAGCACTAGCACCAGCAGCTAGCTGAGACATCCACTTGGTGAAATGTTGGATTTGTGGTGCAAGGATATGAGAGAAGAAAATAAAAAAAGCAGCTGAACACGTTGGTTCTGATTTCAGTCTTACTTAACATATGTAAATATATTGACTCACACACACGGGAATATTCCCAGTTCATCGTGATGTAAGCAAAACCAGAATCAGGCTTGATTAGTCTGACAGGCTTTGATGAATGGAAAGAGCTAAATTTGTCCTGCAGAAGGAGCAAGGTTAGGAGAAAGGCAGACTTTGTGTTCTTGTTTGCATCTGCCTGGAGTGGGTACTACTACCTTTAGCTGAAGTGGAGGGGGAAGTCTGACTTCATACAAATGACAGTGTAAAATGCAAAGCAGCTGAGACTTGGGCTTCTGCTAAATTTTGTGCTGCCATTGTTTCTCTATCTCCAATGGAGCTGTCCTGTTTTATACTAACACGAGGAAAAGTGAGTCCCGCTGCCAGGCTAGCAGCCCTTTCCTCTTTTCCTCTGAAAGAACTGCTACCCTTTGAAGAATATCTTTGCATAATTTTCCATAGTTAAAAAGCTGAAACTAAAGAAAATGTATATATTATTTTTAGAAACAAGCTCTCAACTAAATTATGTTCCTGGTGCTATCAGAAGATACTTATATAAGTACAGAAGGATATCATAGTTTACACAGCTGAAGAGACACGTTAGTATTCTAACACATCTGAGATAAAATGATAGCCTGAATTTCTAAGATAATCCCATAGATTTACTGCTGTGAAATTATGGAACAAAACCACTGGATTGTATCAGAGGTGTTCTGCTGCCCTAAAACTGGAGCATTGAAAATACTTGGTTTTCTAATGACACCTAAAATGCATAATATCCCAGAAAAGGTATGATAATTAAAGTAATTTATTTCAATAATAATAGTTTGATATTCATTATAATTGTTGGCTATTCAGGGATAAAAATCAACAGGAAACATTTTTTTCCATTCTTTCTTTTAGCTTTCCTTTCATTTTCTTGATTATAATTAATTCAACTTTCTCCTTTTACTATCCTCATACATTTATTTCTCCAGGTAGAAAATAGCCTGTCTTCTCTAGCTTCCCACCTTCTTCTTCTTTTATTCCCTTTCCTCCTGCCCCTTCCACCCTTTTAAAAGAGTTTTATTTTTATAGGAACATAAATAATAATACTACTTGTCATTTATATTGCAGCTTGCACATTCAAAGCACTGCACTGACATTACAAATTGAGTAAGAACTTTCAAGAATCTTCTGATTCAGCACTATTTATCACAGAGGAAATGGAGAATTAGAGCCCCTTTCCTCTCATCTCAGGTGCAGGGCAGTAAAACCCTTCCCAGAATGGTCCCACCTTGTCCCTGTCTGATGAATTGCTGCCGGCAATCAGAGCTGTACCTCAGCAACACTGGAGAGCCCCTGTTGCCAGTGATATATGGATGAAACTGGAGTTCTGTACACCCCTGTTAAACTTTCCTCCTGTAGGAAAGCTATATTCATAAAGAAGAAGGAGGTCAAATACAGGCTACTGTATTTTGTTAAGCAGACAATATAGAACAAAGAACATAAGAAAGAACTAGCAAAATTTATAGGAAGGTATTGCAAATTTAAGGGGGGGGAGGGGAAGACCGTTTTCATTTATTTTTTTCCAATAATTCTAGCTGTATAAAGATTTTTTTTATGTATATGTCTCTGCACTCTCTAAAACAACATTGAAAGAAGATAATATCAAAACAGTAACAAGAGTGTTAGAAAAACTGGGCTGGCCTGCAATTCCTTTTCATTCCCTCCTTTAAAACCTGTTCAGAGCCTCTCCAGATTATACACAGCACAGATCTCTCCTTTGTTCATATTAAATCCCACCCCAAAAATGGTGAGGTCTCTTCTTTCCACTGGAATAATACATCACTTTACCTGTGTCACCTTAACGTTGCATTTAAAATTTATGCAGGTACTTTCAAAGTAGGGAGCATTTTTAATACATAATCCCAGAACAGGCTGCAAATGACTCATTTTATGCCAGTACTACATCTTCTGCAACTTCACACTCATTATTGCCTAGGTATCAGCTTGTTAGAAAAGAAATCCCTGAAGATTTCTACCATGTCCTACCATCAGCAACGTTGCTCCAAGGGCCAAACAGAAAACCATAGGTCCAGTGAGGTCTGTCTCATTCATAATGCTGCCATCTGCAGGCTTCATTGGGTTTAGAACTGTTAATGTTTTTTGCCATATATGCTCAAAATTGATCCCAAGTTCTGCAACAAGAAATTTCATGATTTTGTTAATTGTTCACAAGAAAACAACACTTTTACAAAAACCCATTAGATATCACAAAACTACAAAAAAATGCTTCAGTGAAGACAATATTGTAGGATGACATATTCTGTAGTAGGAACATAATGTCCCTGCTATATACTCAGTATATTTGAGAGTCAGTTTTCATTCTAAATTGGAATATTAATTTATTAAATCCAGTTTTAAACAGTGAAACAAAAAAATGCCCTCTGCATTTTTGAGCTAATATTTGTTTTTCCTATATTTAAAACACATGTATCTAATGCCACACTAACTTAGATGTTGAAAATCATGTTAATTAACAGTAACTGCAGAATTTAAGATACTCTAGAACTCTGAGGACAGAGATATATGCTTTAATTCTGGAAAATCTGACAAGAAATCTGTCTTAAGCCTGAACTGCCAAAAGCATTTAAAAAGCACATTTTTCCCTTGGAGGCAAGTTAATACTTTGTACAGTGCTTTATAAGCTTGGGATTTTGGTTTTTTTTTTGGAGGGGGTGGATATTTATATTTAGAAAGTAATTATTGAGACCCCTGGAAACAGAAAAAAATTCTGTCCCATCAAAGTTGATGGGAATCCTGCCATTAGCTTTGTTGGGGCAAAGCTTTGTCTTACAACTTGTGGAGAAACACTTCAGCTTGCACGAATAATCATCTTCCCTGAGATTCTCCAGTAAGGGCAAAGTTAGGGTCAGATTTGCTGCCAGAGTGACTGAGACTGAAAATCTTTACCTTGTTCCACTTCTCCATCATCTTGAGTTCAGCCAAAACCTGTATATAAAGCTATTTTCCATTAAAATGCGTGGGTTTGGTCAGATTGATGTGGTACACAGATAGGAATATCCCTGAAGCCTTGCAGATCACAGGATGTAATACAACATCCTTTTGCAGGGTGAACTGCATGGCGAGTTAAATGGTTGGAGGCCTTAGAGGTAGAGATCTAGCAGTTATCTATAGCAAACAGAGTGATCTTGCTGGATTTAAGGCAGAAGGAGTCCCTTTTGAGTAGTAAAAACTCCAGCTGCCTTCCACTATGCCAAACTAGCAGGCTGAATATGCTCATTTTACATTATGCTGAAATAATTACAGACAAATTCTCCATTTTTTTTCTGATGTAGCACAAGTACTTTGCAAGGGACAAAATCAGCCACTAGCATTAGAATGGTCAATCACCATAAGGAATGACATTGCTTATACAGTTAAATGATCAACTAATTGAAACTGAAAGCAGCTTTCTCAGTTCCTTTCCCACTGAAACAAGCAACTTAGCATCTGCAAACTAGTAAATCTATTACTAGATACGTAAAAAAAGATGATTATCCATCTTTATTAATTATAGATTTTTCCAATATGTATGCGGGATAAACACAGGAGTGGGAAAAAATTTTGGAGACATGAATGCAAAACTATTGTTCTGCTGCCATCTCATGGTGGTACAGTATATGTGCTCTACGCCATAAGGCTGGGTGAGCCCACGGCGAATTCGAAGGAGAAAACGCAGGTTCTAGGGGCCAGGAGCTTTGGCTGAAGCTCACACAGCGAGGCTTGGCAGCTCTGCTGCAGTTCCTCTAGTGAGTTCCACCAGCTGACTAAGAAAAGTTAGAGACACCCCCAGGAATCACGCACGTCATCTGTGGGATTAGTTTTACCTTCTAGCAAAGGAGGTTCCTCGTCAAATCCGTCAGCATAACCAAGCTGAGAAAGAGTGTTGGGACTGGACGCTGGCTGCAAAATCTGCCCCGTGTATGTCTGAGCGGACAGCAGCATCTCCGATGGGACAAAAGCTCCAGCTGCAGGTTGCTTTTCTGTCTGGCTCCTACGACAAGAAGCAAAGCACAGACAAACTCATAACTACAAAGAGAAACATCTTCGAGCTGCTCACCACGTACCACCTACTTTTACACCTATTTTCAATTTGGGTAACCTGGAAATTTTCTGGGTACAATCCCTGCTGTGGGTAATGAGTGCTGAGCTGCTGACCGTGCCTTTGCTCCCCATCACTGCAGCTCCCTCTGCAAGCAGGCAGAGTTCTGTGCCAGCCTGCCAGAACCCTGCAGCCCCCCCGCACCAACTTCCAGATTCAGGCACTTCTGAATTTTTGCCCAGCAGCCTGGTGACACTCCTCAGATACATCCATGCTCCTAATGAAAGAACCATATATTTAGAATTTTTTTTCCTTGAATATGAGAAGGCTCCTAAAGAATTTCTTGCAATATGAAGGCTAAATGTCACATTAACAACATGAAGCTCAGTTACTCCTATTAGGTAAACAACCTGTAAGACCTATACTAATAAAAGTAGCACGAAATCAAATCCTTTAAAAGAAAAAGTTCAATTATAAGCATTCTGCCTTTTGAAAAGTCTAGATGATGTCTTGAACCTCGTTCCTGCTCCTGCAAGCCCCAAATCCAGCCCCAGAGCCATCATCTGCTGAAGAGGGAAGCTGAAAAAATACCCATACTTACTTTCTGCTTTCACAGAGGTTTTTGTCTGAGCCATAGCTGTTGCAACCTTCTTCCTGGTCGTCTATGGTATAATTAGACTGGTAAAAGTCCAAGTGAAACTGCTCAAAATTTGACATTCTGGTTGGAAAAATGATTGCAAATATAAATAAATAGCCTTTGCAACAAGCCAAAAATCTATGTTTTGAACTGTCCTAAACTTAGATTAAAACCGGTAAAGCCACAAGCTTTAGAGAATCTTTCTGTAGAAGCTCATGATAATTCAGAAATGACACAAAAAAGATCATTTACTTTCTTTAGCTGTAACAAGAGGAATTAATTTGCTGTTACTGTAAATTACATATTTACAGTATATTTACATAGTATATTAATTTACAAGTGATATACAAGACTTCATTCTTGTTACTGTTACCAAAAATAATGTAATTTTGAAAGAAGATATATATCTATAAAGTAAACTATTGTTTTAAACAGCTAATTTTCCTACTTTTAATAAAAAAAACTGTGACTATATCTCAGTGTTTAGAAATTAAGGTTTTAGGAAGTATTTTGGATTTCAAAAACAATTAATATTTACAGCTATTTATGTTTTGCAATATTATATATGACTCTCATAAAACAATAGAAAAAACCAGACATGCTCAAAAAATTTGTTATTTCTGTTCAAGGACACAGCTACAGCTGGCACATCAGTAGTACCAGAGAAACATTCCCACTGGCTAACAACATGACTGGTAAAAGACAGCATACTTAATAATTGAATTGGATTGATGAAATAAAACATGTTAAAGCCTATCTTTCCTTCCTACTGCATGTGTTTCACCACTTGACTAGCACTTAGGCAGTTAAACCTTTGAAACCCCCACAGAAGTTACATAACCTGGCTGATAACCATAGTCATATCCAATTTACTTAGATTTTCATGTGAGATATTAATCTCTCCTAACATTTCCCATTTTTTCACTCTTGTCCTCATTTCCAACTTTCCAAATGCCAATGGCAAAATATGCTTTGGACCTTGCAGTTATTCTCAGAGTTATCACAACATTTATCAAGCACACTCATCTTATGGGAAAGATCTTTGCACATCTCTTAGTAAGATAGAAGTGATAAAGATTAGTATTTCATCAGGGACCTTGAAATGCTGCATATTAGAGTTTCTGATTTTTTCCCAACTATTATCAGGCTAATCTTTGGGGACCTATTTCCATATTTTATTTAGAGTTCAAAGTAGAAATTACTCTTATATTTATTTTCTTAACTGCTGATCAATTGTGCAGGTTTTCCAAATTTAGAAGAGAAATAATTTTTACATTTTAAATATTAATTTATAGAAATTAATTGTACCAAGCTATTTAGTGTGGCTTTATTTGGGATTACACACCACTTAGGCATTTGTTCAATGAAGATCTCACATGGAGTATGTTTTAAGAAGCTTTAGTTGGTAGCTCTGCCTCAATAGTTCAGTTCCAGTAAGTATTTCACGTCCTTTGCTATCACTATACAGAATGAAATAATTGCTTAACCAGGTATAACAGAGTTTAGAAAAGACAAATTTATTTTCCAAAATAACTTGGAGTTAAGGTTACTTACTTTTTAAGATACTTGATGAAAACTCCAGTGTGTTGAATTTACACGTAGGAGAAGATCTAAAATATCCTCTAGCTTCAACAGGGATGAGCTTAGTGCTATTTATAAGATTCTAAATTTGATATTTGAACAGATGCACATGAAGGAAAAAAACCTCACAACTTGTCAATATCTGCTCCTGCATTTAACAAGAGCTAACAACAATGGGCAGAGAAGGATAGGAGGAAAAATGAACAAAATGAACAAATACTGTTCCATATATTTCAATTCAGTAATCTAGATTTCTTCTTAAGTAGGTGTTTATGAAGATCTTGGTGGAGCTTTCATTAGCTGAGCTGTTAGACATTAAAGTTTTAACAATGTGCAATAATACCTGTTAAGTTAGTGGGGTGAATACACTTGTGTGAGGGTGTGTTTCCAGCACCAGAAGCCCTAGAACTGCTATGGGATGTTCCCTGGGAGCACTGCAGCAGGGGGAGGGAGGGAGGCTGAACACACTGCTGGACCAAGTCCCTCCACTGGTCCAGTGCCAGGGCCCTGTTCCCCAGGCACATCCCCCTGCCCCACTGCCCCTCCAGATGCTCTTGTCCGTTTCCAAAAGTATCTCTTTGCAGGGAAAATGATGGGACATCACGCCAGATCAATGTGATCAAGTGAAGCTGTTTATTGTCAGACAGTGAGCATACTTATATCCCACAGTGTGCTAAAAATAAAGTTACATGATAAGTTTTTCTTCTGCAGTTCACACAGTGTTTTTTCTCACACAAAGGTTTTACATGGGATTTTCTCTACTCTGATTAGAGCACTCAGAAGGCTATAATAACATTCTTCTGCCAAGTTAATCTTTAGACACTTGGAGTTCGTTTACAGTTTTCGCATCTCTCTCACAGCTGTCTTTCGAATAACTTTGAACAGAGGCCTATTTCTCATCTAAGGGGCCTGGATTGCTCACTTATACTTTATGTCCATGCAGACGGAGATGGTTATTCTCCACATCTCTTGAAGTGCAGTACGCACCACACCAGGATCAGGGCAAGGAACCTCTTTCCATAGTCCTGGCTACTAGGAAGCTTGTAGCACAGTATGGGTTTTTAAATAGATTTTAAACTTCAAAGATGACTTTTGAATTTACACCTGCCTTTGTATGACATGCTTAACTAGCCTCAACAAAGGCTGCTCTTTCACCTATTTATTTAATGGATAGTTTCCCAATAAACACTTGGGCTTAAATTTAAGGAATGGGACATTAAATTATATGTATTATCAGGTAATAAATCTATGCCTCAGGTGCATATTCAGTCCTGTGATGTTGAAGGCCAAATAATTCCATTTCATTAGCAGAACAATGATGCACTGTTAGCACATGACTTACAATAATATGGAAGAGTCATAACATAGGTGCATTTTAAAATAACTTAAAATGAAATTTACCAAGTTTTTGCTCAGTAAACATGTCCAAGAAAGAGTCCAGAAGTAAAGAATGGTGAGAAGCAGAAAAATGTAACATTTTTTATTCTGCAGATTAAGGGTAATCTAACTATGGTACTTATCACAACTATTGTTAGGTCTCCCTCACATCCTGCTATTTCTAGAGTAACAGTTCATGCTGCTATATCCACCAAGGTGAATTTTCTTTTTCAACTCTTAGCAAACTGCAGATCTCTATAATGTCTAGTCATCTCAGTTCAGATAATATGGTTTCATCTTGTTTATACCGAATCAGTGGAGAGAATGATACAGGATTAACTTCTGTCCCTCAGGAAGGTAATTAAAAATTTCTTTTTCGGAACAGAAAAATCCTCATTTACCAGGGTTTTGCCTGTTTATTTAAAATATAAAAGTGATTTGATTACTTTTGCTACTTTCTGTTAGAAAGAGTTTTAGATTTTACAGTTAGATATATATATAATCACTGCATACAAATATATATACATCTATACAAAAACTCGGAATAATTATCAGACAAAACACTTCAGAGAAGGAATTCCAATAGAAAAAAATACAATGAATAGTAGGGAAACACGGTCAAATAATATTTTAATAGCCATTTAATATACCACAGTTATACAAGAAAACCACCTGTGAATTAAAAAGAAAAAAAAAAAATGGAACTTAAAATTGAGCCATATGTATTTCTCTCTTTATATAAAATCATTATATACCTTATGATACTTATATATTACATTAATATTCCTGTGTATATACACAAATAAATGGACACATAAGATACAAAAATGGAAAATAATATTAGTTGGCAAGGAGAAGTAGATGATTAAAAAATAAAAAGAAGGTAAGTTTTAGTAGTAGGTAGGAAAGTGAATGATAGAAATAAGGACTGCTCAAGTGCATTAAAAGCAGAAAAAATCCTATTACTACTGCCATGCTCCTATCAGATGTAAAAATAAAAGTATCAATAAAATAAAAGACAGAAGCATTTAATTAGAAATGCTAAAATCACCATTTTAAAATCCTGCATCTAAAAGTTTTAGAGGAAATGGCTAAAAACTTCCTATGTTTTGAGTAACAAAACAACAGCAAAGTTTGGGAAGATCAAAACTAAGTATATATGCTATATAAGATGCCTTGAGTAATTATTGGCCTGTCCCCATGAGATTGATCCTAGCAAATTATGGGCTCAAATAATAACTAACTGCATTGATGAATCCAATCAACATGGGCTTTTGGAAACTAGTTCATTTCAAACTAATTTATTTCTAACAAGATCTGTAGTTGGGAAAGGTAACCACCAATGACCCATATTTATACAAGGCCTTTCACTTTATTTTGGTTCAATAGTTATTAACCACCACTGCTTAATGGGATAACCTCTATACTGATTAAATAAGTGTTACCTGATGTGTCTCAAATGTAATTGTGAAAGAGGGGAAGATTTTCATTGATGCCTTACAGGACAGAAGCTTTGCAAAGGCCATCTAGCAGACACTACAGGTATGTCACAGGTACCTGATGTTCAGACCACACTAGGCAAGGCTGTCACAGATGCATTAACAGAAAGGATAAAGAAATTATTGCACTTGAAGGCTTTAGAACAGAGTTTGAATATAACATTACTTTCTTTGAACAGCAGGTACAGAGGATGCTAATAATCTGTGGGGAAGATAATTTGGATAAGGTCTAACCCTTAAAGATGAAAATGAGAATTGAAGCTGGTGAATACAAAAATGACGAAGAGAGTTAATGAAAAATGTGAAGATTTCTACAAGAAATTCCAAAGTTCTCCTTAAAGTTAACTCTTAGGCTTTCGTATACCTACTTTTTTCTATTTTCCCCAAAAAGGAAAATAAAGACGGGGAAAAGTGAAATGTCATCAGTTTTCATAAGCTTACATTTTCATTTTCAGCTCTTTTTTTTAATGAAATGGGATAATATTTCAACTTTTTTAAACTTTCAGGTGAGCATTTTTTGAAAAAAATAGAATTAAATGAGATTAAATAGGAAAAGATAGAAAACACTATAGAACTCTGGCTTTAGATTCAACTATGTAACCCTACATTTATTACTTAAAGCAAACTGATGAGTATGGCAAATCCATTATAATAATTAGTCAATTATTCTATAGTTTTTGAAATGTAAAAATTGATCACATTAAGGATTCATTCAGCAAGCCTTAAGTTTAATTACTTACATTTACAGGCCCTATTGATAATTTTGTAAGTGGACATTATTCAAATGTACTCCTAAAGAAGGGAGGAAAAATTAATTGCAAAGAAATATACCATTTACTATGAAATAGGGATTTTTACCAAATTAATTACTTACATTTTATAAAGTGGTTGCTTGGTGAATTTTATGTCTCAGACATATCTATAATATGAGATTAATTCTTTCCTGTAATCTGTCTTCAGAGGGTGGATAAGATGCAGATTAAAAAAAAAAGTTAAATCCAAAGCTATTAGTATTTTCTTTTTTATGCTTAACAAGTTTGTTAGACTTGAACAAACAAGTGAGAAGTTATGGGTTCTTGCATGAATAATTGTACTTATCAATACCCATTGCAAATCAAGCACACAATTCCACAATTCTGCTGCTAGTCATTATTATGGAAAGACAGTAAAACAGAGAGCATCATTATATCACTCTATGTATCTGTGATACGCTGACAAGTGGGATATTGTGAGCAGTTCTAGCTCTGCTCCCTCAGAAAGTATTTGGGACAGTGGTGACATGCTGAGAGAAGAGCAGGGGAGATATGTGTGGAACAGGCTCCATGTAACAACAACCAGGTCAGGTCCTCGGGCTGCAGAAGCAGTGATTTATAGGGGTTTATGAAACTGAGGGACAGGGACTCCGGGGTAGGGAAAAGCTGTTGCCTCTTTCTTCCATAAGACAAAAAAATTCACAAGGTGTTCGAAACTAGGGAAAAAAAAGGTTCATGTGCAATAAGACTAGTGGAACTCCACATTGAAGGAAGTTATGCATACTAAATATTTATGTGAATCTGGAACAAGTCCATGAAAGTTAAAACAACAAGAATTACTAAATGCATAGAAACAGTATGCAGCTCAAGAAGCCCATAAACTACAATTAGTAGAAGACTAGAAAAATATTTGTGTGAAGGATTCATGATCATTCTTATGTATTCAATCATTGTCTTTGTTAAACAGAGAGTTCCTGTTTTGACTTAAATGACCATTAAAATCCTTTATATTTGTGAAGGAGGAAAGCAAGAAAAAAGATTACAGATTCCAATCTAAGAAAAGGGAAGAAACTCACTGCATAAGACCATAACATCTTTAATTCCATATGGGCTGGATTTGTTGATTTCCAACAGTTACCAAAACACTGCTTTGTTTTACTTCAGTGATACCTTTCTCTCCACTCAGCTTTTACTTCTGATCAGAGTCTTTGTTCTCCTGCCCCTGTTGCGAGTTAGCTGACTTTCAGCTTCTGATTCATAATATATATCTTCCCCATCCAGACTTCTTTACTGTTGGAAGCACCAAAAAATGAAACCAAAAAACCAAACCAAACCAACCAACCAACCGACCAACAAAACCAGAAAAAAAAAACCCAACCAAACAAAAAACTCCCTTCAGATGAAACTTTTTTTGATGTATGAATCCCACATAATAGCTGGTTCTCAGGTTGATTCTTTGATGTCTAATAAGCATGAGTAATATTTTCATTTTTTGCTCAGTGTAGATACTAACATGATTTCTTACCTCCTCATAGTTGCCTATTTTCATGAAATTTGTAGAAACCTAATTAGCATTAAGAGCTCTGCCTCTGTTCAACATATTCAAAATTACCCAACAAATTCAAAATTGTTGTGGAGAATGCCAAAACAGCTAGATAAGAAGCATGGTGCAGCAATATTTTGTCTTTAAGAAATAAAGATTTGTATGTAATAGAAAAAAGAGTAAAAAATAAAAATCTTTATTTAGGTAGTTTGTATGTAATAGAAAAGATAGCAATAAATAAATCTTATTTATTTTTCTTTTTTTATTTTCTTGTATCCCTTCTGTTGTGTCACTCTAGTACAGTTTCTTTCAAGTCTTTTTTTCTTGTGGAGAATCAAAATATCGAGGCATATAAAGTACAGTACGCACTTACACTGCAAGAGACCTCAATTTGAAAAAAATCACAATTAAGGATGAAGAATAGAAAACTTGTTTCTTGAGGTACACTTGTTTGACGTGCAGGTATCTAATTTTATTGGCTTATCCTTGCATTAAATAAATTTTCAGGAATACTGAACCAATGGCCAATGTACAAAAAATACAATTTTAAAAGTTTTGATGTTATTGTTGTAGGGCTTTAGCTCAATAGAATGTGAAGAATTTTATGCAGGACCTAGGTTTCATCACTGGTATACAACTGAAAAGAGAGTTTAGGCAGCCTTATTAACTATTTATTTAAACAATCACAATAAAGATATTCAACATTTCAGAAATGTGTTGCATGTCTGCTTTTCATGGGCCTCTTGAAGCAACAAAACTGCAACACTGTATCCTGAGTAAGCATAATGATGATTCCAAAATTGAACTGGGAACTGCAGATATGGCAACATTTAGAAAAAAAGTTTCTTCTCTGTGGAGGTCACAAAGCTCCTCAGGGCAACTGTAATTATTTCTTTAGAATAAGCGGATACAGACTGGAAGCTATAAAGGTTTCAAAAGTGCATTTACAGCACAGGGTGTCAATAATCTATGGATCACAAATTGCCTAAAGGAAATGTTAACTCCAGAAAGTGAGTTTTACTTTTTTGAAAAAACATATCATTTGGCATCCCTTAAGGGCTTCTCAGGCAAAATTTCAGCTTCCTGTCTGTGCCCAGTGATTATGTACATAACAATATAGACAGGCTTGGAGCCAGATGAAGAGCAGAAAAAAGAGATTAGTGATTTGTAAAATTTGCAATAGACCTCTGGATATATTTGCTGCTTTGTATGATTTTACATATGTAGTGGTCTCATAGGACAAAACCATTAAACTAAGATAAACCCATAGATTAAACGCCTTTGTTGCCTGTTTCTATTTTGCTCTGACAGAAGGAGAGGAAAGGGAAGAGGAAATAAATCCAAATCTTGGAAACAAACCTAAATCACCAGAGAAACATTTACTATTAATGAAACTGGTCATCCTGATGAATTTCTATTTGGCTGGATATATTTTGACCTTGCCCAACGTGACACAGATGCCACACATATCCCACAGGCTACTAATAGCAAGGAAGGGGACAGAGGCACAGGGTCTATTCCCTTGAGCAGCCAAATCTGCTGGCCCTTCGTGGGCCCAGCCCAATTTGAAATAGGAAAAAGATACATGAGCCAAATTTCTTTAGAAGCAAATTCCACACACTCTTAGTATGCTGGACGCCAAAATGGAGCGACGGGGATCTGTGAACCTAGGATTCATCCCAGCCAAGGTCATCCAGGGTGCAGGCTTGTTCTGACAGAGTGTACACTCAGTTGTAATCCAAGCAACGGATTAGTGCCACAGCCCACACTCTGATTAAAGACCTTATTTAAAGACCTTGCTGCCTATAAATTTGCAAAGTCTTAAGTATCTGGGATGAGACTCTCCATATGTTTTTTTTCAAGGTGAACCCAATTCAGTGAAAAAAATGCTCACTGTTTTCTGAGAATCATTTTAGAAATAACTAAAAAAAATATGGTTTATAAAATTGAAAGTATTTGATCAAGAATGAAAATGAATGAGTAATATAATTCAAATTATATTTGCAAATAGGATATTATTCCCAATGTTTTCAAATTTTTCAGATTTCATAGCATTTCCTTAGACTGGGTTATATGTGTTGTTTCTCTATATCACAATAGCCATTCAAGAGACAGACACAGAAACAAGAAGAAATTTACTGGCTAAAAGCCAACAGCAGACATTCCACCAAAAAGGAATCAAGGTAATTTTTTTTCCTCTCTACACAGAAAAAATTTTTGGTGGAATAAATAAAGGAAAGCAAATACTACACCTATAGGTGTAGAAGCACGGGAGTCAAAGTTTGAAAAGATAAATTGTTTTTGAAAATGCTTATTAAAATAATCACTCTCTTCTGTTATCTTTATTTTAACATCAAGATAAATAAAGAGAAAAAATTTAAAAAACAGTTCTGCTGAGATAACTTATTAAATAAAAAGAATATTTA
>VZTZ01043194.1:1479-15444 GCA_013400955.1 Drymodes brunneopygia
CACTTGTATTTTATGTAATATTTTATTACATTTATTTAATCATATATATATTATGTTGACATCTATATTTAGTGGTCACATATGTTTCCTTTGTTCGTGTTGAAAAGTCATTACACTTTCACAGAATTTATGGTAAATCTCCTGTTAGCAATGCTTTGTACATGTAATATGAGAGATTCTTTTATTTATGAACTTTAAAATGTCAAGTGCTTGCTTTTTTCTTAACCTTACTGAGATAACCAGGACATACATTAAGAAAGAGAATTATGAAACCTTCCAACCCTTCTTTCGTTGAGATCTTGCTGTGC
Organism: Drymodes brunneopygia; assembly: GCA_013400955.1. Lineage (NCBI taxonomy): Eukaryota > Metazoa > Chordata > Aves > Passeriformes > Petroicidae > Drymodes > Drymodes brunneopygia. The sequence goes on from VZTZ01043194.1 coordinate 1,788, forward strand.
CAACACACTTTACTGAGTTACACTCAGAGTAGAATATAGAATAAATAGAATAGAACTCGTGCCGGAGCTACAGAGTGGCAGAAGGAGGTTTTGTTACCATTCTCTGCTTTACTGAAAGCATCAGAATGAGGTGTCAGTAACTGCAGACATCCTAAGATCTTCCAGCACCTTTGTGCTTTCATGGACAATCAGTGAACTCTTAAGGTTAACATATAAATTGTCATGGCTGGTTTTTTTCATATAGCTCGGAGCAATAGCTACAGATTTAGGTACATTCAAGTACCAGTAGCACCAGTACTACTGGCTACTTATAAGTTCAGAGCTTTTGTTTCAAGCAACATTTATAAGGGGATTCTTTTTTAAAAGATTCTGAACCTCTGGTCTCAGCTTCAAAGGGGTGCTGTATCATATCAGTCATGTTAGAACCAGAATAAAAGGTCCATTATTATTATCCAGAATAAAATCATCCACTTTTTTCTTTTCCTGGTAAGTAGCATATAACATTTTAAATGATAGCTTATTTTTCACTGTGACCTGTACTCCTTATGCTTTTCCTCTTCCAATTCTTTCTCCCCATGCAGGGAGTGAACTGGCAGGGAGTGAGCAAGAGGCTGAGTGGTGCTTAGTTGCCACCTGATTTTAAACCACGACACTTCAATAACCCTTTTAGTAATAGTTTACTTTTTACTCTGACCTGTACCTACAATTGGCAATTAGAGGCAGACCCAGAGCTTGAAATACATGTAGTTAGTTTTGAATCAAACAGATATCATATAAGAATCTTTGAGTCAAGTGTACTGTGATTTTTATAAAAATTAGAAGCAGGACTTTCGAGGATCTTGTTTCATACTCTTTGGCAATTTAATCCTATTGCTCATGCAATAATACAAGACAAAACAATACTGGGGAAAAGAAATTCAAGTGTTTGATGCTTAAAAGAGTGGTCTAAATCCTGGTTCATAGGGAGTTTTTCATAATTTCTATCTGTCTTTAGTTTAATCTCTTGATCTCCCTGTATAAAGAGTTCAAGGTCATGTTTCAGGGCAACTTAGCTCTGAAACCCTTCCTAGAGGAATCTGTCTGAATAGAAACAGACTGCAGAGTGATTACTTACTACAGGGCATTGACTTTAGAGAAATTAGAGACTAAAAGTACCCTTGTGAATATTTTTCAACTGTTCACTTCTTTCCAACATTTGAAAATAGACAATGATTTTTAATCATTAAGATGAGTCAAATCATTTGTATAAATATGTAAAACATAGCGTGATTTTTCCAATGTTAGTTTTAAGACTTCTACTTGTAATGAATGGATTCATACATGTTAAGTATCTTCACTGAAATGAAGGAACTGCATTAGAGTAGTAGGATCTGTCGTTGGCCAAAATTCAATTTCTAGAACTTGAGAAGCTTAATGGTTTTCACAGAAAAACTTGGGCAAGGAAACACATTATAATTAAAATGATTTTTATTTTCATAAGAAAATACATTAATCCTTTGCTCGTCCCCCCCTGCAGTCAGATCACTTACAGAAAACAAATTTTCTATTTTTCCTCAGGACTTTATGCCTTATTCTCCCATCTGATGATAGAATTCTCTATTTGAAGAATCATAATAATATGTCCTATAGATAACTGTGATGTCATAAATTCAGGATTATGATATTCAAGTGGGAGACAAATAGCAACAGTGGATCAGCTGCAAAGGAACAAAGATCCTATATTCTTGTAAATATTCTTAGAAACAAAGTAAAACTGCAGCAAATGAAAAGTTTCAAAAATACATAGTCAAAGTTTTTCAAAACATTCCATGAAGCATCAATATATCTTATTAAAGAAAGTAACAATTTTTTTAAAAGTGGTGAATTATACTTTGGATCATTATGTTCCTATAGAATGGATTGCAAAGAATGGTATTGTGCAAGAATTCTGAAAGACTAAAATAAATATTTTCCTAAAGCTGAGAGACACCTTCTTCTGATTGCCCCTTGGAATACAGGACTCTCTTTTTATTAATTTAGTCTGTTAAGGGAGTATTATATATGCTCACTACGTACTGAGTAAGAGCCAAGGATAGGCCCTGTTTTGTTGGGCCTTGTGTAAACCTGGTTCTTCTTGGGCCTTCTTCATACCTGTCATGAATAAGTGGTTTGGACACTGTGGTCTTTTGCTAGAAATGTCAAAGATCATATTTACTGGGTTATATGAGCACAGAAACAATTCCCTTGTATGCATGTGACACTATGCTCAAAGTGTTTCATTTTATATTACTTTCATGTTTCAAGCCAATCTTTCCACACAGCACAGTTCTAATCCTGTACCCATCTCTTTTTCATGGTGTAGTTGTGTTCTCTTCTGGGGTAATAGGAAAATGGAGTGTCCTGCTGTTCTTGGAAACAGGCCCATTCTTTGATTAACATGAAACCTTTTACAATAGATACGTATATATTTAGCCTTTAAGTTTCAGGGTTAAAAAATTGCTCGATATGCTACATTGTGCACACACTTCTTTTAGTTTACTGAAGGTCAAAACTAATCCTCATCAGTGATTTACAATATTTGTCACATAAAGAAAGTATAGCATAATGGTAAAGAGGATATTGGTAGTCCTTGCAGCAAGATCTTTGTTCCTATGGAAGGCATGTATTAACACTTCCACAGTCTTTCCCCATCCTTATGATTACATTCCACACTCTGCAATGTTGAAGTTATTACTCATCTTCTTTAAATTTGAAATTGTAAAGGGGAAATAATATTTGAAAAATAAGTAATTTACAAACATGAGATTCAAATTTATTACTGTAGTAGGTGATCCATTTCATGTGTTAGTTTTTAAACCCCTGCGCAGTCACATGACAGGTAGCTGTTTCACTGTTTTGAGAGAAATTAATGCTGCCCTTTTGTTAGCAAAACAGAGTGATGATCAAAACATGACAGTATGTAATCTAGACTTCAGATCCGTTTGTATCAACCAGCTGTTTCTAGCTAATATGATAGCTCCCTCTTTATCTTTGCCCTCTGCTTTATGCTACTTCTAGTCTTTATCAAGCCTTTCCCTAAGTGGTTTTAACATACAAAATAGCCAACAACATAGAAATATAGTTGTATACAAATGAATATTTTCCAAACCTTGTGTGATAAATCAGCTTATCACAGAATCTTATGAGTTCCAGAGACAACCCAAAGCAGGTGAAGAAAAATGTGTAAAGGGAGAGAGAAACCAAATTAGAGAGGAATTATTTTATCTTGTCCTGATATGAAACTGCAGACTTAGGCAGCATTCTGCCTAGGTTCTGAATTTGAAGGTAGAAGAAACCAAATGCAATTCATTTTTTTTTCCTCTTCTCCCTCTTTTTTTCTTGATCTAAAACTTATGTGGGATTTATAAAGTCCTGTATGCATGCATGGTTGTTCAGAATTCTAAAAGCCGTTTAGTTCACTGTTTATTTTTGACCCTTTTTATTTGATATTGACAAAAAAGAATGAAGGTGTTATTTGCCTGATCATAGATATCAGAGAGCACTGTCCTTAAGGATGATCCATACTGAAGTGTAAAGATCTGTTAACAAAACAAACTAGTTGCTCTGTCTTGTTTGCTATTTGTCATTCACCGCTGTCCTGAAGCCTTCAGTCAATTTTTCAAAGAGCAAAAATGCCATGTCACAAAAAATGCCATGACAAGTCTCAGTGCCTTGCAAGACTGAGTCTTTACTGAGGCACCCAAAAGCTGGATTTTTTCTGGCTACACTGATTGAACAATGATACCTGTCAAATACATTTATACAAATCAAAGCCTATTTGTGAACAGAAATAAATAATTCAGTAACTGCAATAAATAATTCAATCCATCCAAACTGAGTGAACTACAGCCCCTCCTTTACAAGCAGTCCCACCACACCAATACTCAGGCACAATGATAGAATCAATTTGAGCAGCTTTCCCTGGTGTTGCTCCTAAGCTAGCTGATCTGCTGCAGGAAGTAGGTTTGAAATCTTTAAGACAGTTAACAACTTTCATGAGAACTAAAATACACTTTATCAAAAATGTTGTTATTATTATTAATTGCATAGTTGTGGAAGTCAAGTTCTTCTCTCTATTTAAATGATGAAATACCCTGACATTAAAAGGGCTTTACAGATCAGAGTGATGGTGGAATTTGGTCTCTTTTGCCTAAAACTGTTTCCCATTCATGTATGTGAGCTTGCCACTCCCCACAAAGAAAAAAAATTATAATTAGTTAAATTTTGCTTGAGTGTCCTTTTCTTTAGGATAATGACCAATTAAAATCTCTTTCAGAAAGATGCTTCTTAATATACATATATGTCTACATGTATATGTATATGTGCATTTTTCTTATTATATGTTTACATCACATCAATTGTTCTCAAAAGCTACATCCAATCCATTGTTATGCCCATAAAGCTCTTATGTCTTTTTTCTAAGTGTAATCAACATTATAAGAGTCTAGTCATCCAAATCATCTCATTAATACCAGAAAGCATCAATAATACTCCTAAAATTATTTTAAAAGAGCAACCTTCCCAGTGGCTTCTGCTGTGCCCTGGTACTGTCTTCATCTATCCATGTCTCTTTGGATCTTGGTCAACAGTTGTTGTCAAGAATGGTATTGAGAAGGTTTTTGACAAGTCATAAGATCTCCTGAGGTCTGTTCTGGAGGAGTATGTTCATGTTGGGATTTTTTTCCTCATTACTCTAGTGGTCCACTTTGTTGTATCTTTGAATGTTTCTTCACCTCTGTCTGCTCTCAGCTGAGGTGTGAGTGTGAAATATTAGATTTAGAAGGTGACAAGATTGACTCTGTTTCTAAAGCAGTCCATGGTGAGATAGCTTCTAAAGCTGTGTCCTCTTGTTCTGCATACCATGGTTTACCATGATGAATGCTTGTGAGATTAAAAATAGGACTCAAATAGGGAAAAAAAAAAGAAAAATGAGGAATACCTTGAGCCCACTGCTTTCTAGAATTATCAAAATGCAAACAGTATGGATAAGGTTAAAAATCTGCACAATTCTGAAAGAAAAATGTTATGTATACTAAGTTCTGCTTGAGCATCTGGAAGAGTAATATGGATCTGGGTCACGGCACACATTGCAATTTCTTTTTCAGCCCGTATGTCCCTGGAGCTGTAGGCTTTGTGGTTCTCTGAACCCTCATCTAAACCTTAATAATAACTTGGGGCTGGGCATGAGATCCCCACCACAATAGGAGGTCCAGTTTAAATAAGTGTGGAAGGAGCAATGTTGGTGCAGTGCCATTCTCCTCTTGGCATGATGTTTGCAGCCCCAGTGTGCCTGGAGCTGTAGGCTTTGTGGTTTTCCAAACTCTAACCCTAATAATGGCTTGGAGCTGAAGATCAGGTGCCCAGGACAAGGAGTGGCCTACATTTAAAAAGTGTGGAAAGAGCAATATTGGTGCAGTAGTGTAGTCCCCTTGGCATGCCTTATCCAATCCCAGTGCCCCAGAGCTTTGTGTTTGCCTGAATCCTAACTCTGGCCTGAAAACAAATGAATGCTCAAATCCGAGATGAGAGTCAAACATTCCAAAGGGAGCACCACATGGCACCAGCATTGCTTTTTCCACGTCTTTCTGATCTGAACCACCCATGGTGCTGGTGACCTCAGGCTCAGATTCTACTGTTCCTTTGTTTTAGTGTTGTGGTAAGAGATCTCTTGGAATCCTTTTGCCTTTACAGAAGTGGAATATTGTCAGCAGCTATGTACGGGGATAGTAGTTGAATGGTGTATTTTGGATCTTTTAAAATTCTTTTCTCATAAGGTCTGCCTTGAAACTGTTAATGAGCTCCTGTGGGAGTCTAAATCAGGAAAGCAAGGTACCCCAAGGGAACTCTTGTGTCAGGTCTACAGGGAACACAAAGAATAACATGGAACAACAGTTTAGCCATTGAAAGACCCAGGTTTCACCCTGTTTATGGTCATTCTACCTTCTCCAACACCACCTCCTTCTCACATGGATATTACTCCAGTGTAGTAGTAACAGTAGGGCCCATTTAGCAATTTTAGGATGGTTAAAAGAAGTATTGAATTGTTGTAAGAATTATCAATGCCTAACAATATCCCTTGCATTTCTCTTGATATAATGGCTAGGCATTTACACCTCTTTTAACCTTCTTAAAAACTGACCATTGTTTTCAGGTTTTTAAGATGTTTGTTATCAAATGGCAGTTTTAGTAATATATTTATTATTAATTTAATATTATAAAATTTTCAGAAGTAAGAGGTGGATAAATAAAAAAATAAAAACCTTGCAGATATAAACATCTGGGATACATGTTTAATATAGGAGACAGATGTATTTGATTTGGAAAAATAATCTGTTCTAGGCTTATCTTCTTTTACTAGCAGTTGATTTTTATGATTTAATTTTCAGATTATTTGCTCTGCTTTTGAGCTACTTTAAATGCTGATATAAATTCACCTAAAGAGGATATCATAATGTTGACATTAAAAAAGCTACTTGATAAGGTTAATATGAACAGGATGAAACCAACTCTAGCCAACATTATGATCACAAGGGTGACATGTAAAGCTAAGCAGAAACACTTTGAATGAGCCTTTCAATTAAAAGAATCCAACCTGAAGAAATGAAATATATAAAATTATGTACATGACCTCAATGATATTTTTCGTCTTATTTTTGCATTTAACTGCATATGTAGGATCAGTTTCATTTCATTGCCACATAGTCCTAAACCATGACAGAGTGAGTAAAGTTCCTGTTTCATTGTTTGTTGTTTTGTGTCTTACCAGTCAAATCTATTTAAATTGGCAATTTTTTTTTCTGAATCCAAGCTATTTTGCCAACACTTCTAACAGGTAAGCAATCTTCCAGTCTTTATCTCAACCTATGAGACTTCTCATTACTGCTTTTTTCCTATTTTCTTTTCCTTCCTGCTGAATGGAGGGGAGTGAGTGAGTGTCTGGGTGGGAGTGCAGCTATTAACCTTTGCTGGCCCACCAAGACCATTTCAGTTGTAAACTAAAACTGTAAAACCTGATGCACATAAAATATATATTCACTGACCTTAGATGTTTGAAATCTGAAAGGGCAAAATCAGTTTAAAAAAGGCTAGAACTAGAACTTCAGGGAGTATATTCTCAATTTCTGGATCATGAGCAACAGAGTCTAATTCTGTATGTTTAAAATATAAGATTAAGATATTCAGCTTCTTTAGAGAATCAACATTAATAGTTAATCTTATAGTCAGTAAATAACTTTTACTCCTTTGTTCACTGTTTCTGTTTTATTCCTACAACACATAAAATATGTGTTTTGTTAAACATAATTTTAATGTTACTATACAGATTATATACATAAGCATACCAATCTAGGAGCCTGAGCTTCACCCTTAGAGGTTTTGATCTAAAGAGACCTACTTGGGTTATCAATAAACAAAAAGACATATTTTAGAAAGTGAAGACCTGGGTGCAAGTCATGTATTAAAAAAAAAAAAAGAAAGTATTTTCTCTGATTTATAAACTCATTTATTCATTCTCTGTGAGTGTGGTTTTCAAAGATACTCTGTGCGGGCCTCTACTGTATTTGTCTGGGTGAAAACTAGTATGTGTGTCAATTCCTTTTCATTTTCATTTCAGAGTTAATTAGGAAGTATTAAGTATGGAGGAGAGCAGGGGGTAAAGAATTTTATGAGACATATGCCAAACAGTTCTACAGCTACTCTAATTAGATTTAACTTCCAAAGGCATATAGAAAAGAGCCTTCAGAGGGAGGTTATTAGAAGAACCATGCTAAACAATTTAACAGTAATTTGGGAGCTGAAGAAATAAAATGCACATTCCAGTGGGATTTATTTTAACAAACAAAATAACAGGACCATGTTTTGACTAATTTTATTTCTAAAGAAAAGTTGACCAAATGCTTGTTAAGAGTGACTAGAAATTACTTATTTTATTTTTAGAAGATGAAATCTAGGAGACTAAGAAATGTTTAATGTCTAGTCATGGGTGTATTTTCCTAATTCCAAGCTGTCTTGGAGTCTTGAAAATTAACACCTGGGTGGCACGGCAAGGAGTATACAGAAATGGATACCTTAACCCAAACTCTTTACAATATCTTGAAGAGTGCAGAGACTCAGCTAGACTTGACCACTAGCAGGATTTGGTCCAATATATCTGATCTGTTTTTCAGAAGTACTGTACGAGGCACCTGCCAATTTTGTCTTCAGTTATTGCAACTTTATGAATGGTAGGGGCTTGATGAAGATTGACAGAAGTACTAAATTTTTCCAAATGCAACCAAATGGATGCAATTTTATTATATGTTTATCAAAAAACAAGATAATTTTGAGATACCACCTGTCCTGGCAGCGGAGAGAGAGGGGAGAGAGCAGCTGCTTTGAGCTATTGCCAGCTGTCTCTCCATTTAAATGCTCAGGTCCAGAGTCAAATGTCTGTGTACAGCCATAATGGACTTAGAAGAGTAGCCTGCTTAGGACAGATTGCTTTATGGTAACTCTTGACTCACCTTAAGACTTTCTCTTAGCAATCACTTCGTGGGCCATAACAGCTGAAAGACTTGAAACCTTGTTAAATTCTGAACATCCTATGGAACTGGTATGGCAGACAGGACTACACATGGAGCTATAACTGAGACAGTAAGACAAAAGGCTCCACTCAATTTGGCAAAGCCATGAACAGAGAAAAGCAAGATTGGGCAAGGCAAGGGAAGAGCATATGTATGAAAACTGTACAAAAGATGGGAGAGAGTAAGTTTGAATTATCATTATTCCTCCAGAGGTAAATTTGGATAGCTACATCAATTCCAGCTTTTCTTATTTTTTTTTTTTTTAATGATTAGGCCTGTGTCATGGTTTCATTCTACAAGCAACTTCATAGGACATGACATTCTCTTATCTAACACAGTCATGTCATAGCTGTGATTTCTATGACAACAAGGTCTGTAAATAATAGCTAAGAAAAAATAATGAAAAGACAATGTAAAATATCTTATATTTTATCTTCTTAGTCCTGATATCCCTTTTTATTTTTGCTTGTGTTGAGTAAGGCATAAAGAACAGTAAGTTAAGACTATATGATATGGTCAAAGTCCTTCTATCTAGTATTAGACTCTTGCAGGTGCTTATGAAAAACAGACAGATAAAAGAGAGGTATAACGCCTCTGCTATAAAAAAACCCCAACCTCTTCTGCAGTTATTTTTTAAAGATTTTTGAACTTCTTTATGTTTTCAATTAGTCCCAAAGATTTTTATGTCCTGTATGAAAATGTACCTGCTAAGCCTCCTGCCTAATCCTTTACTCATCTGCTTCAGCTCTCTAGAAAAACTTGCTAATAAACCCGTGGAGTTCTTCTTTTAAATACCATGTGTGACTTTAGAAACCTGAATCTTACTGTTTTTCAGTTTTCTCTTTGCCAGAAAGAAGAGTTATAGTCTTTTAATAAGTCTTCACACAGCAACCTTTTAATGTATTTTGTAATTTTCTTTGCTCTCCTTTCTTCCTATTTGTATTCTATTCCAGAAGTTTTCAGATAGAGGGATGAGACCTGCACACAGTACCAAAGGCAGTGAAAGAATAAACAGTTTCCACGAAATGGAATAATGGCATAATGAAATTTTCTGTTTTACTCTTTATTTCTTTCTTAATAATTTGTGGTGTCCAGTTTAACCATTTGAACAATGATGTTCACTTAGCTAATTCAATTCATTTTCAGAAATCTGCTATGATCCTAGGATCTTCAGACCCATCACAGTTTTTAGATAACCAGAATTTCCTTTCCTATGTGAACAACACATATTGCATTTTATTTGGTATTTCATTGTTCTTTCCCTTTTCTTTGGATCCTTCATTAAACTCATAGTTCACATAAACATACAAATAAACAGCTTCTATCTATACAGGACTTGTGCTTTTCTATTCTTCTTAAATTCTTTGTTGGTTTTCACTCTTCAGTAGGTCAGCCTAAGGGCAACCTTTTGTATCTCTCCAACAGTGCTCCTCCTGAATTTTTTTGTAATCAATGTCCTACACCGGTTGTGGGTCTCCTGCTCTCAGCTGTACTCCATTTTCTCTCACTAATGAACACCTTGTCTATGTGTTCAACACAGAGCAATCTCTCGGGGTACACCCTGAGCCTTTGCCCTTACTGAGTTCAAAAAGTCAGAAGATTGATATCAGCTGTGCTCTTGCTGATCAACAGCTATATGGTCCATTCTAAAATGGAATTTTGGGTGACAGGTTTGCAGTTTATATTCATGCTTCCAATTCGGGTTTCTCCTGACCTGATCTATCATTTAAGCATTATGAGGTAGAGCAAGCAGAACTTTCTACTTCAAGTTGTCTCCCAGACTTCAGTAGAGTCTGCAGAGTGTAACCCAAGACAGTTCTTTCTGGAGTTCTACAAGGACCAAAATATCAGAACTACAAATATAAACCTATTTGTTCTGACTTGCTGACTTCAGAGTTGTGAAGATCACAATGATTCTGCTAAAACTGTTTTCTCTCAAGGTACCATTCCTTAGAAGTATCTGTGTGTAGAGTAAGGTAAGCAGTACAGGTTAAATTTTAGATTCATAACAGAGTTTGAAAAGTTTATTCTTTGTGCACAACTTCTTTGTGTGTTAACTTCTCATTTTTCCAAGAGAACCAGGAAAACACTGTTGTGCTCACGTTTAGTAGATATAACATTGTGTGGGAATGAAGAACAGTTTGACTTCTGTTTGTCTTAGGTTTGACCATAGCTAAACCCAAAAATCAAGAAGTGGAATACTATTTTCTGTCAGCAGCACCTGTCTCCTTGGCAAATTCCTCAGACAATTATATTGACAGCTTTGGAGTAACCTCTAGGTCTGTCATGTAGCTACTCTTGTCCTTGCAACACTGTTTTATAGTGATTAAATTTGTTTCTGAATAATGTCTGCAATTTTTTTGCAATTAAACTGCAACAAAAATCACTTATGGGATCTCTAAACCAATCTTTTTATGGAAACATGTAATACTTATTAACTATTGACATTCTCCCTATCATTACTTGTTATAATAAATAAGAATTACAACACAAATTATTATTTTGCCAGCCTGGAAATATTCCAGCCTTTACATTGATTTAGTCCTTTGTCAATATTCCTGGTTTCTACTTGGAGTTATACAGATATTTTTCAGAGTGTTGCACTCAAATTTAAGCCATGACAGTTTTATCTAGTATCAGTTAATCTACGCAATTAAAACCTCATGTAACTTGCTTAATGTTGTGTCTTACCAGATGACAGTGTAACAGGTCACAAAATAGTTTGCTTCATGTCCAGCATCAGCTTATTCTTGGAGATTAACCATTGAAAAGATACTGGTAAAAGCTTTGCAGCCCAGATTAAAGACAGAATCCTCACTGTTGATAAATATGCAGGACTTAATTTTGCATCCATTAAGCCCAATTATAAGTTCCTTCCTTGAGTTTACATGGACCAATATATTTATTAAGCAAATATAGATTTGTGAATTAATATAGTCTTACATAAAAATTTTCTGACAAATCCAGAGATCTAGAAACCTCAGGCCTAAAATGAATTTAAAAACCTACCATCTAGTCCTCCCAATAGGTTGATTTGAAACTTTTTATTCTTTTAGAAAATAAATTCTGAAGTAATATGAATGCTTTCTGAGAAATACTGAGATATATTTTTTTGATAAATATTTGTCTATAAGAATAGAAGGAACTCCTTTTCAGATTCAAATAATTCAACATCTTATCAAAATTCTTACTGATGTTATGGAGAATTAGGTACTTTATTTCTCTAGAAATTAGAAATTGGCAAAAAACTCTTGCCAATCATATACCTAAAAACTTGCAAAGTAGGTATTCAGATTCTAAAGGGTTTTGAATCCAAATATTTTAATTATTAAGAAAAAAGTTCTTTATTTAAAATTTTGACATATTGATAAATTATTTTTAACATTAAAAGTGTTGATGAAGTTACATCTTATCAAATTTTCATATTTTCATACATAAAATGTATTTATTTATTTATTTTCATACATAAAAAGTTTTCTTTAAATAAAGAATATCCATTTTTCAACATTATTGCCTTTTTTATTAAGGCTCTCAGAAATAATAGGTATGTCTCATGTATAAAAAGTTATTAAGCAATGTGAAGAAATTATTTTTTATTAAAGGAATGAGAATAACAACTTTGTAAGACCTTAAGTGTAATGTTTAAGTTGCAATGTTAAGAAATATATATTTATCTTATTTGACAGATTAGTTTGAACAGTTTATAGGAGGAAAAATTAAGAATGTCTTAGCATAAAAATATATAAAATACTTCCAGTTTTTTTTTACAGATTATTGAAATAGTCATGTAAAATCAAAGTAAGATTACACCATCAAATAACAGATAAAGCATAAACCCCATATCAGATAGATTACATCATGGAATCACAGAATCATTTGGGTTGGAAAGGACTTTTAAGATCATCTGATTCCAACTCCACTGCCTTAGGCGGGGACACCATCCACTCTATCAGGTTGCTCAGAGCCTCATCCCAGCTGACCTTAAACACACAAATACATCTTAAACATATCCTGAGTAATGCTTACAAACATTTAGCTGGGGTATTCTCTGGGATTATGCACATGTAAAATATCACTATTTCCACAAGATATATGATATGAGATATTTGCTTTCTGCTAAGGGGCTGAGTTTATGATAAATGCCAATATCTTTAAGGTCTCTAAGTTGTCACGATATGCAATTGATTTTCACAATAAAACATGCTTATTCTTATTATTTTTACTTTTAGATCAATCAATGACTTTTTAATATGTGATCAAAAGAATTGGAGGGAAAAAAAAAGATTCTGAATTATCATAATCAATTGATCACCAGTGGCCTACAGGCTGTATTTTAGGACATTAAAATTTAGGTGTCCCAAACTCAGCTTCTCAGAACAAAATTTGAAAGTTGCCTTTTGCAATGGATCAGTGGTTCTAGATCAATGCATTCTTCAGTAAATCCATTGCTGCATTGATTTGTGCTGGCAAAGCATAACCCTCAAGTGTTTAAAAATCAACGACTTAGTGTCAGGATCCAATGTCAATGCATTATTAAGGGTCAAATGCTGACTTTGATCTCACTTGAATTATTGTTGCCTCTTTATCCTACTGAAGCTTCTTTCTTTTGTCAGTCCCACTCCACTCTAGAAGGGTGATCTGCTCGACTGTGCTGCCATGATATCAGAGTCCCTGAGAAGGGGCACTCCAGAGCTGTGTGCCAGACCCTGTCCTCACCCACAGGCTTGTCATCCTCTCCCCCACAGTGAAGCCTAGACTGAGCAAGACAGCACTTTTCCCCTCATGGGCTTTAGGTGTTACAGCACAAAAATTTTAGATAATAGCAGCAGCTTACCTGTCATATCTCCTGGACTATTCAGATATTACAACAAAATCCAGGACGACTCAGCTGGAGTGTTAAACAGGCATATAAGAATTTCACACATGCTTGCTGTTTGCTACTTGGTCTGGTTGCCTTTCAGATAGTTCAGATTACTCTGTAAACTTTGCAAAAACAATTGTCTAATTTTCAAAACATTCAACAGAAAGAAATTCCTATCTTTGTTGGTTAGAAAAAAATGAAAAAAAAAATTATTCTC